>CM021109.1:6835835-6865692 GCA_007115665.2 Sequoiadendron giganteum
TAGGCATAACCCTTAGTTATTGTTGATGGTGAAATACTGCTTAACCTGGTAATGCTAGACGCGTTATCCATAACATTCAATCCTTTGCTCACCTGTTCGTTCAAACACCACAAAATTACCTGAAATTTTAAAAAAGAAGTGGTGGAATAGCAACACTGATGTATGAGGAAGTAACAAACACAAAGGAGACTTTTTTGTTGAGAAACCCATTATAGAGGGAGACACAACAAATCTACCCATGAGTCACTTTATTTAACACCACATTCCCTGCCTCCACCACCGCATATTAACACCTAGAACTGCTTTTATTTGTTGATTAAACATAGCACGATCACTTGGCGGTTCTCCTTGCTCCTGCACTTTTCCCAACAAAATTAGTTATTTGTTAAATTTTTTCTTTGCCCAAATAGCACCCAATTTTGTAACCCTTTGTTGTGCATATTAAGGGAGTGAAATAATCTTGTTTTCCATTTTCTTGGATATTTGCCATCAATTTTTACTACTTTTCCCATCGTTTTTTCGTTGCTTTCCCTGTCGCTTTTTCGCTTCTTTCGCCGCCGCTCTTCCAAACTCTTCCTCGTTGGTATTGACCTTTCACTTCTCTTCACATTATTCTAGAGGCATGGAAGATGATTAAAAATTTGCAAGCCGTCTGATTTCACCACTGATGTCGCCATTTTTTATTTTAATTTTTGGTTAGCAGTTTTTCAAATTCAATGTGCAAACTCTATCATTTTTTCGTAGTTGACAACACGTCACATTATGTCTAGAATATTAATTGCACACAGAATTTAATTACGCAACACAAATTTGTTCGCATAATTCTTTTAAACACTTCATCTTTTCCCTCTTTATATTTCAATATATCAAACCTTTTATTTTATTTACAATGCCTTTTATTTTCTCATGCACTCCGTAATAATTTTAGGGTTTTCATGCAGTGGTGCGGTAGATACTGTAAGCCATAATATTAAAATTATCTTATCGTGTTCCACAAATAAAGTGTTAAATTTTATTTTTCTTTGTTTATATATTTCGGGGGAAAACAATTTCATCAATGATTATACATTTTCCCTTGTATCTCCAAAAATATCACATTCATGACTTTATTATATTTTTGCAAATATTTGACACACTTATACTTTACATTTTATTCATCTTGCATTTTCTAGCAATTTTATATTTTTTATATTACCTTTGATGGAAAACATTTTACTTTTCGTGTGAAAATATTTTTTTTAATTGCAAATTATTTTTCCCTAGAATAATGTCACACTTGATAAATATTTTCCCTTAAGTGGAAAATTATTCACTATATACTTCATTTGAATAATTAATTTTTTAACTTGCATTTTTAGGCTGAAAGCCTTCCCTATGTGAGCAGTACATGATGGCTTATATAGATGAAGGACCTAGATTAAAAGGATGACCATGAAATCAATCTTGTCACATTGATTATTTTTCAAACTATGTCATAAATGATAAAAAAACAAAAAAACAAATCCCCACACCTTTACAGCTGCTGCGTCATGAATTGTGGGACCCTTTACATTTGCCTAAAATACCTACGAAAATAGTGGAGGAGAAAAACATCTCATCGAAAAATGTTTCCATTCTTAGAATTTATAGTCCATTAAAATTAGAATAATTAATATATAATGTATATTTTATATAATATTGTTTTAAAATTATTACTAAAGTTGTTTTAAAAAAAAAATTAATAATATCATATTGTTTATAGATTTAATAATATTATAGAGTTTTAGTTGTGTTCAAAATAATATAAAATATAAAATTATATATATATATATTTTTTAATATTTATATAGTATATTATATTTATATTTATATTATGTTTTTGATAAAAGGGTAAAATGGGTTTTATAGACCCGAAACCACAAAGTTTACAAAATAGAGAAAAGACCACCAAGGGTCCACCAAAAAACAACAGCTGCCCAAAAAAAACCAACAGCAAGCAGGCAAAAAAGACCAGGAGGATCAAAAAGGAAAGGATGGGAGAAAAAGAAACATAGAATTACTTTAGAGACCTAAGGACAGTCTCTATCTCTACCTCCAAAACCTGCATATCAGTAACCCCCTTCTTGAAGGTTTGAACCATTTTCGGGGTTAAAGGGGCCTTTCACTTCAAATTGGCGCGAGTTCTTCCAGAAATGCCTCCATCAGTTTCCTGGCTTTTATCTTCAGTGTCTTCTAGATCAACCACCAAGGATCCCTGCTGGGCTTTGTCAAGCTTTTCAGTCATTGCATTGATTATTATAGCATTATGTCTTGCTATTCGTTTGTTCTGTTCTGCAATGGTTCTGATGTTAATCCTTAGGCCCTCAACATCATTATCAGTGATCCTGATATTGTGCACCACATCTTTGTTGCCCAACTCTGCCATCTTGACACCCATTTCATCAATCTTACTTTGCAGGGCCAAATTTTTAATTTTAAGCTCATTGATTTCGGAGAAGGTCCATTCCAGAAGTTTAGAATGGGACTCGGAGTTGGTTTTAGCCAAGTACAAAAAGTCAAGGGAAGGCTCTTTACCAATGTTAACAGGGGAATTGTCGACATTCTGAATGTCCGGAACAGGGCCCACATAATGCTCAGAAGAGTTGGTATCAGCTTCCTCCGGCTCGGAAGACTCTTCGATATAAGAGACAAGGCTTTTAGATTGGGAGGTTTTTCCAGCAGGGTTGGACTTAGGAGGAGGACAGTTGGGCTCAAACGCAACCCTAATTTTACTCGGAACCCTGGAAGGGCCAACATGCAAACTATGGGCTTTTGGGCTAGGGCTAGGGTTAGGCAAATAATCTGAGCCACTGGGCTCCATATCATCACTATCAACATCAGGGTTGGCTTCCGAGGTAGCAGGGGCATGCTCATGTAGATATTCAACAATAAGCCTAATTAACCTAGTATGAAGGATAGGAAATCTTTTGGAATTCTTTTTATTGTCCTCCAAAATTTTCTTCAGAGAGCATAAGAGATAATAAGGGATAGAAACCCTTACCTTTTGGCGGAAACGGTTGAGGAGGGCGAAGTGGTACCCATAGACTTTAGAGAAATGCCCATCCACAGTGATATACTCCATGATGGCCCGAAGAACCTTTCTCCAGAAAGATTTTACGGAGTCAACATCAAAATAACTGTTCACAATCTTGACCAAGTTTTGCTTTTCCTTGTCATTTTTGGGGAATTTATATTATGTTATATAATAGATATAATATATTATATAAATATAATATTTTTTAATATTTATTATATATGTATAAATAATATTTAATCAAGATCATCATTGGTCCATTCTAAATTATATTACAAATTGTATAATTTATATTCATAGATTAAATAAATTTTACCATCTTAATATTATAATTTCTGGTAGGTCAGAGTTGTATATGAGTTTTTCTTTTCATTGACAAATGAATTAAGAATACTAGTAAATGTCATTTAATTGTTCATCTTGTTCTTCTTCTTTTCATTGACAAATGAATTAAGAATACTAGTAAATCTAGATAAATGATGAACTAGAATACCTAGACCTACGGATCAAGGAAATCTAGATAAATGGACAAGCCTATATTCAAATTGATGACAATTAAGAAAAAATTGGTAAGAATATGACACTCTTCTACTCTTTGAGCTTTACAAAGCTAAAGAGAGTATAAATTTAGATATATGGATTATTAATTAGTTTACACATGAATTTACACCCTAAGTTGTTCATAATATACTTAAGAAAACTAAATTAAAAATTTAATTTATATTGCAACTCCATGTTCATTGGTCCACCACAAGATAAACATATATCATTCAATTAAGAATTCATGACTAGAGAAAATGAGAGGTTTCAAGATAAATGGTGCTTACATAGTTGAGAATCAAAGTTTCTCATAAAATGTTTAGTCATTGTTAATTTAGAATGTGCATTGTGGACTTCCTTCTCACTACACTTAGTTTATTTTTATCAAATTGGATTCTTTGCTAAACAAGGAGACCTTAATATATAACCTACAAAATTCACTCATCTAGTTTCTAGTGGGATCCACATAATCATAACCAAATTCCATCTTGTATAGTGAAATTTATATATTTTTCTCATCATATAAGATAATCTAGAGTAGGAGACCATGGTAGTGGCTTTTGATTGCTACAATTAACAAGTTCATCCAATTGCATTAGAGACTAATCCAAAGAAAGAATTGGGATCCCCCCTCCACTATAATTAAAATGAATTGTATCAATTAATTATTATTTGTAACATAAATGTTGATAGGGTTATGTAGCTAAAGAAAGAAGATTGTCCATAATTTTATTTGTTTATCTTCAAAATAATTTAGATGTATTTCAATTGAATTTTTTCCAAACTCATTCACTTATAAATTTGGTTCTCAAATAAGATGTAGTGTTATGGAACACTTGATGTTGGGGTAAATAATGTATCTTCTCTATGTAAGAATTTGGATTAGTTTATATTGCAAGGCTCTAAAGAGAATTGAATATAAATCATGAAGGGTAAAATTTTATAGGTGTTTTGAGTGAAACAATCTTAGCTTAATATACTATTGGAAAAAATATATCAACTAAAGTGACATTATGTGCCTATGTGGTATAGATAGTGTAAATCAAATATTTTTTTATTGAATACTTTAGATTGAAAATATTCAACTAAAACCAATGGAATAAAATAATAATAAAATCTTTCATTTTTCATATCTTTAGACAAGAAACTTCTATTTAGGTGTCCCACACTTTTTCGAGTTTCTATGATCACAAGTTTTATGTAGGCTATCATTTTTCTTCTACAAAAAGATCTTATAAGTTATAAAAAATTAATTATATAATTGTATTTTAATAAAAAATATATGCTTATCTACAAAATGTGTATAAATAAGTTATATTTTGAAATAATAAAAATCATGTATATCAAACCCTAAATTTATTCATATAAACCCTAAATCATAAAATCCTAATAATCAATAATTGATTGATATACATAAACACCATGAAATTGACCTCCCATTAGATAATTAACTAAATTAATATTTAATTAATTATCTACCACAATTCACGAATTTCTGATTTCCTATAACTAATTAATTAAATTTTATTTATTACATTTCCCTCTTCCTCTAAAGGTTGATTAATTTAATTAACTCCACTTTATCCTAAAATCATTAATTCTTCTAAACCCGATTAATTAATTAATCCATCATAATCATCATTAACATTTTCTCCAATTAAAAATTCTTCCAAACCCCCAAAATTGGCATCATTTGACAAGTGTCCCTAATGCTCTCCAATACTCACACATGTGTGAGTATGCACAAGTAACTATAGCCTTCCACCTAATCTTTGACCAAAATCTCATATTGTTTGCGCACACATGTGTGAGATCCTCTCATAAATGTGTAGCCACCCTATACTTCCTTTTTTTGTCCACATGTCAACCACATTTATTTCCACCTCTTACAATTGCCATTCCCTTCCTCTTGTCAAACTTGTGTTCCTCACAATGTGGTATAGAATTGGAGAGAGGAATGTGAATGGTGGATAATCAATCTCAATGAACTATTGAGATTAAATGAGTGGGAAATCTTGACTGGATAAGAATAGTAATGGGGTTATAAATGGGTGAGGATAATTATCTCCAATTATTTGTTTATTTTGGATGAATAGACCTGTGCATGCCATAAAAAGAGACATGGCATAATGAAGGAGGTTACAAATGAGAATTGAGTAGATATTTTAGATTTTTTTTCATTTATTACAATTAAACAATAGATATTATTATTATTTGGGATAGATAAGTGGGTAATGAATATCATATTTATTTGAATATGGATAAATGTATAAATGGGTAATGATTTTTAATTATTAATAGAAAAAGTGAATTTTATGGAGATATTTTTTTTTATTAAGGATGGATAATGAAAGTGGAATTTGGAAGGGGTTTAGGAAATGAGAATGGGCTATGAATAGGATTTGATAAGGTACTAGGTTATGTTAGGAAATGGTTTAAAATATGTGTCTACCTTTTCCCCTCTTTGAAATGATGTGAAATAACATTGTTACAAAGAAAGTAGATATAGGCATCTAATGGTAAAATGATAACATTCCCCAAGAAATAGGATTTTAGGATAGTTTTTAGGGATTTCCTCTCAAGAGGACATTCGGGGATGAAGAAAATGAAATTTCTATTGAAATGGATGGAAGAAGGACTAGATGGGTAGGGACTATATAGACTTGGATAAGGGAATGCACTTGTCCTAGAAAAGAAATGGGATGAGAAAATGAAGGATCATTAAGATACATGCTAAGAATCTAGATTATGAGCAAACTTGATGTTTTCTATAGCATATGACAAGATGTACGCACCACGAAATGAGAAACCATGATGATAATGTTGTCATATTCCATAGGACCGACTCAAAGAAAAAAGAAATCATAATAAGGCATTTGATAGATAACACCATGATATAGAATATAATGATGTTGGTTGTTGAAATATACCCCAAGGACCCATACAAAAAAATAAAGAAAACAAGCTAGAAAAAGAAGCAAACAAAATATTTCCCAAGACAAACCAAAAATAAAGATTGAAGTTGAAGAAAAATGCTAGAATGAAAATGACATGCATGAAGGATGAATTTTTTATACCTCTAAGTAATGATGGATGCAAGAAAGGTGGATTGAGAATGATTTATTACACTAAAAGTTACAATGACACATTCAAGATCTTGTTTAGGATGTTATTGTGAAGAATCTTCTTTGATTTTGTGAAACTATGTCTTCAATCATTTTTCATGCATGATTTGGAAATTAGCATCCACATTTCTTTAAGGATCTAAGTTTGGATGCTTGAATCATATAGTACATGTTTAATGTTCAAGTGAGAACAATGTTACAATATTTAAGTGTATGAAAGCATCAAAATTTTCTAAGAGTTATGGGTTTGATCCAAATATATTTTAGATAAAGCACTTGAGTTAACTCTTTGTCAAGTCAAAGCCAAGTTCAAAGTGGGAGGGTGAATATGACAATGATGACATATCAAAGGTAGATGAAATGTACTTGCCACCAACTGTAAGGTTTCTATAAAGAATGGATAATATGTTTTGCACATGATGCTTATTTTTCATGTTTTCATCATGGTACTTGCCCAAGGTGCCATAAGAATGGTTTTTACCACTAGACAATTTTTTCTCTTTACTTTTTTCCTCATTTTTTGCCTCTGCATTAGGCAAAATATACTTGAGATGCACTATTTTCATTGTCTCTTCTAACTCTTGGCCCTCTAGTGTGGCTAACTTATATTCTATCGATCCATATTTTGTAATGATGGCATGAGGGCCCAACCAATTCGGCTCAAATTATCCTTCTTTTTATGATCTTGATTTTCTTTAAAGACAAGATCGTTGATTTCAAACTCTCTATACTTGATAAATTTATTATCTTTTACAAAACCTATTATGATATTCTTGTAGGTGATTTAAAGCATAGAGTCTTCTCTCATCAAGAAGTTCAAGTTCATGAAGATGGACAACCTTATATTTTTCACCATCAATCATGTTTTGTAGAGAGATATTCAAAAAAGGCAACTTGATTTCAATTGGTAAGATTACCTTAGTACCAAAGACAAGGGAATAAGATCCTTCCCCTGTGGGTTTGTGAATAATATTTCTATAATCTCATAAGGTAGGATAAATTTGAAGGTTCCAATCTCGATCTACATCATTAACAATCCTTTTGATAATTTTGATCAAAATTTTATTGGATGCTTTAGCTTGGTCATTACCTTGAGGGTAATAACCTGTGGAACATATATGTTGCATATAAAACTTATCACAAAGGGCTTTGACTTCTTGATTTTTAAAGGATTTTAAATTATCAGTAATGATGTTATAAGGGATATCATAATGAAAAATAAGATGATTTAGGATAAACTTGGAAATTTGGATACCAATTAAATAAAAAAGGGGAATGGCCTTGACCCATTTAGTGAAATATGTTAGAGTAGGGGAGAGGGGCCCGTAGTGGAGCGGGCTCCAATAGTGGAGATAGAAGTAGTCCTTAGTGGGCCTCATAGTGGAGCATCTTAATATCCAATTGCAAAACACTTTTTATACATAAAGTACACAAACTCACAAATCATGTGATGCCACATCGACACACCAAAAAAACATGACTTAGTGCACCACTATCGGTCTCACTTTTTTTGAGCCTTTTTTAATACCTTAACAAAAACATGCTTTAATGTGACATCATATTTGATGATGTGACCCTAAAATTAATTTTTTTAAGCAGATGAGTTACCAAATAAACTGTTGTACAAAATTGGGGCTGATTTGAAATTCCATGTAGGATTTTGAGAAACACGAAGTTAGGGTGCTCCACTATGGGCCCCTCTCCCCTAGTCTTAAGTTTACTGGGGACTTCTAACATTATTAGATAGTTATTATTATTTAATAATGTTGTTAGGTGTATTTTATATTTTTACTGTGGGTTGGTTGTTCCTATATCTCATCACACCCAAACTATTAATATATGGGTTTGTACATTATTTATCTCATTTTTTATTCATTCTTCACTCCTAGTGAAATAGATTCTCCTGTGTTACTTCTATCAATCGTGAAGGTTTCTCTTGGTTTGCAGATGCTCCTGGGTGCTTTTCTCTAACATGGTATCAGAGCTTGTCTTCTACAACCACCTTCCATGCTGAGAATTTTCATCATAGTGTTTGAAGTAGCGTTTTGGTGGAGACACCATTCCATCTATTTCAACCGGTGAATTGAATCATTGTTTTTGGTATATTCTACAAGGGTACATAAGGGTATATCTACTCTGCAAGGATGTGAGAGCATATTTGAACTAGCACAATATCATTGACACAACTAGAGGCCAATTTAATCCTATAAAGAGGCATTTGGTTTTGTAGTTTGGAGGTCACGTGTGAATCTAGAGGCACATTTTTCTTCTGTGAAGCCTGAATTCATTATTGAGAAGGCACACCATTTTTTCTACAAATTGAAGAGGCTATGAATATTTTATTGAAAGAAACATCGATTGCAAGAGGGCCTTATTTTCTACTCAGAAGGCACATTTTTTTACTACAGGCCTTTTAATTTATTGTAGCTCAGACAATTGTTATTCTCCAATTCCAAGAATTAGTATTTAATTATTGAGACCTCTAGATAGAAGTTAGTTAGGTATAGATATTTAATTATTCAATTAAATAATTGTTTCCTCTAGAGACTTCTAGAAACTAGTTAGTTAGGGTTTGTTAGAATCTAATTAATCTTAGCCATTGATTGAGATTAAATCATGACCATTGGTTTTCCAATGAGAATAGTTTAAAAGGGGGTCATTGGGCATTTGGAGAACACACCAACAGACACAAGTTGGAGAAGCATTTGCAGTGTTAGCAAATAAAATTGCAGTGAGAGAAAATAGTCTTGCAGTGATAGCAAGGGCGTAGTGATAGCATTGGAGGTAGTAGTAGTGGAATTTCAGTAGAAGAAATTCAGGGAAGAATATCCGGTGAAGAATATTGCCAGAGCTTTGTCAGTAAGAGGCAAGCAGTTTCTTTTGTATCTCTTGATTTGTTGAAGATTAATATAATTCCTCATCTACAGTACTAGTTTTCCCTCCAGGGTTTTTCCAAGGACAATTTGTCCAAAAATATTGTGCTTATTATTTTGCATGTTTTCTATTCCTATGAGTTTTATCGGTGAAGTTGCAGTTGTATTATTTTTCAGTATTTGCTATGAATTAATTTTTGGCAGTCAAAGAATCTTTATAGATAGGAGATTAATAATCACTAATTGCAATAGAATTTTTACATGGTATCAAAGCAGATCTAAGGGCAGAAAGAGCTCAGTGTAGGCACAAGAAGAAAAGAAAAAATAGAGGGTTTATAAAACCCAATTCTACCTCTTTAGTATTATTATTTTTGTTATTATTATTTTTGTTTGAGATGGCCTCAGCAGGTTTAAGAGATCAGGACAGATTGGATGGAGCCTCAAATTTTGGTGTTTGGAAAGCCATAATTTCTTTATTGCTGGAAGAGAATGGTATCAAGGAATATGTTACCAGTGTTGTAGTTGTACCTACAGATCCAGTATAGATCTTAGCATATAGGAAGGAAGATACCAAGGCAAGGAGTTTGATTCTTGATGGTGTTAAGGATCATATTGTTCTGCATATCACAGAGTTGGATATAGTGAAAATGATGTGGGATGCCATTTTGAATCTGTACCAAAATGCTACCACTAATAGGAAGTTGATTCTCAGAGAAAATTTGAGAAATACCCAGATGAAAAAGGGAGAGGATGTTACAAGTTACCTCACCAAACCTAGACTTGTCAAGGATGAGTTGGCGATTGTTGGAGATAAACCAGATGATGACGAGCTAGTATGAATAGCCCTAAATGGGTTTACTAAGTAGTGGGATGTTGTTGTTCAAGTTATTAATGGACGAGACACCTTACCAAGATAGGATTGACTATGGAGTGACTTCACTCAGGAGGAGCTTAGACTAAGCCTTGTCAGTGGTGCCAGCAGTAAGAGTCAGAAAAGTGAGGCAGAACAGGAAAACGTTGCCCTAGCAGGAAAGGGAAAGCAAAGAAGGGGTCTAGCAAAGGATCAAATCCTAAAGGCGAGAAGAAGAAGGAGTTGTCTTAAGTCAAGTGCTAAGGCTATCACGGGTTTGGCCACCATGTCAGCAATTTCCCACAAAGGAAGAAAGGCAAGAAGCAAACGACAGCTTCAACAAGTGCAGATGAGCTCTCTAGCATAATGGAAGATGAGTTTGCACTCATAGTTTGTATGGCTAGCTCAACCTCACAGGGTGTTTGGTATATAGATAGTGGGGCATCATTTCATATGACAAGAGTTAGAGAACAATTCTCTAGTTATAAGGAGGAGGACATCAAAATCCATATTTCTTTGGGGAACATGTCCAACCTAAATCCAATTGGGAAAGGGACTGTTCTATTTCAGAGGGAGAATGGAAAGTCGATTCCCATTCATGATGTGTTGCATGTGCCAGGCTTGGGTATGAATCTAATTTTTGTATTTGTTCTTCAGGATAAAAGCTACAATGTACTTTTTAGAGGGGAAAATGTGTTAATCAAGCATAAGGATTGGAAATCACCCATAGCTATTGGAGTTAGGAGCGGCCGACTTTACAAGTTGTAGTTTGATACTCATAAGGAACTGATGAGCAGCGATATTTCTAGAGATCAAGGAGAGCTATGGTATAGGAGGATGGGCCATATACATCATGGAGTACTTAAATTGCTTTGTGATATAGTGACAGGTGTTCCAAAGGTGAGCACAGAGCATGATGATGTGTGTAAGGGATGTGTGTTGGGGAAGTTTGTGAAAGAAACTTTTCCAAGGAGTGACACCAAATCCAAGGATGTTCATGATCTAATACATTCAAATATATGTGGACCAATGTCGAGAAAGTCTCTTAGAGGATATGAGTACTTTGTTACTTTTATTGATGATTTCTCCAGGAAGACCTAGATATACTTCTTGAAGACCAAGAATGAGGTTTTCAGTTGCTTCCAAGAGTTCAAAGCTCTTCTGGATAATTCGACAGGCAGGAAGATAAAGGTTCTTCGGTCAGACAATTGAGGCGAGTACAAAGGGAAGGAGTTCCAAGAGTTCTATACCAGGGAAGGAATCAAGAGAGAGTGGATTGTTCCTTACAACCCACAATAGAATGGGGTTGCTGAAAGAAAGAATCGGTCTATATTAGAGGCGGCAAGGGCTATGTTGTATGACTAGGATATGCCATGTTACTTATGGGGAGAGGCATGCAATACAACAGTATACATACAAAACAAGGTTCCACATAAGGTATTGGGCAAGATGACACCAAAGGAGGCGTTCTCAGGGAAGAAGCCAAATGTTAGCCACTTCAAGATATTTGGGAGTTTGACATATTGTCACATTCCAAGTGCTACATGTTCTAAGTTAGATCAGACTACAGAGAGAGGGTACTTTGTGGGGTATAGTGAAACCTCAAAGGCATATCAGATATTTATTCTAGGGGCCAGGAGGATTATAGTTGGGTGTGATGTCAAGTTCATGGAGGATAAGGCATTTAGAAGGTCTAGAGATTTTCTAGCAGATGATCAGAGTGAGCAGCTAGCAGAATCTCCAAGGATTGAGCAATCAAAATCAGGGATAGCGAAGCTCGAGTACAATGACTAGTACAAGCATAGGCTCAGGTGCTGAGAGCTCGCAGAGTTTGGAGCAACAGATGCATAAGATCCTAGAGATGCATTAGGAACACATGGGGGTTGATATTTCATCCTCTATAGCTAGTAGCAGTAACCAACAGGATACTCAAGAGTTTGTGGGAGCTCTTAGGATGAGTAGTAGGCAGCGTTGACAACCAACTAGGTATAATGAATATATGGCTTTAGTTAGTCAGTTGGTAGATAGTGAGCCTTCCAGTTATCAGGAGGCCGCACAACAGCAAGTGTTGCAAGATGCAATGGTTGAGGAATATACCTCAATAGTGCAGAACGATGTGTGGGAGGTTGTGCCTAGACCAACAGATAGGGCAATGGTTGGATCTCGCTGGATCTATAAGATCAAGCATAGTGCAGATGGTAGCATAGAGAAATACAAGGAAAGCTTTGTGGCCAAGGGTTTCTCTCAGAAGGAGGGAATAGACTATGAGGAGACGTTCACTCCAGTGGTCAGGTATACTTCTATACGAGTTGTGATCTCTCTTGCAGCACAGATGGGATGGAAAATCCATCAAATGGATGTCAAGACAATGTTTCTTAATGGTTAATTGAAAGAGGAAGTATACATAGAACAACCAGAGGGCTTTGTAGCACACAACAGTGAAACCCACATGTGCATATTGAAGAGAGCTTTGTACGGACTCAAGCAAGCTCCCAGGGTGTGGTATGAGCGCATTGATGAATACTTGCAGGGATTGGGCTTTGTGAAGAGTGAGGTGGATGCTAATCTCTACTACTTGGTAGTTGGGGGTGAGATTCTCATTCTTGTTCTATATGTGGATGACTTGTTTTTAACAAGCTCATTGGGGCTCATAGAGGAGTGCAAGAGGGACCTTGCAGTAGATTTTGAGATGAAGGACTTGGGGCTTATGCACTACTTTCTAGGCATGGATGTATGGCAGATAGATGGTGAGATTTTCCTTGGACAAGGGAAATACTACATTGAAATCTTAAGGAGGTTCAAGATGGAGGATTGTAGAGCCATGTCTACTCCTATGATCATGAATTGGAAAAAGGTAGACTCATCCAAGGAGAAGGATGTAGACCCCACCTTATACAAACAGTTGATTGGGTTTCTCATGTATTTGGTCAACACTAGACCAAATATATCATTTACAGTAAATTCTCTTAGTTAGTTCATGGTTGAGCTGAAGAGAGTGCATTGGATAGCAGAAAAACATGTGTTGCGTTATTTGAGTGGTACAATCCAGTATGGGATCAAATATGCTTGAGGTGATGGTATCAAGTTGATAGACTATACTGACGCAGATTGTGGAGGCAGTACAACAGACAAGAAACGAACTTCAGGGTGTTGCTTTAGCTTGGGATCAAGATTTGTCTCTTGGTACAATAGGAAGCAAAAGTGCGTGGCTCTGAGTTCTGCAGAGGCGGAATACATAGCAGCTAGAATGGTGATATGTGAGGCAATATGGCTTCGAAAGTTGTTGGTAGCCTTGTTAGGTAAGAGGGTTGAGACTATAGTGATATGATGTGACAATCAAAGTTGCATCAGGTTGTTTGAGAATCTAGTGTTTCATGATAGGTCTAAGAATATAGACATCAGGTATCATTTCATCAGGGATTGTGTACAACGGGGGATTATTCAGCTACAGTATATACCTACAGATCAATAGGTAGTAGAAATTATGACAAAGGCATTAGGGAAGGAAAGATTTATCTTCTTCAGAGATATGTTGGGTGTTATGCAGAACACCTTCCTCGCTAAGAGGGAGTGTTAATTTATTGTAGCTTGGACAATTGTTATTCTCCAATTCCAACAATTAGTATTTAATTCTTGAGATTTCTAGATAGAATTTAGTTAGGTCCAGCTATTTAATTATTTAATTAAATAATTGTTTCCTCTCGAGACTTCTAGAAACCAGTTAGTTAGGGTTTGTTAGAGTCTAATTAATCTTAGCTATTGATTGAGATTAAATCATGGCCATTGGTTTTCCAATGAGAATAGTTTAAAAGGGGGTAATTCGGCATTTGGAGAACACACCAACAGACACAAGTTGGAGAAGCATTTGCAATGTTAGCAAATAGAATTGTAGTGAGAGAAAATAGTCTTGCAATGATAGCAAGGGTGCAGTGATAGCGTTGGAGGCAGCAGTAGTGGAATTTCAGCAGAAGAAATTGAGGGAAGAATATCCGATGAAGAATATTGCCGGAGCTTTGTCAGTAAGAGGCAAGCAGCTTCTTTTGTATCTCTTGATTTGTTGAAGATTAATATAATTCCTCATTTACAATACTGGTTTTCCCTCAAAGGTTTTTCCAAGGACAATTTGTCCAAAAATATTGTGCTTATTATTTTGCATGTTTTCTATTCCTGTGAGTTTTATTGGTGAAGTTGCAGTTGTATTATTTTTCAGTATTTGCTGTGAATTAATTTTTGGCAGTCAAATAATCTTTATAGATAGGAGATTAATAATCGGTAATTGCAATAGAATTTTCACAAGGCCTAATTGGGTGCTGGAGAGGGTGCGACTTTAGCCAGATTGGGCAACTTTTTCCTGTTTTGGCAGTGATTTCACCTTGAATTTTCCATGATTTGTTTGATTTGAGGAGCAATATTTCCTTTATAGGCATGTTTTCTCTCCATAGAGCTACGATTTCTGTCCACAGGTCGTGAATCCTTTGTTTCTAGCCACTATTTCGTGGTATTGCATGGGAAGAGTCAGACCCATCGTTTGGAAGCTGTGCTAAATATTGGGTCACAATTTATCAGTTGGAGGCATGTTGTCTTTTTCCCGAGTAATTTCACTTTTGCTAGGCATAAGAGTTTTGGCGAAGATCCTAAATATTTATTTAGGGTTTCCTTCCTTCTTTCTCAGTGTGCAAAAAAAATGTTTTAACTTGGATGTAAAACATTGTCCTACATTGGTGAGAAATTGGTGAAAATTAGTCTTTTTATTGTACCATGCTCCCATTGTTACATGAGCTAAGGCTTGTAGAAGTGACTTTCTTTTCTTTGTGGATGTTGTGATTGGGAGAGATTTCTGAGTAGTTTTTTGCATGATGTGACCTAGAGCTTGGTTTAGGTACTTTCTATTTAAAAAAAAATTGCCATCAATTGCAAGTTTTGTAGCTTGAATTTTTTCTAGATCTATTGCTAGTTTTTTGCTTCAAATCTAGAGTTTCTTTGGCGAAATTTTTTTTTTTTGGGGCATTTCACATTATTGGTTTTAACCATTGTATAGGAGTGAATTTGTACCCCTAACACAAATTCCCCTTTTACCCTTCCCAACTCTAGAAAACCAAATTCAGAGGCTTACTTCCACATAAGCTTGATGTTCTCCATCCTTTTGGAAATTGTTTTGAGTGTCGGTAGAGGTGTTATTGTTGAGGACACCTACATGATGCATAGATGTTTGCATGGCATGTAGATGTCTATGTGGCGCGCTTACATCCCTTGCAGATTCCTACAGTTGGATTTTTGTAGAGGTTTTACACTTCCTATTGGAAGTTGAATTGTAATGCCTCCCTTAGGATGGTCGACCCCAATATGGTCGTTTCTTCATCTCTCTTCTTCAAATTCACTATTCCTTCATCCATTTTCATCTCGAGACATCTCTTCACCATCTTGAGATAACTTCATCCACAAAACTTTTAGCATTTCAAGCATTGAAGTAGCGTTTTGCACTCCATACCAACAATCTCTTCACTTCATCACTTCAATAGAGCAAGTTTAGGATGACACCATTACAACAGAGGCTTTAGTTCCCCTCATTTTCTCCCCCACTAGCCTTGAGCACTTTGGGTGGAGGTGGTAAGCTCCTCACTCATCTTCTCTATTACTTGGTTGAGTTAGCACCTTACATTCTTGTAGTGTTTTAGTGTACTTTTCTTTCATTTCTTTCTTTATCGCATTATTTCTACATCGTGGAAAACTTGGCTATTTCTGGAGGTGGAAACACCAAAACGGAGGTCTGACTGAGGCATACCCCTAAACAACCCCCCAAAATTTTCCCTCTTTTTTGTGTGTAGGTGTAGATATCTTGGAGTGAGCTGGTGAACAAGTTATTGTGTGAGATCATCTTCGTCACCCTTGTGATAATATACTTGCTTTATCACATCCGTTTATATGTTTCATATTTCAAAGTATTATTTTGTTCCCTTAGAAGCCATTAACTAGGTCGTTAGTTTGTTTCTTAGTGGTTAGACCTTGTCTCCCTGGTTCTCTGGTCATAAAGATGCTAGCACATCATGCTGTCATCCTAGAACCACACTTTTGTCATATGATAGAGAGTTATTTGAGACATAGAGTTGACCCTAAAAATTGGCTCACCTAGTCTCCTTTCAACTCTTGGGTTTGCATATTGATCGAAGGACCTCATAGTCCTCATCATTCTCATCCCAACTATCCTAACATTCCCTTAAACTGAGGTAAGTTAGGGCAGCCTACTGCTCTCGGCCTTTCGTGACCTAGGGCCTTGTAGTGGTTGGTCCCCCTCTCTTTCATTTTTTATGAACCCGATGTGAACCATTTTGGTTTCATTCTATGATACTAAAATTTTCTTTCCTTGTATCCTAAGACCATTGTAGGTGTGAGTGTTGTGAGGATTTTTCCTTACAACCCAACCTACAACCCCTAGTAGGTGTAGTTGGAAGGTTTTGAAGGTGTTGCATAACAAAACCTTGATTGGATCACTGCCTTATCTCATAACCTTTAGGACCTAGTTCTGTGGAAGTGTTGCTTAGTGTGTATGATGGTCTCTTTCTTAAATCAACCTATTCCCTATGTGCAGCCTGTGAGTAGTGGTACTAGTATAACCTTCACTTCACAGGACTTGTCAATGGGCTTTAATAGGCAACCATCTCTTTACATTCCAGTGAGGATAAATGGGAATATCGTAGTAGGTGTTCTCATTGATCTGACATCTCAAGTGAATATCATAACTGGGGAGATCATGTTAATCAAATTCCTACATAAGGATGGATATGATGCACTTGAGAGTACCATCTGCACACACGATGGACTTTTCGTACCTCCTATAGCAAGTATTGTCATGTCGGTTCTCATGGGACCTAATTCTGTGAACCTTATGTTTGACATCATCCCGAGATGTAAACTCTTTAGGGTGAAGCTAGTATCTATGAATGTAGTTCCCTCGATTATGCATAAGTTTTTGAAATTCATTCATGGGGGTTCGATACATGTTTTTCATGACACCGGATATAGACCACTAGTTGCGTGTGGTATTTATACCTTAGATTACTTTTGGCCCATGCCTATTGGTCCTCTCCCACCTAGGAAGGACCTCTTGTATTGCACATATCAAAATTACAAGAAAGGGTGTTCTAGGCCAAAAGTGAGATACCCTCCTTCGCCCTATGTTGTTTCACATAGGGCTTGCCTGAAAGCTAGCAGTGATGTTGCCAAGGCACATAGAACAGAAGAATAGAAGAGGTCCCGAGATCCTCCTTCTTCCTCTTTTTCTATCTATCCTGATGCTTCCTCACACCCTATTCTGGTACCGTCTCCTTCTACCTCGCGTTTGCGAGAGAATCCCATGATGCCTGCTTGGTGAAAGGCCAAACAGACTATGTTTGAGCTTCTTGTCTTACCCATGGAGCCTAGGCCCATTTGGAATGGTAGAAAAAAATCCCCTCGTAGAGATTCCTCTATGTGCCAGCCTTTGCGGCCTCCTACTGCTCTTGCTCCTAAAGCAGTGAACGAGAAGAGGTCCACTGCTGAGGCACTAGAGTCAATTCCCCCTATCATTTTCAAACTTACTCCTCCTACTCCCATCCAAGAGTCTGTCCTTCCACTAGAAAAAGTTATGGAGGACACTCCCATGGCTAAGCAGGATCCCTTCATTCATTCACAACCTTTGGCTTCTTGTTCGAAGAGTCACATAAACCACCTTGCATGTGAGCGCAAACACTAACGAATAGCTCTTCTGGCTGAGCAAGCCACCTTACAATGGAAAGAAAAGGAGATGACCGCTCTTGTATCAGGACCTCCTATCATGTCCTCCTTTCTCCTCCCTTATGTGTCTTTTTAAAACAGCTTCGTATCTCTTCTGAATTCTACTATGAGTGCACATGCACTTGGAAAAGTGTAGGTGTTCATTGCTCCTTGAGTGGAGCCACCTTTGTTGACATCCGTTTCAGATGTCTCACCTTTCCTGAAACCTGTAGATATGATTAACAATTCAGTTGCATCTACTGCGGTTCTTTCTTCCTCCTCTCCCCTTGCCTTTATTTCCTCGTCTGTGGGGAGTTCGCCTCCTCGGGTGAAGAAGGTAGTGAGTGGTCCCTCTAGTAACAAAGGACGTAAGAGGATCCCACTCTCTCTGAAAGGTTGCCCCATGCTGACTTGTTCCATCCTAGTAACATAATCAGTCGCAACTTCTCCTGAGTTCGTCACCACTCCTAAATCGCTTGCTGAGCTTAGTGGTGAACCTCAGGCACAAACTCTTTCATCTGTCAAGGTGAAACATGACACACTCATTAAGTTCATGTTTAACTCGGTGGATGAAGTTCCAACCTTGTTAGAGATCTTTGCAAGGTCATTGACCTTGGACCCACAAGAGTTGAACGAGGAAGACCTCACAGGTCCTTCTTCCTTAGCCCTTGTTGTGGGAGGGTCGCAGCTATTCCCCTTAACATTACACCACTACAGGCTCATCATCCTCCCCCCTACAATGATCTAGAGTGGGAAGTTGATGACCTCTTCTAGTTGATTAGTGTTAGGGGGAGACCTCTTCTTAATCTTTAGATTAGATGTGTGTGTGTTTTATGATATTTTCCCCTCGTAATCATTCTATGTTTGCGTGGATGACCCTCATCACCCATGTTGGTGCTTGGATACAAGGATGGTGTTTGTGTTACAAAACTTTTTCTATATGTATCATCATTTTTCCACGTTTGTGACTGAATTTCGACAAATTGGGGATGATGCAAAGCATTGGGGGCATTTAGGCTTCCTTCCATGTTGACCCAATTTTTTATGTTTACTTTGTCTTCTTGTACATTCCTCACATGGCATGATAAAGTAGGGGGTTGATGACAATTCATTTATATACTATTACTATACTTATATATATTTATGAGTAGTTTTGACCTCAAAATATCAAGCTACCCCTATGCCCTTTGTTCATGTCTTCTTTCCTTTTTCTTTCTCTTTATCTTTCTCTCTTCTTTGCTTGAGTTGTCCCTCTTATGTGTGACAATGCCTCTTCTACATTACTTGGTCTTTAGAAAAATTATCCTTTGCCAACAAATATTTTCTCAAGACCCTTCACAAACTTCTTTGTTAGAATTGCATTCTCGACTTGAAACCCTAACAAAACATGTTTCCTTCATCATGGGTTCGTAAAGAAAGGACTTGGAAACCTTCCTCCAAAGCAGGAACAAATTTAATCTTCCCCTCATGTGGGGGCATATTATTTCTCTTGAATTCCCTAATGAAGTGAACATATTTCAAAAGGATTCCTTGATGATGAATCGATTCGAGAAAGAAGACATTAGCTTTTGAATAGTGTGTCCCTTGAGTGGACCCTCTTTTTACGTCAGGTCCTAAAGAGACCCCTTCGAAAGTTTCTCTCTAATGATTTCTATGATATCTAGCCCAAGGGCAACCCAACTAGACCTACTCCACATCCTTGCATCTAGCTTGGGGGTAGCCCGACTAGACTTTACTCTTTAAACAATGCATCCCTTGAATGGACCCCTCTTCCTTTTGAAGGGTTCCCGAGGGACCCCTTTGAAATTATTCCAACTTGGTGATGGTCTACGTGACTGTCAGTTCACTGGCCTGCACGACCACTTATTGATGTCTTCTATCTGTGGGTAAACATGTCATCATTTCTGACTCTACGTAGTCCCCTTTTCTTGGTCTCTCTCATGTGATATTTGTTGGGGGATACCTTTCCTTGCGGGTTTGTGGGTCTATAAGGTGCCCTTCCTAGTTTCCTTCATGCAAGATTTCTTGAAGGATACCTCCCTTGCAGGTTCATGGACTTGCAAGGCACTTTCTTTCTTCAATTTCATAAGTTTTGCGGAGCTGTGAAGTCCTTTCCTTGTCCTGCACTCTCAAGTTTGCTAGATCATGGTCTGCTTCCTCGATGGTTTAGGTATACATTTCTAACCCTACTAATTCTTTGATCTACTTTACCAAAGCACTCATGAGTACTTGTACTCACTAAAGTGAGGGAAAAATGCATAGGAGCGAATTTTCACTAGTAATGAAAATTACCCTTTTACCCTTCTCAACTTTAGAAAACCAAATTCAGAGTCTTAATTCCACATAATCCCACTGTTCTCCATCAACTTGGTACCTGTTTTGAGTATCAGTAGAGGCGTTACTGTTAGGGACACCCATGCAACGTGTAGACATCCGTGTGGCATGGTTATGTCCCTAGCAGACTTCTATAGCTGGAGTCTGCAGAGGCATTACACTTCTTATTGGAAGTCAAATTGTAATGCCTCCCTTTGGCTAGTTGACCCCAATATGGATGTTTCTTCATCTGTCTTCTTCATATTCACTGTTCCTTCATCCATTTTCATCTCGAGACATCTCTTCACCATCTTGAGATAACTTCATCCATAAAAATTTAGCATTTCAAGCATTGAAGAAACATTTTGCACTCCATAGTAGCAATCTCTTCACTCTGTCACTTTAATAGAGCAAGCATAGGACAAAACCATTGCAACAAAGGCTTGATTTCCTCTCATTTTCTCCCCCACTAGCCTTGAGCACTTTGGGTGGAGGTTGTAAGCTCCTCACTCATCTTCTCTATTACTTGGTTCAATTACCACATTACTATCTTGTAGTGTTTTAGTGTACTTTTCTTGCAATTCTTTCTTTATTACATTATTTCTACATCGTGGAAAACTTGGTTGTCTATGGAGGCAGAAACACCAAAATAGGGGTCTGACTGAGGCAGACCCATAAACAACCCTTCAACATTTTTCCTTTTTTCTATGTGTAGGTGGAGATATCTTGGAGCGAGCTGGCGAACAAGTTATTATGTGAGATCATCTTCGTCACCCTTTTGGTAATATACTTGCTTTATCATGCATCCATTTATATGTTTCATATTTCATAGTATTATTTTGTTCCCTTAGAAGCCATTAACTAGGCCATTATTTTGTTTCTTAGTGGCTAGACCTTGTCTCCCTGGTTCTCTGGTTGTACGAACACTAGCACACCTGAGAGACACCAGTGTGTTGTATTTTCATCCCAAGACAACGCTTATGTGCTCTGATAGAGAGCTATCTGAGACACAGAGTTGACCCTAAAGACTGGCTTGCCTAGTCTCCTTTCAACTACCGGGTTTGCAGAGTGATCGAAAGACCTCATAGTCCTCATCATTCTCATCTTGCCTATCCTAGCATTCCCTTAAATAGAGGTAAGTTAAGGCAACCTACTTCTCTTAGCCTTTCATGACCTAGGGCCTTGCAGTGGTTATTTCTCCTCTCTTACAACCATTATGGGGGGTATAAGTAGCATATTGGTCTCTTCATGTTCATTTACATATTATGTCAGAACTGAAGACTGAACCACTCACTGCACACAACCATCACATGTGGAAGATAAAATGAAATAATTGTTTCAATCTTGATGTCTTTGGAAATTTTTGGATGCTAAACAACTCGAGTTCACTAAGGAATTTGAGAATTTTTTTCATTGCAACAAAATGGATGAGGCAAAAGGACTCATAGGCCTCCATGTTTTTGAGAATTTGTTGTTTCATATTATGGTACAACAGCTAGAGGTGTGGGATAAGCTTCTTGAGTTGTATGGAAAGGGTGATTAGTTTAGGATCTTGCTACTCGAAGCTGATCTCACTTCTCTCTCTCCAGATGTCTTTCCCACTATTCAGGACTTCCTTACATAGTTCAAGTTGATCTTGTCGCATTTGAAAGGATGTGGTCGTGAAAAAATAGATAAAGAGAGTATCTTCTTGATACTATCTAAGCTACGTGATGTATTTCAAGTATTTTATTTCACCTTCTATTCTACCATGTATGCTATGGGAGATGCTTATCAGATGCCTTCTTTTGACGCGTTTTGTGATTGACTGGCTAGGGAGCAAGCCAAGTTGATACATATGGATGATCTTCCTAAGAGTCATGCCTTGATAGCTCAATATTCCAAGGGCAAGGGTAAGCAGGGATAACTTAAATAAGAAACCCCCCCCCCCACCTTAGCGAAGGTGTAAAATATTAGCAAATCTTTCCTTATATTTGAAAAAATTATTAATTTTCTTGGCGAATCTTTCCTTTTGATTGAAAAAAATATTAATTTTCCTTGCAAATATATGCACATTATTAAATAAATTGTAAAATCCCGATAAATATCAATGAATAATTGGTAAAACTAATAATCACAGTGGTGAAGCCTAACAAATAATCACTAAAATTATTGATTACAATGGCGAATCTCTCCTTTAAAAATTTGCATAGTTGGTCGGTGCAGTTTCCCTATTTGTTTTTTGTTTTTTGTAATATTGAAGTAGGGACCAAGGGGCGACAACCACCAGTGGGACCAAGGGGCAACACCCCTTGCGGGGGTCAAGGGGGCATAGCTCCCTTTTGGGGGTCGAGGAGGCAACGCCCCCTCACGGGTTTCGGGGATGACACACACAGATTAAGTGTTTCTTAAAAATCTCACTTTAAAAGTAAGACTAAATGAAAATTGAAAATGTTACCATCAATTAGCTCTTTAATTAGATGGATGACCTAATATGCATTTTCCTTTTAAAAGGCTTGTTGAGGCCCAAAATATTTTTTAGGCCACACAATTAAAACATATTTTGGGCCTCAACAAGCCTTTTAAAAGGCACATGCGTATTAGGTCGTGGAATCACTTGCAACCATCCAATTAAAAAGATAATCAATGATTTGATGGAAATAAATAAAATCTCTATTAAAGGCTCTAATATCCTTGAAATTAAATGGTTATTTATTATTGTGGCGATATTGCCTCAAAATTAATGGCAGGAATATAATATTACTGATGAATATAATTAATATTTGTAATTATAGTATAAACTACTAGAAAATCAATTCCAATGACACATTTTTCACATGGCGAATCAAATTGGATTTATTAGTTTACAAAATAATGCATAGGCAAATTAATCGAGACAAAATTATTTTTTTGTAAAAACCTGGCGATTCAGTCTTTGTTTTAGCTTGTACTATTCGCCATTTTTGGAGGTCCCGATTTCTATTATTCACCAATTGGAAAAGATTCACCACTAAAGTTTTATTTGAGGGTAAGAATAAGAAGAAGCCTAAGATATATTCTCCTCTAGGTGGTTAGCATCCCTCCAAGCCTAAGTAGAAGAATAATTAGAAGGTTGCACCTCCTCCTTGTTCTAACTCAAGAGAATCATCTTCCAAGTCTAAGAAGAAGAAGGATAATTTTTCCTTTTGTGGAAAGTCAGGGAATAATGATGCACATTGTTTTGTGAGGTTCACATGGAGGAAGTTGTGAGGAAGCACAACATTTCCATGCTAAAGTTTTCTCCCTTGGGAAAATTTCAAGCCCTTGTAGCAAGATTTTTTTCCTCTACCCATGATAGTTGGATTCTTGATTCTGATGCTTCACATCACATGACTCATGATGTGGATCTTCTTAATATTCTCTCTCCAATATTCATACTACTCACATTATAGCTGGGGACTCTTCAAAGATTCCAATTTTAAGGATAAGATTAGTTCAAATGCAGGATGGTTACATTGATGATGTTCTTCTTGTCCCTGATATTTCACAAAATTTGTTCTCCATTTATTAGATTTTTTAGCATGCTGATGGAAGGCTTGTTGAGTTCTCTCCCAGTGATGTGACTATTTGAGAGTTAGAGAATCTTGAGAAGATTATCACTACTGAAATAGTTGATCATAGACCCCATTTGTATAAGTTTGATGGATTTTAGCCTTCATCAGGATAATCCTTTATTGCTCATGCATATTCTATGAGTAAGTTGTGGAACGAGTGGTTTGGGAACCTAAATTATAAATATCTCCAATAGATGAGCACATAGAACTTGGTGATTGGTCTACCTTAAATCTCTTGTTATGATGGGGTTTTCCTAGGTTGTGTACTTGGGAAGCATCATCGAGATCCATTTCTAGAAGGTATGGCTACACATGCTTCGGCTCCCCTTGAGTTGGTGCATAGTGATCTTTTGTAATTTCCCACTCCTTCATTTTTAGGGGCCAAGTATGTGCTCAACTTCATTGATGACTTCTCCTGCCACCCTTGGGTGTACTTTTTGAAGTACAAGGATGAGGTTCTTCATTTCTTCATGAAATTCCTTACATTTATGGAGAAGCAGTTAGGACATTCCCTTCAGAATATTCACATAGATAATCGAGAAGTATTTCCAAACTTCTGCAGTGCTCAAGGTATTCTTCGTCAAAACATAGTGCCATACACTCCTCAACAGAGTGGTGTGGCTGAGCGAAAGAAAAAACCTTATGGGAGATGGCCAATTATATGATCCAGTCTAGGTCCATGGCTCTATATTTTTGGGTAGAGGTTATCAATTGTGCCAACTAAATTAACAACCATATGCCTCACAAGGTAGTGTGAAATATGACTCCTGGTGAGGCTTGGTCTCATGTCAAGCATAAGGTATCCTACTTTACCATATTTGGTAGTGATGCATGGACATTCATTCTAGCAGGTAGGCAGAAAGCAATGGAGAAGAAGAGACAATGGTTCATCTTTGTTGTCTATTGTGAGGATGTGAAGGGTTATTGTTTGTTTGATCCTGTCCTTTAAAAGGTACATTTTCATTATGAAGTTCATTTTGATGAGTCTTTCATTTCGAAGGATTCTCCATCATAGGCCTCTACCTCCCTTCTTCCCAGTTCTTCTTCAAACTATTTTTTGTTTCCTATTGATGATGATGATGTTGTTGATGCTCCTGATGATGGTATTGATATTATTTTTGACATAAATCCATATTCTCCTAAGCCTGCACCCACACAACCTCTTTGGGCTTGCACTCTTCTTAAGGAGGTTCGTTCTCATGTAGGTGATCCCACAATTTCTAGCTACACTCATTCTCAAACTTAAGGTATCAATCTTTTGAGTCATGCAATTTCTATTGATCCTTAGAAGTTTTCAGATGCTTCAAGTGTTCCAGAGTGGGATAGTGCTATGGGTGAGGGATATTCTTCCTTGATGAAGAATCATACTCAAGGGATCTTGTTCCTCTTCCTAAGGGAATAAATTTGGTTTAGCGCAAGTGGTTGTATCATACCAAGTTTGCAACTTATGTTGACAAGTACAAGGCTCATCTTGTGGCTAAGGGGTTTTTTTAGGTTGAGGGAATCAACAATTCAAAGGCCTTTGCTCTTGTCGCCAAGATGGATTCCATTCATCTTGTACTTTCTATTGCTGCATCTCAGGGTTGTTCACTGTATCAGATGGATGTGAAGAGTTATTTCCTGCATTGTGATCTTAAGGAGATCTATATGGAGTAGCCACTAGCACTTGTGCAGGATCCTTCACTTTTTTGCAAGATTTGACATTCATTCTATGGTCTCAAACAAGCCCCTATAGATTGGTATGAGAAGATGGATAGTTTTCTACTTGCTTTTGGATTCACTAGATGCCACTTTGACCCTACAATTTAAATTCAAAGGCATGGAGAGAATCTTCTCGTTCTTGTTCTCTAAGTGAACAAATTGATTCTAATTGGGAGTTCTCCTTCCATGATTAAGGATACTCATAGAGCTTTGATGAAGCGGTTTGATATGACTGACCTTGGTCCTTTGCATTTCTTCCTTAGTCTTTAGATTCATCAATCTTCTATAGGTATTTCTATTTTCCAATAGAAGTATGCTCTTGATTTGCTTCAGATATTGGGATGAGTAACTGCAACCTAGCCCCTGCTCCTTTTTAGTCAGGTGTTGTGTTGTCTTCCAATCGCAGTACTTCGTTAGTGGATGCTACATTGTATTGACAGTTGGTTGGTAGTCTTTTTTACTTGACACAGTCATCCTAATATTTCCTTTATAGTTACTCTTGTCTCCTATTTCTCTCAAGATCCTCATGAGAGTCATTGAAAGGTAGCCAAACGTATCCTACGATACATTTAGGGCACTACATAGTTTGGCATTCATTACACATCGCGTACTACTCAAATTGTGGGCCTCACTTACTCAAATTGGGTTGGTGATGTTGATGATCAGAGGTCTACTTTTGGCTTTGTCTTTTATCTTGGTTTTGGTCCGATTGCATGGTCTTGCAAGAAGAAAACTACTATTGCATTATCATCGATTGAGGCTAAGTATCGAGCTGTTGTGGCTTTGTTGTGATAATTAGAGTGCCATACATATTTATTGCAACCCAGTGGAACATCAACGCACTAAGAATATTGAGATCCACATGCACTTCATTAGGTAGCTCATTTAGGAGGGTGTTATTAGTTTGGACTATTTTCCTATGAAGCAACAAGTTGCAACATCTTCACTAAACCTTTGGAATCTCCTCACTATATTTTTTTGAGATCGATGCTTGGGGTGAAGGAAGTTTTCCTTGGGGGGTCTTGATGATTCCTCATTCTTTTTCTCTTTTTTGTTTTCTCTCATTTGGAGAGGGGCTTTTTCCCATAGGGTTTTTCTTCGTTTCTCTGGTTGTGAGAGATATTTTATTCATTGTAGTTGTACATGGGTCCCTAACATCGCCTTGTTGTTGGGACCCATTTTGCACCTCATATTGCATAATAATATCCCTAAGTTGCTCTTAAGGGGGGGTGTTAGAGTAGTCTTAAGTTTACTTAGGACTTCTAACATTATTAGATAGTTATTATTTAATAATGTTGTTAGGTGTATTTTATTTTTGACCATTGAGGTAGTTCAGGTTGGTTTTTCCCATACCTCATCACACCCAAAATATTAATACCAGGGTTTGTAGATTATTTATCATCTCATATTTTATTCATTCTTCACTCTTGGTGAAATAGCTTCTCTTGTGTTGCTTCTCTCAATCACGTGAAGGTTTCTCTTGGTTTGCAGATGCTCTTGGGTGCTTTTCTCTAAGAAAATATTCAGTAGCAATAAGGATATGTTTATGGACATCAAAGGAATAAGGGTTAATATTACCAATGAAATTGAGTCCCGAAATGGAGAAGGGTCATGAAGTTATAATAGGTTGTAACTCTTAAGAATGAGTATGAACTAGATTGCCATGTTTTTGATAATCCATGTGATTACAAATATATTGATAAGCACCATTTTCCATAATAGGGGCCAATAATATCCTATTCTAAGGAGCTTCTTAGTCAAGGTCATTCCACTAGTGTGTGCCCCAAAAATACCATCATGGAATTCCTTGATAGCCAAGGTGGCCTCATCTAAGTTTAAACAACATAATAGGGTTCCAATATAGCCTCTGTGATGGGTAAGTGCACCAATCTGTGACACAATTTTGATGCCAAATTGAAAAAAAAACCCTTAATAGGCCATATTGTACTCTCCAAATGGGTTTACCATTTGGTGAGCACCAAATGGATTGATTTTTATAATGAGTGAACAAGTGTTAGTTCTCTTTATTTTTGCAATGAATTTTGGAATGCATTTTTCTAAACTCTTTTATTTTCACTTTCTCTTCCAAGGAAACTATATACATGTAGTAAACATTTAAGGATAAGTTTACATTTACATATGGACATTTAATTTCTTATAATTTAAGTTATATTACATGTATATATGCAGGATGTTTGAGAGTGGTTTCAGATCTCTAGGAATTATAATGCAAATTCTAGTTTTTGGAAGATCTTAAAAATTTCAGACTTAGTCAAATTTCAGTAATCAGCAATTCAAATTTCAGTAATCAGGAGGTCAAATTTTAGTAGTCAGCAAGTTATATCAACTTTCTCTCTCCTTCTCTCTACTCTCTATCTATCCACTCCTCTCTCTCTCTATCCCTTTCTCTCTCTCTCTCTCCTCTCTCTCTCTCTCACCCCTCTATCTCCTCCCTAGATCTGCCTCCCCCCTCCCCTCTCTCTCTTTACCTACCTCTCCTTTCATCATTTTGTATCTCACTTATGTATCCCTCCCTAGCTCTTTCCCTCTCTACTCTCTATCTCTCCTCTCCCTCCCTCTGCCTACATCTCTCTCTCACTCTTTATCCCTCTCTTCCCCCACTTTTTCTCTAACTCTCTCCTCTCTATCTCATAATTCTCTCTCCCTCCCTCTCACTCTCCCCTCTCTATCTCACCACTCTCTCTATATCTATCTCTCACACACACAAACCTCTATCTCCATCGCTAACACACCCTCCATTTATCCTTCCCTCTCTACTTCTCTCTATCTCTCTTCTCCCTCCCTCCACTTCTTTTTGTCTCTCCTCCCAATCTCTCTCACTATTGTCCCACGCTCCCTCCCCCTCTTTCTCTCTCAATCGATATTTTTCTCTATCTCACCATTCTCTCTCTCACTCACACACACACCTCTATCTCCCTACCTCTCCCTACCCTCTCTAATCTTTATCTCTCCTCTCGCTTTCCCTCTCTATACATACCTCTCCCTCCATCAATCTCTCTCTCCATCCCTCTCTATCTCAATTATGCCTCCTTCCCTACCTCTTTCCCTCTCTACTCTCTATCTCTTCTCTCCCTTCCTCTACCTAACTCTCTCTTTGTATCTCCATCCCTCTCTTTCTCTCTCACTCTCTCCTCTCTATCTCACCATTATATCTATCTCTACCTATCACCCCCTCCTCTCTAAATCACCATTCCCTCTCTCCCAGTTTCCCTCCTTCCCTCTCACTCCCTCCTCTCTAAATCACCATTCTCTCTATCCCACTTTCCCTCATTCCCTCTCTATGTCTCACTTATCCCTTTCTACCTCTCCCTCCCTCCAACCTCCCTCTCTCTCTTTATCTATATTTCTCATTCTCTCCTTACCTCTCTACTCTCTATCTCACCACTCTCTCCATCTCACTCTTCCTCCTTCCCTCTCTCCCTCCTATCCATCCCTCTCTCCTTCCCTCTCTACCTACCTCTCACTCCACTACCTACCACTCTCTCCCTCACCCATATTTCTCTCTTACTCTCTCCTTCCCTCTCTACTCTATATCTCTTCCCCCTTCCCTATCTAATCTATTTATCTCTCTCCCCCTTCCTCTGTCCCCTCATTTTCTCTCCTCTCACTCTCTCTCCCTCTCACACACACTCACCTCTATCTCCTCCTTTCCTCTCCCACCATCCCTCCACTCTCCACTTCTCTCTATCTATCATCTCTCTACATCTCCTTCCCTCTATATTTATCTTTATCTCCCCTCTCCCTCTCTTTACCCACTTCTCCCTCCATCACTCTATATCTCAATTGTGTCTCCTCTCTCTCTCTCTCACACACACACACACACACCTCTATCTCCTCCCTACTTGTCCCTCCCTCCCCTCTCTAATTATCTATATCTCTCCTCTCTCTGCATCTCCTACCCTCTCTACCTATATTTATCTCCCCTATCCCTTTTTTTACCTACCTCTCCCTTCATCACTCTGTATCTCACCTATGTTCCCCTACCTACCTAGGGTTGAGGTATTAAGGGTCAAGGGTTGATAATTGAGGGTTGACGGTTTAATTTATAGGGTAGAGGGTAG
>CM021109.1:6869153-7063969 GCA_007115665.2 Sequoiadendron giganteum
GAGAGAGAAGAAGGAAGGTGGATAGATTGAGAGAGGGAGAGAGAGAATGAGGTATAGAGGGATAGGTAGGTAGAGAGAAGTAGAGAGGTAAGGAGAGTTGGAGGGAGAGTTAAGGATGGAGAGAGAGATAGGTAGGTAGAGAGAGTAAAGGGAGATATAGAGAAGTGGAGAGGGAAGGAGAGACAAATGGAGATGTAGGGATCGAGGGAGAGATAAGGATTTAGAGAAAGGTGAGAGTGAAATAGAGAGAGAGAGGGGTAGGTAAGGAGAGGGAGGGGAGATAAAGGAAAGTAGAGAATGGAGGAGAGAGGGAAGAAGAGGTAGGGAGGGAGAGAGATAGAGGGAGGGAGGGATGAAGGAGAGATAGAGAGAAAGAAAGAGGGGAAGGGGAAAGAGAGGTGAGAGAAGGAGGAAGGATTGAGGAAGAGAGAGAAAGAGGGTAGAATGGTGGAAGAGGGATAGGACAAGATGGAGATAGATGGAAGGAGAGATAAAGAGGGGGAGGGAGAGAGGAGATAGAAAGAGGGGGAGGGAGGGAGAGATATAGAGAGTAGAGGAGGAGAGAGATAGAGAGAGGTGATAGAGAGAGAATTAGAGAGGGAAAGAAGGTGGAGATATTAAGAGAGAGGAGGCAAGGAGGGAGAGAGAAATAGGTATAGAGGGACAACTAGGTAGAGAGAAGTAGATATGAAAGGAGAGATATAGGGAGAGGTAGGGATGGAGAGAGAGGTGAGAAAAAAATAGAGAGAGGTCTAGCTAGATAGAGGGAGGAGGAGATAAAGAGGAAAATAGAGGGAAGGAGAGAGGGAGGAAGAGGTAGGGATGGAGAGACAGAGGTGAGAGAGATAAGAGAGAGGAGGGAGGGATAGGTAGGGAGAGAGGGGTGAGATAGAGAGAAAGAGAGTAGAGAGGGAAGGGGAAAGAGAGAAGTGAGATAGGTGATAGAGATGTGTGATGGAGCTTAAAAGTAGAGAGATAAGGAGGAAGGTGGAGAGATTGAGAGGGAAGGAGGGGGGAGAGAGAAATATGTATAGAGGGATAGGTTAGATAGCAAGAAGTATAGAGAAAAGGTGGGTGAAAGGAAGAGAGAGGGAGAGAGAGAGGGGGAGAAAGAGAGGTGAGATAGAGAGAAGTAGAAAGGGAAGGAGAGAGAGGGATATAGAGAAAATTAGAGAGGGAGGGAAGGAAGGAGAGAGAAGTGAGATAGAGAGAACTAGAGAGGGAAGTAGAGAGAGAATGGAAAGATAGAGAGTAGAGAGGGGAGGAGAGAGCGAGGGAAGCAAAGAGAGAGAGAAAGAGAGGAGAGGGAGGGAGGGAGGGATAGGTAGGTAGAGAGAGTAGAGAGAGATATAGAGATAAAAGGAGAGGAATGCGAGATAGAAAAATGTAGAGGGGGGAAGGGGGAGGGAGATAGATATTGGAGAGGGAAGGAGAGAGAGATGGACATGTAGAGACATAGTTCTTGAGCTCAAGGAAGATATTGTTAGATAAAGGGATGGAGATACTGAGAGAGAGGGAGGTCTAGAGAATAAGAGATGAAAATGAGTGAGATAGAGAGAGAAAGATGAAATTTGAGCTCCTGAGTATTAAAATTTGACCTCCTGATTACAAAAATTTGACATGCTGATTACTGAAATTTGACTAAGTCTGAAATTTTTAAGATCTTCCAAAAACTGGATTTTGCATCATAACTCTTAGACATATGAAACCACTCTCAAACATCTTGCCTATATATACATGAAATATACCTTAAATTATAAGAAAGTAAATTTTCATATGTAAATTTCAACTTATACTTCAATTTTTAAGTATAAGAAAGTAAATGTCCATATGTAAATGTCAACTTATACTTTAATTTTTATTTCATGTATATAGTTTCCCTAACAGATAAAGTGAAAATCTAGTTCTATGCAAAGTAAGACATTTGGCGCTCGCCAAATGACTCATCGCATTTGGTACACACCAAATGACTCATCACATTTGGCGCTTGCCAAATGGCCTGCTTTGGACGTGTTAATTAACATGATTTGCCAAATTTTCTCATATTTTCGTTCGTGCTCCCCGTCTCATTTGCATGTCTTTCAATGCAAGTTTATAAAAAAAACTGTGATAGATTTAACCTCTCTCTATGCTATCTAAATATAGAATTATTTTTTCATTTTCATTTAGTTAAGGTTTTGATCCATGGCTTCTATTGTAAATGCTTTCGTTTTTGGTCAAAAACCAACACGTGCTAGGTTTAGGATAGATTTTTACATGTTCATCGAAATGTGAATCAAATTATGTTTTTTGAAACAAGACTCCATTCTACACATGATGAACAAAAATTAATTTCCGATTAGTTTGCAAAAAATTTGGGGCGGAGCATGCTCAAATTTTAGCTTTTCAGGATGTGTCCAGTTTGAAAATTCATAAAATATTATATATTCATTAAAAAAATTATCCGAAAGAAGGAGGATAAACTACATTGTGTTAGCTAATTTATCACTATTGGCATTTTTGAAATTCTAAAAAAAAAAAAACCAAAAAGGGGGGAGCCCTCAAGTGCTCTGCTATTTTTTTTGATAAAAACAGGACCTGTTTCCCCCTTCCCCCCCTCCCCCCTTTTTGAGACCCTTAATCTTCATTAATTTCAAAAAACAATAGTAGCTTAGAAACTAGACTCGAAGCACTTCAACTTTTGTTCTTACCGATCTTGAAATTTTGAGCGTAACTATCTTCATTTTCTCGTGCAAATCAGTTTTTCTGAAAAAAAAAAAAAAGTGGCATCTTAAGAGCCAAAATTGTGTCACAGATTGGTGCACTTACCCCGATATAAGGTGCCACTAAAGAGGGTGAAATGGGAGGTATTTTGGATAAAGTTTTATTGTTGATTACATGATAAGATAAATGGTAAAGTTTGGTCATGAAGGTAAGTATAAATATTGTGATACCGAGGGGAACTAGGAACAACAATCTCACACACCATATTGACTTCTAGCATATTATATGTTGGGATCAATAATTGCTTAACCAATAATTGATACTTCTATGTATCAGTATCTATTTTTAAAAGAGAACCAATATTGATTGTAGTATTTTTAGACTTATTACTAATACGTAGAACTTGCTCAAATTGAATAAAAGAGAAATAATACTTAATCTTGTCAACCATTCTCTTATAAGAAATGATATTTTCATCTTTTGTGAGATATTCATTGTTGACATGTTTGGTGACTAAATAAGAATCACCATAGACTAATAGGTCCATTGTATGGCTAGTTTTAGTCTTGAGATGAGTGCTTTATATTTTTCTATATTGTTTGTACAAGGAAATTCAATTATAAAGGCTTTAGGTATTAAATCCTCTTGTGGTGTGAGAAATATGCTTGCCCTAGAGTCATGAGAAGTAAAAGATTCCTCAAAATACTTCCATTTTGATAATTCCTCAAGAGAGAAAATAGAATCATATGGAAAATATGTTACTAAGGGGCGATAATCCACTAAAGGTGCCTAAATGCTAGTTGATATGCAAGAACCTATCCCTTACTTGCCTTTTGGTCTATGTACTCAAATTCAAACTCACTAAGTAAAAATACCATGCAATATAGAGAATTGTCTATATATATTATATTTAATATGAACTAACAATTAACAAGAAATAAAACATGCAACATAAGAATATAACAAATATATATGTTCTAGATATTAGTGTTAATGATCTATGTTGAAGAAAATATGAATTGATCTTATGTCTAGTTCAAATAGGTGACTATAAAATATTTTAATAAAAATAAAATAATGTACAAAAATTAATTTATTAACAAATATTTAAAATAGGACATTTTTTAATTTTAAAAAAATTAGAATCTTCGCATTCAATATCAAAAACATTAGTTTAGATCATCTTCAATAATATAATGGGTTGTTTGCTATAAATATTAGAAAGTGAAAATTTGAATTAAAATATTGTTTGAATGTCTCACCTATATAAAAACTAGAACACACCTTTATACTTTTGCTTATAGATATGCCATAAATTAATAATTTTTATCTAATTCTAGAAAATATTTAAAATGTAAATTTATTGTAAATTAAATTTTTAGTATTCATGTTATGAAATTTATATATTTTTTTACATAAAATAAAATTTAAAATTGTTCACACAATTATGATAAAAAAAGAGATGCTAACAAATGTTAAAAACAAATTTATTATAACATTATCAAAATCTTTCGCAACATAAAATTTTGATAGATGAAAACATTTATAATGTATACAATATTCAGACTGATAGATGACTCTTTGTTGAATATTGACTATAATAATAGGTTAAATTTTAGCATCTTAACATTTTCCACAAAGATATAAATTAAGCTTTGAAGTCATGGACTAGGCATAAAGATGACTTAGGAATATGTATTAGTTAAAACATTATTTTCTCTTCTTTGTTTTAGATTTCAAGATTGTGACTATCATCATTGCATGGTGACAAACTTGGATTTATTACCCACGATTCCTAAGCTCAAAAATCAACTATAGACAAATAATTAATTATAAGGAAAAGAAAAAGTTTAAAAAAGTGGCTCGGGTGGAAGCTTCCTAATTTTATAATCTTAATTTAATAAGCGTGCGGAGATGACATGTCAGTAAAATCTATTGACCATTTCAAACGGGCCCTATTTTCAAGTCAATAAAATGTGTTTAATGATCTATTTAATATCTTATTAAAAACTAGCGAGGATCATAGCTTTAGGTACAAGATACATTTCTTCCATTTCTAGTGAGAAAGAATTAAGAGCCGAAATAAAATAGATTGGTTCCTCAACGATCATTTTGCGTTCAACCGTCTGAAATGTTTCATTTTAGCTCTTCTTGTGCTTATTCTCCAGTGCAGTTGCGGTTTATTAGTTGTTGGTGGAGACACCCTCTCTTTGGGGGCCTCTCTCAGGGAAAACGATACCATCATTTCAAAGAATGGCACTTTTGAATTGGGATTTTTCAGTCCCAACGGAACCAACAACTGGTATGTTGGCATCTGGTATGCCCACATCTTTGAGAAGACTATCATTTGGGTGGATAATAGGGAAACTCCCATCAGAAACATGCCCGGCGTTTTCTCTCTCGACATCTGGTTATCTCACTATATCTGATTTGCAAGGAAAAGTCATTTGGTCGAGTAATGATACTCAGCAAGCTAAGGCATCCAGAGCTTCGATGCTGGACACTGGTAATTTTTTCCTTTTAGAGGCCCAAAACACTTGAGACTATATGGGAGAGTTTCGCACATCCCACTGATCATTTTTTGCCTACCATGAAGCTCTTGAAAGGCTCGATAGTAAGTGCTTGGAAGAGTTTGGTGGATCCAGCGCCTGGGCATTTCTTGCTCCAAATGAATCCATCCCCAGGAAAGAATAACTTTTTACTGTAGTCTAAAAATGGTGTTTCATATTACAGCTCTGGAGACTGGACTGGTACCTACTACACCAATTTACAAGGATCTCAATCTGATTCTTTTTTCGAGGAATTAGTAGTGTTCTCTCCCACACGAATGTACTACACATATGTGCCTACACCCAAAACTAGTACAATTGTGGCGAGGGAAGTTCTCAACTCGAATGGCGAGCTATCAGTCTATGTTTGGACTAATAATAATAGCTGGAGCCTGATTTGGTTTCAAACCCAATAAAGTTGTGGCGTGCATGGTATATGCGAGGCTTATGGAGTGTACACCGAACACTGCCTGGAGTTCTCGCGAGTGGTGGTCAAGCGGTTGTGTTCGGTGTACTCAATTACACTGCTCCACCATGAATAGCACCACAGATGGTTTCCTCCAAGTCAGTGATAATTCTTTGTCTGATGAAGAAGCTGTTCAATATACCCAAGAATCGACTCTACTCGGATGCAAAACTGCTTGTCTCAATAATTGCTCATGCACGGCCTTTACAATCTCTAATTCTAATCTTCCTGTTTGTCAATTGTGGTTTGGAGATCTGTTAGGAATGCAGGCTAAGGCTACTTCTTCTCAAGGCCAGCTCTTCTTCACTCGATTGGCTGCTTCTGATGAGCCGCACTCTTCATCCAACGGAAGAAGCAGTAAAGTAGCTGCGCTTTCCATTTCACTGCCTTTGGGCGTTGCTGTTCTCGGTACTCTATTTGCATGGTTTATTCAGTGTAGGCGTTGAGTTCTGCTCGAAAAAGGCAAGAATTACGAAACGCCAAGAACGCTCAGAATATTCACCTACAAAGAGATGAAAACTGCGACCAACAATTTCGCGCACAACTTGGGAAAGCATTTGGGTCTGTCTTCATAGGAACTCTCCCGGACAATACACTTGTGGCCATGAAAATATTAGAGGGTTCCGCACAAGCAGAAAAGCAATTCCGTGCGGAAATAAGCACGATTGGAAACATACATCATGTGAACTCGGTGAGGCTGCAGGGATTCTGCGTAGAGGGATCTCAAAGAATGCTTGTTTGTGAGTACATGCAAAATGGGTCTCTCAACTCTTTCTTGTCCAAAGAAGTAGACAAGGTACTCGACTGGAATACCAGATTTGGAATCGCTTTGAGTATTGCAAGAGGGCTACTTTATCTTCACGAAGAATGCAGAGATCGCATCATCCATTGCGATATCAAGCCAGAAAATATTCTTCTAGATGCGGATTTCTCTAAGTGGCTGATTTTGGGTTGGCAAAGCTTGTTGACAGAGATTTCAGCAGAGTGCTGACGACAACAAGAGGAATGAGAGGGCATTTGGCTCCCGATTGGCTCACCGGCGTGCCAATAACAGTGAAGGTGGATGTATACAGCTTCGGTATGACCCTGCTCGAAATAATCTCAGGCCGAAGAAATAATGATTTGAGTGTGCAGAAATCTCAATACTACTTCCCCACATGGGCAGCAACTCAAATTCACAAGGCTAACACAATCGGTATTGTGGATGAAAGGATTGCAAACAAGGCGGATGTTGAAGAGGTGATAAGAGTAGTTGTGGTAAGCTTTCTGTGCATTCAAAAGGATGAGAATGAGAGGCCGAACATGGCCCAAGTTGTCAGGATACTGCAAGGCAAATCAGAGGGTGACGTGGAACAATATGAGAGATCCCTGCAAGTACTGGTCGATGATCATTGACAAGAGGAACCCTGGAGACGAGAATAAAATTGAAAACAGAGGCTGTTGTACAATTACCGAATTTACTGACCATATATGTTTAAGGGTAGAGATTAAGTGATTAACGTGGGTTTTATTACTTAGATTTAAGTTATATTTGTGTGTATATATATAACGGTGGCTGCTCTTTCTACAAATTGTTGTATTTTTGTTTAACAGTAAATTTATATTACATTATAGTTGTAAATGTTTGGAGGATCTAATTTTCTATTCGGTGGTTTTTCTTTTTAATGAAATGAAATAAAAGTAGGGGATTTAATTGTTTAATTTTTCTTCATGCATAATTAAATATAGAAATTTATATCTATTATACAAAAGAACTTAAAGAACTAGTATGTCATGATCAATGTGTCAATTTTTCATTTTGGGACTGACTCCTATTATAAATAGTTGATACATTAACTACAATGTGTTGACTCTTTATGCTAAGTGTTATTAAACTACTAATGATTTTTTTTTTTTTTTTTTATGGAGGTCATCCACAAATTCTTTTTTGTTACATGATATGGGAGCATGAGCCTTCTTGGGCTGAACCTCTTCGGCTAAGGGCCAAGGACTAAGGGGTATCCATTCCGCCAAATTCGCCCGAGGCACGATCCCGGCCTCATCCCTTTTTCGGTGTCAGAGCCTTTGCACTCAGCAAGACTTGATCCCTGGTGGGCTCATTTAGAACCTTTTAACTTCACCAGCAGACCAAGGGCCCATTGACAACTACTAATGATTTGAATAATGATGGTAAGAAGAAACAAAGTCATAAATATCATTATTTGACCACATTTTATTTACTCTGCATGTCATTCTATGTAAGATTGACCTGTTCTCACCCATTGTTATTCTCATCATCATAATTAGTCATGCTTATAAATATTCTATGAAAAGGTCATTATCTTTCTCTTAGATTTTCTTTGATCATGTTTTTTGGGGATTTTTTGGAATACAAGAAGACTAATATAAATGAAATAATAAAGCTTAACACTTGGCTTACTTAGAATCTAGTGATTTTTTGTTATAATGCATGTATTGTTATTTCTCATCTACAATCAATTCAATAAAAATAAAGTGGGAGTAGCAACGAAAATGGAAATTTAGGCCTAATTTGTCAAGATTATTCTTACTTACCTCTATGTCTTATTGAACAATTTAATAATTATCCCAATAACTTGTTTAAGAACAATTGGTCCTTTACTCTAAAATAGTATGATTTTAGACCACATTGTTGGTTCTCAAAATTGTAACTACACAATTCTAAAGGATGAACTAGAATACCTAGACCTAGGGATCAAGGAAATCTAGATAAATGGACAAGCCTATGTTCAAATTGATGACAATTAAAGAAAATTTGGTAATAATATGACACTCTTCTCTTCAAGATTTACAAATCTCAAGAGAGTATAACTTCAGATATGTAGATTATTAATTAGTTTACACATATGAAATTACACCCTAATTTATTCATAATATACTTAAGAAAACTAAATTAAAAATACTCTAGATTAAAAATATTCAGCTAAAACCAACAAAAAAAACCAAAAAAAACAAAAAAAACATATTTTTCACATATTTGGACAAGAAACTTCTATTTATGTGGCCCACACTTTCTCGAGTTTCTATGATCACAAGTGTAAGTGTAATTAATTATTTATTACACTAGCATAAGTTTACATAGGTCTTTATTTAATTAATTAAGTCCTAGGTTGCATTATTAGATAAATCATTAATAATGGGGTCATCCCCCTTTCCATGTTTGTAGGAGATAATATTCCTTCTAGAGGATGAGTTGTCTTTTCTAGAACTTATCTCAATCACTTCATCATTCCCTAGGTAGTTAGTTAGGGTTTACATGCTGTCACATGTAGTGTGGTTAAGACACATGGCAACATCTTGTGCATTCTAGGATTCTCTCTTGCATATATAATCAGGGCATATGTACATTTGTAATCATACTTTTTCACTTCATGCCTCATCATTTTAGAGGTCTTAATATCAAGCAAGCTCATTCTTGCATATCCTCTTGTGGAAGGTTTATCATTGTTTTTGCAGGTGTTCCTGGGTGTCAAGCTAATATCTTCAGCTCTCACATGATATTAGAGCCCTTCTTGCAAGACTCTTCCCAAATTTGAGGATTGAGCTATGGTTGTAAGATCTTTTTTGAGGTTGTCTCCATATTAGGGTTTTCTTGGAAGGTCACTTTCAACACATGTTGGATGAAATATGAGCTCATATCTAAGTCCAGGGCTATCAAAAAAGGCAAGATCAACTTTTGTTTCGCCAAAATATGACATTTTATGCCAAAGTTATGAGGGTTCAAAGTTTTGCAAAATCTGGAAATTGCAGACCTTCAGGAGCATTTTCACCTCGAATCGACCTTTCCATCAATTCCAAAGAGCCTAAGAGATGAAAATCGACATATAACACGCCTATATTCGACGTTGGTTGTTCAAGAGGCAATTTTTTTTTGCCTGGGCAAGCCATATGGCCCACCCAAGGCTGGGTATGATTGTGCAGAATAAAAAATTATTTTAATTTTTCATGGTTTGCCATATTCATCAGCTTATTAATCTTTTTTTTTTCAGGATTTTGCAAAATATTTTTATGGGCTATTACAATATTATTTGGAGGCACTTTATTTTAATGGTGGTTTGAATTTTTAAATTATGCGGCCTGTACATTCAAGGTACCATTGTACCTATTTGGCTAGGCCTTTAGGCATCATTGACCCCACCTACCTTCGGTCAGCTTCACTATTCCATCTGCCGATTGGCATATTCTCCAACCACTGACATATTCCCTCATCGTTGACTGTCCATCCTCCGTCGGTGTTTGCTGTATTCTCGCTGCATGTCCAAGTCTTTAGCCTCAATCACATCATCAACCCAGGGGGCTCCAACGTAGGTAGTGGTTCCAGTGAGTGGTGGCACCCTCTCATCGGTGAGGGTCGACTTCGCCACCACCCAGGAGCAGAGCTTTCTTTTTTAAAAATTATGCAGCCGCAGTCATATTGGAGACCTGGAGCTAGCTGAAGGGGGCTAAAATTTTGCACCCAGTTATCCTTCATTTTTTGCACCTGATTAGCTTGGGTACCCTCAAACTGCCTAAAACAACTATGTTTTCATTTTTTCATAACTTTCTGTCACAGTGTCAAAACTTTGCAAACAAGATATTGTCAAAAATTTGATTCAGCGTACTTCACAGTGGTGCAGACCATTTTTATAGATTTTTCTATAGGGTGATCCCACAATAGTGGTTTACAATTTTTGGCCAAACTTGACACTGAAATTATTATTTTTAAATAAATCTTCACATTCGAGCACCTATAGCGGCTAAACCATGAGGAATTTGAAGATGATGCAAACTAGAGTCTTGTCACATTTTTTTTGTAGATTCTAAAACTATTTTTTTCAAAATTTTTGGAATCAGATTGCACTTCTTTTTCCATCTCCCATGAAAACTAGTTTTTTTTAGAAAACAACATTTTTAAAAAGTGACGCACACCATATAACGCATGACTTTTTTTCCATTAAGGATAAAATTATAATTCTTTCGAATTTATATTTGTAACTCTGATATCTAGTGCTTCCACTAGGTTAGATAGTTTTTTATTGAATATTTTTTCTTTAATCAAGTTTCGAAGTCAAACCAATTATAAGTCAGACATAGTGCGACCGTATAACGTGTAACTTTTTTTGTATATATCAAAATTCAAATTTTTTTGTTTGATCAAGGACTTCAATATCTGGTGTACTCATATTTTTCAAATTTTTTTTTTGATAATCTGCTTTTTTTCCACATGTGCAGAACAAAGGCCTCATTTTCGATGAAAAACCTATGTTTAATAAAACTAAAAAAAAAATGCATAATAAAACCAAAACATATTAAAATTATATTTGTTGGATAGCTCGTTCCAAGGACTACCATAATCATTTCAAATAAATTTTAAATGAATTCATTTGGTCTCCCAAAAGGTAAATCAAAAGTGATTTTTTATCAACATTTTGATAGGTGTAAAGGAGATTCATTTATAGGTATGGTTTAAAACTAGCGAGGTTCTATCTATTAGGTCTCAAAAACACAGGTTTGAACCACGAGAGGTTGCCAAGATCTCACAACATTTTTGGCTAATGTACAAGGCCAAATGGTTTGCACTTTCTTCTCTTTAGGTGTTACGAGACCTAGGTGAGTATACCTATATGAATGAAGAAGACTTAAAGTTGTATGACTTGGTTGAATTGATGGATCTATTATGATGGCACAAGCATAATAGATGATAACCTTGTTGGTTACTTTTACCCCTACTGCATGAAAAAGATAAAAGTGTATATATACTTTTTTCTTATAAAATTTATTTTTTGGGGTGTGATAGATCAATGCCTTCTATCCACATGGTCAATGGAGTCAAAAAAAAAGAACAATATGTGTTTCCCTATTTTGGCTTAACTCTAGTCGCTAGGCACTTTGAAAAATGAGGTTCTATGACTAGCATAAAACTTCACTAAATTTATGACATGCATAAATTGTGCTAGAATATTTATTTCCAAGGTTCTTCTTCAATTATCCAAAAATAAATCCTTAAATCACTGTGATTCATTCAAAAGAATTTAAATCTGACTTGCAGACACTAATTAATTAAATCACACAAAATGAAAATGCATTTTGATAAATTAGGAATATACTTCATATACTAATTTAAATGATTAAAAGACCTCAAGTTGGAGACAACCAGATAAAAAGTACAAATAGTTGCATCACAACAACTAAACACCAAAAAAGGATTTCACCAGTTTAAAACATTATCTCCATTGCTTTTCTTCAGAAAAGTATGTACATTATATGCATCCCCTATTTTTTATTTCCTCCTTTTTCATTCCCCCCTCTAATGTCTTCTAACTCCCCCTTTTATATCTTCCCAGAAAATCCCTTGCACCTTTTGGTCTTGGTCTTTTCGTATACATGGGAGGCAACTAGCCTTAGACCAAGGGTTGCGCCATTTGATAACAAAGTAGGAAATTAAATAAAGATGTAACTAAAAGATGACAATAATAATCAATCCATTAATTTTTTTCTCTTTTCATTCACGGTTTCTTCTTTCGCGGCTTCGCCCTTGGTTCCGATGCCGCTCGTGGTTTAAAGGGATATTTCCACGTGGTGTTTCATTGAGGCTTCCCTTTGCGTGCTACTCTTTCTTCCTGCCGAGCTCCGACTGCTTACCATGTGGCATCCTCTCGGGGCCTCCCTTTGAGTTGCCTCTCTTCACTTTGGTCGAGCTCCGACTACTTAAAAAAATGTACTGTTCATTAAAAGAAAATGCGAGCTTTTAAAACTTGAGTCATCTCGTGCATTTCAAAATGCAACACTGGGCCCACATTCCACATGGCACTATATCATTGATCTCGTAAGAATTAAAAACCATGCACCTTAAAGTACGATTTGGTGAGGAACAACTGATATGTGGTTGAATCTTGCATCTTTAATCTCCATCATTGGTTTATTCTTCCTGCTTCTTAAAATGTGAATCCTTTTGAATATTTCATTGGGCTTCTTTTAAAATTCCATTTTCTAAAAAACTCCAACCAAGCCCACACTTACCATGTGGCAAGATTTTGCAAGTCGTGTAGGAAATTTTTGATATCAACTTCATCCCCACGAGGTTTGTGAGATTCTGCCATGTAGCATCGTTGATCCACTATTCAATCTACTGCTTGCCCTGTTCTGATGTCGCTCACATTTCTCTGTCGAAGCCACATGGCGTCTTATCGAGGCTTCCTTTCGGAACACTTCTTTTCTTTTCATCCGGGCTCCAATAAAATGTTGCATGCCCTATTCTACATGTGGATTGATTCATTTACTGCTCTACCATGGGTTGCTTGTTGACCCTCTGCAGTGTGCAGTAAAAGGCTATCATGACTGTTGCTATCTGTGATATCGTGAACTATTTTACAAAGGTCTGTGGTAAAGAGGTATGAGGTGAGGGCTATGAATGGTGAATAATGTGGTAGCAATATGATGGTAAAAGGTGGTTTAGGCTTCATGGATGGAAAAAATGATTCTTTATGAAAAGGATAGCATAAAATTGGGTAAAAAAGCCTTTAGAATTTTTTCTAAAAATTTTGGTTCTAACAACTGCTCCTGTTGGGGATGAGTGATTTATTAATCAGTACAAGAATCCAGAATATTTCTGGGAGAGCAAACCAATACCACAAAGGATATGGAAAATGAAAGGAGGTGGAAAGTGGAGGAGATGGAAATGATCTGATACTACTGTACATGGAAAGAAAAAATGTTTTTGATGAGGGAATTCTGGGATTGTCCATGTACTAGCAAGTCCTAGCCCCTTTTGAATTCATAGACTAATGTGCATGGAAAATAATTTTTTAAGAGGTTTGTTAAGAATTTTCCATGCATTGGCAATCCTTAATGCTCTGGTACTCCTTAAGAGAAGAAATGCTTTAGGAACTTCCCATGTACTAATTCCTGCTCCTCTTTAGACATGTTCTGCAAATAATAAGAATCCTCTCCTCCTTTGCCAATGATCATAAATGGAACCAACCACATAGCTTCAAACTTTCCATTCTTTCCCTTCTCCTGACACCGAGCATTCCACATTAACGCTAGATCATTTTCCTCAATTTTTTGACCTTTGGCCCTTTTATCAAAAATATATATTTCATTCGTGATTGTAGCTTCACATTTTTCTTTTGGTCCATTCTCCTTATTTCATCAAGTTCTGCAAATTGTTCCATTCTTTCCTCCATTGGTTCAGAAATATCCAAATCCTCTTGCAAAATAAAATTACAAACTAGTAAAAGATTATGTAGTGGCATCCTAGCTTGTGTTCCATACACCAGTTCAAATGGAGACCTTCTGATTGCCTTTTTCACTATAATCCTATCCGCCCATACAACCATTCTCAACTTTGAGTCCCATGCCTTCTTATTTGTATCTAACATCCTCCTTATTATCTTTAAAAGACTTTTATTACTGGATTTTCTTGACCATTTGCTTGTGGGTGGTAAGGGATAGCATAGGAAATAGTGATGCCATACATATTGCAGAAATATTTGAATCCATCAGATCTAAAACACATCCCATTATTTGTGATCACTCTTACTGGTGTGCCAAATCTAGTTATGATGTTTTCGATCAAAAATTTCATCACCACTTTGCTTGTTGCTTTTTTAGTTGGGATTGCCTCCACCCACTTAGTAAAATAATCTATAGCTTCTAGTATCCATTTATGTCCTCCACTTGACTTTTCCTATATTTCTCCAATGAAGTCAATTCCCCATTGGTGGAAAGGGGCTTCTACCTACAAAGCTCTAAGCAGTAGGACTCCTTGATATTTCAATTTCCTTGAGAACTTCTGACAAGCCTCACATTTCCTTATATGTGCAAAAGAGTCATTAAAAAATTTAGGCCAGTAAAAACCAGCCTTGAGAATCTTATGTGTAGTGGTTTTGGTAGAATAATGACCTCCACACACCCCTTCATGCATCTCCCTCAAGACATGTTCTTCTTGTGATTCATCTGGACACAACAGTAGCATTCCATCCCTATTCTTCCAAAATAGGCCTCCTTCTATAAATACATACTTAGACGCTTGCAGCTTCAAAGTTCTTTCTTGATTATCATTCAACCCCTCAGGGAATTTCATGTGCCTGAGATAAGACATTGTGTTTGTGTACCAAGGAGTATGTTCGATTCTTGCAACTACATTCTCCTCGCCTTCTATATTGCAGATTTGGTTTGATTCAATGTTTGTTTTTTCCATTAGCCTGGCTAAACCCTGTCCCATTACTAGCTTGGTAATCTAAATTTCCATATCGAATTTTTGGATTTTATTAATCCATCTGCATCTTTTCCCTATCACCTCAGTCTGTATCAGAATATCTTCCACAACTGCATGTGGGACATAGGCAATTACTTTAGCTCTGACAAGATATGGTCTGAAAGCTTTTGTTGCTTTGATCAATGCAAAGGCTTGTTTTTCCATAATGTCATATTTCAAATCTGACCCTTGCAAATAATTTCTGAAAAAAGATACAGGTTGCTCATGACCTTCATCATTCTTTTGTAACATAACAACTGATATGGTGTGAAATGAGGCAAAAGAAAATATTTGAAAAGGTTTGGTAAAATTAGCAGACTTTAGGATGGGGGCTTCTTTGATAGCTCTTTTGATAGATATAAAGGCTTCCATGGCTTTTGCAATCCAATCTATCTTTTCTCCTTTTTTCAGCATATTGGATATAGGTTTAACAATCTCAACAAAAATTGATACAAATCTCCTAACAAAGTTAATTTGACCAAAAAACAATTGGATTTCTTTGACAGTTTTGGGAATGAGAATTTTATCTATGGCTTCTACTCTCTCAAGGTCTATTCTGATCCCTTCTTTTGATACAGTGTGTCCCAAAAGCTTACCCTCTGTAACAGCAAAGTGACATTTTTGAGGATTAAGACTAATACCATATTCCAAAGCTTTGATAAATATCTTCTCCAAGTGCTCCACATGATCTTCTTCTTTTTTGGAATAAGCAGTAAGATCATCTTGGTACACCACCATTATAGCATTAATCAAATCTGCAAATTCCACATCCATGGCCCTTTGAAAAGTGGCCCCTACATTCGTGAGACCGAATTGCATTCTAACATAAACATATGTCCCCCACAGTGTAGTAAATGTTGTCTTATATTGCTCAAACTCTTTGACTTTAACCTGGTTATATCCAGAAAATCCATCCATCATTGATAGTAACTCACATCTTGTTACTTTGTGTAATATTGCCTCCATATTTGGGATAGGATAATTCTCTTTAAGGGAGGCGACATTCATATTTCTGAAATCTACACATAGTCTGATATCCCCATTCTTCTTTCTTACTAGAACCAGGTTTGAGACCCATGTTGAATGTCTAATGGGTTTAATAATACCCCCATATCTTAGTTTTTCCAATTCCTCCTACATCTTAGGTTCCAAAGTCGGGTTAATAGGCCTTTGCTTCTATTTGAATGGCTTTGTATCTAGTTTAAGTGGAATCTCATGCTAGAAGAGATCTTCTCTGTATGCCTTGAGATCCTCATAAGACCAAGCAAACACATTTTTTATATTTTCTCAATAATGAAATCAACATTCCCTTGATGGTTAGACTTATCTTCTTTTCAATATAGACCCTTTTTGGTGCTAACTCAGTTCCTAGATTTATTTCTTCAATATCTTCTCTCTTGACTGGTGTCTGCTTCATGAGAGAGCGATCATTCCCATCATACACTATTTCTAGTGCCACATGCCCTTTGAGAAGCTTGTTGGTTTTAAGTTGCAAGACTTCCTTCCCAAATATAGTCTGTTTCCCATCCACTTCTTCCACAAAAGAATTGAATTCAATCTCTCGAGCTTCATATTGATCTATGCAATGAAGAAAATTTAGAAGGTCAATATCATCATTGAAAACTTGCCAACTATATATGTTGTTAGGGATAGCAGGTCTTGTTTTGAATTCAACCTGAGATATTCTAGGGAAGGTGATATCATCTCTTTTCAGGGCTATGTTAGCTAGAAAATCTTCCATAATTTTTTTGATCTATCTATCCAATCAATTGAGAAAGCATCAAATAACTCAATCGTATCCCACAAAAAAATTCTAAATTATTTCAATATTTTTTTCTTTGCAACATTTCTTGATCTGATTTGTGAGACAACCAGTTCAAATTCTCCAAGGATAGTTATCAATTTGATCTTGTGCTTGACAACCATATTTAAACCAATTGACAAGGCCTCATATTCTGCCACATTGTTTGTACACTCAAAGGTTAGCAAAAATAAAAATTTGATGTAACTCCTTTAGGTGATATAAATACTACTCCAACTCTATTGCCTTCTTGGTTGCATGCTCCATAAAAATACATTTTCCACACACCCTACTAATATTTAGAAAAATTCTTATTAATTGGTTTAGTATTTGCTAATTCAAGTTGAGACGGTTCCACTCTAAAGCTCCCTAAATCCATGTCACATAAATAATTGATCTATTCTTGAGGAACACAATTGACAATCTGATTCATCCTTGGTTCTCTATACAACTTGACTTCTTCACCATTGACTGGTATTGTGGCATATGATAAATCAAACTATACATAGCCTCCAATTGTTGCAGTCCATTGTCTTGAAAAAAGCATTCCAAACTGAGGAGGTGTGTCAATCAAAACTATATCAATATTATAAGTTGCTTGTCGGTAAGTATCCAATTTAACTTCCACATCTCTCATAATTCCCACCACCAAGACAGGTCTACTGCCCATGGCATAAAATTTACCACCTTCAATGTCTACCCACATACTAAGTTGTTTCATCACCCCTACTAGCATGATGTTGATAGAAGCACCCGAATCTATCATATAATTTCTTACCAGCTTGTTATTTATGATTAAGTTAGTAAAGAATGGATTAATTTTTGGTGCATTCATCAATGCATCATTTAGACAAACCTTTGGAACTTTTATCTTTTCCTTCTTATTACTAGTTTTAGGAATCTCCTTATTTTCAAGGTTTGTATTTTTATTACTTCCACAAGATATTAACTGAATAGCACTTTCCCTATACTCTTTAATCTTCATCATTTCAAGTAATGGGACATACATCTTTACCTGGGACAAATCTTGCATGAAATTAAAAGAGGCACCTTCTATTTTGATCATCTTCTTTTTCTCTATTGACTCTCCTCTGTTGTCCTCTTTCTCCTTTTTGTTTGTCCTTGGGCAATCCTTTGTCTTCCTCCTTATGAACATACTTTTGTTCTTTTTTATCAAGTTGCTTATCATCTATCCTTTTTGAAGCATCCTGGGGCAGTTTCTTATCCTTCAAAAATATTCCTCTTGGAACACTTTCACTCTCATTTACTGTTTTATTTCTCAACCAGTATCAGCTTTTAGCCTGCTCAACTGCTGCGGTGGTTAATCTTTTAATTTTTTCATTAGTCAGTCTTCTTATATTGCACTTATTTTTCTGATGTGATGTACCGGGAGAACATTGTTCATCATCACTTTCTTCATGATCAGAAAAAACTTGTTGTTCTGCCATATGGACATTGTATTTTTGGTGATCAACAACATATTCATACCCTCCTTTTGAAGATGAATATCCCTGGTGAATAGGGTGAAGAGTATGGGAATTTAAATAGATGTTATGATCCTATTCATTATTGTCTTTTGGTATGTCTTTTCCTCGTATCAACTGAGCTACAATACAATGATCAGAGGAATGTGGCAAGTCACAAACTGAACACCAAGGACTGTTATTTACCATATACGCCCCTCTTTTCTTTAAAGGATCTGATGTCTTTTTATTCTTAGGCCTATCCATTACTGGATTTCCATCCTTCCAATTTGTATTATACGACATGTCATGCAACCTTGGCCCTTTATTTTTGTATGCATTTTCTTGCCTATTTGGAGGATTATATTGGGGAACCCTAGAATTATCCCTCTTGCCAATCATTCCTTCATCTTTCCTATTATTTTCAATAGTTAGTGCTATCTTTTGAGCTTCAACTAAATTCTTGAGACACCTGTTCCTAAGCTCATACCCCATCTTCGGATCAAAAGCTTTTAAATAGATACTTAATGCAACAGGATCAGCTAATTTGGATCTAGGAGGTGTCTTGTTATGTAATTTAGAAAACCTTTGGTTGAAGTCATAAGTTGACTCATTCTGATGCTTCTAGATAATTACCAATTCATGCAGGGCAAACTCCGATGCACATTGATTCCCATACTGCTCAAGGAACTATTCATAAAACTCCTGAATGGAATCAATAGAAGCTGTTGGAAAACTGTTAAACCAATCTCTAGCATCTTCAATCAATGGCATCATAAACAATCTCATTTACACATCCTCATATTGCATATCCAAGTCTTGAATACATTAATTAAAACTCCTTAAGTGTTCTTTAGCTGTGACTGCACTACTTCCTATGAATTTTGGGACAAGGCTTCTCCAACTGTTATCCATGGGATATAGATATATTTGAAATCCAGCCAAATAAAATTTTTTGATCATGGTTGTGTATGGTGGAGGAAGTGGATTTTGAGGATGTTGGTACTAGTACAATGGATTGTTGTGAGGTGGTGGCATATATTGCTGACTTGGTGGAGGTATGTGTTGCTGACCATGTGGGGGTATAAACTGTTGGTGAGGGGGTGGCTGAACATTTTAAGGTTGTGGGGGAGTGTTTGGGGGTCTATATTGATTCCCTAATTGATTTTGATGTGCTTTTGGGGAATTTGAAGGTCCTACGTTATTATTCCCTTGCCTGTGAGGTGGCACACATTTAGGCAAGTTAGCCATCTAAGCATTGATCTGGGTTATCTATAACTTCAATTCCTAAAGCTCTTTTATTGCTTGGAACCTCTACTCATACTCCATTCTTGCTCTTTCCACTTCTTGTCTTTCATGTTCCAATTGTGCAATTATCTCATCCTGAGCCATGTGTTCATAGTTCTCTCAGAGGCCACTTCATAGCCAAGTCCATCCTGATTATCTTCAGGTAATGCCATTTTATGATCATATTCATGTTGTCTCCTAATTCTTTGAGCTTCGCATTTGGCTTTGAATTCTTCTTCTCTCTTAGGGTCCATCTAGTAGAAAGGATTCCTTTTTTCCTCATCAGTGTGAGGTTCTCTAAATGGCCTATTTTCAGTTGCCAATGTATCATAGGAATTATATGTCTCAAGGTGTGCTTTTGATGTTTTTTCTTTATTTGTTAGGCACATGTCATTAGACACCTTCTTGTCCTTGTCATTCTTATGTGTCCATTTACTTTTGTCATTATTAGGATTCTCCTTATACAGGGATCTTCTGCCATGCATTTTGTGAGTAATTTTGATAGTCTGAACTCTAGGATGGTTCCTTTCTGATGTATATTTCACTTTATCAGTTTTAATGCACTTGTTCATTTAGAGTTGCCACTCACTTTCTAAAAAAGTGAGAAAATTCTATAGCTCCTCATTCCCAGCGGAGTCTTCTGCAAGGTATTGACTCTATGATAAAGGCTTGGGTTTAGTTTGGTCCCTAGCAGAGTCGCCAAACTATTAATCCTCAAAAATGTAGGTTTAAACCATGAGAGGTTGCCAAGCTCTCACAATGATTTTGGCTAACGTACAAGGCCAAATGGTTTGAACCTTCTTCTCTTTAGGTGTTGCCAGACCTAGGCGGGTATACCTATATGAATGAAGTAGACTTAAAGTCGTATGACTTGATTGAATTGATGTATCTATTATGATTGCACAAACGTAATAGATGATAGCTTTGTTGGTTACTTTTACTCCTACTACATGAAAAAGATAAAAAGTGTATATATACTTTATTTTCTATGGTGTGACAGATCAGTGCCTTCTATCCACATGGGCAATGGAGTCAAAAATCAAGAACAATATGTGTTTCCCTATTTTGGCTAAACTCTAGTCACTAGGCACTTTGAAAAATGAGGTTCTATGACTGGCATAAAACTTCACTAAATTTATGACTTGCATAAATTGTGCTGGAATATTTCTTTCCTAGGTTCTTCTTCAATTATCCAAGAGAAATCCTTAAATCATTGTGATTCATTCAAAAGAATTTAAATCTAACTTGCAGACACTAATTAATTAAATCACACAAAATGAAAATGCACTTTGATAAATCAGGAATATACTTGATATACTAATTTAAATGATTAAAAGACCTCAAGTTGGAGACAATCAGATAAAAAGTACAAATAGTTGCATCACAACAACTAAACACCAAAAAAGAATTTCACCACTTTAAAACATTATCTCTATTGCTTTGCTTAAGAAAAGTTTGTACATTATATGCATCCCCTATTTTTTATTTCCTCCTCGTTTTTCATTCCCCCCTCTAATGTCTTCTACCTCCTCCTTTTATATCTTCCCAGAAAATCCTCTGCGCCTTTTGGTCTTGGTTTTTTCGTATTCATGAGAGGCAACCAGCCTTAGACCAAGGGTCGCACTATTTGATAACAAAGCTGGAAATTAAATAAAGATGTAACTAAAAGATGACAATAATAATCAATCCATTAATCCTTCTCTCTTTTTATTCGTGGTTTCTTCTTTCGTAGCTTCGCCCTTGGTGCAAATGCCACTCACGGTTTACTGGGATCTTTCCATGTGGCATTCCATCAGGGCTTCCCTTCGAGTGCTATTCTTTCTTCCTGCTGAGCTTTGGCTACTTGCCACGTGGAATCCTCTCGGGGCCTCCCTTTGAGTTGCCTCTCTTCACTTTGGCCGAGCTCCAACTACTTAAAAAAATTACTATTCATTAAAAGCAAATGTGAGCTTTTAAAACTCGAGCCATCCCATGCATTTGAAAATGTAACACTGGGCCCACATTCCATGTGGCTGTGTATCACTAATCTCGCAAGAAATAAAAACCATGCACCTTCAAAGTGCGAGCTGGTGGGGAATGGCTGATATGTGGCTGCATCTTGCATCTTTAATCTCCACCGTTGGTTTATTCTTCTTGCTTCTTAAAATGTGAATCCTTTTGAATATTTCATCGGGCTTCTTTTAAAATTTCATCTGCTCAAAAACTCTAGTCGGGCCCACACTTACCACGTGGCAAGATTTCACAAGCCATGTAGGAAATTCATGATATCAGCCTCATCCCCGCGAGGTGCGCGAGATTCTACCATGTAGTGTCCTTGATCCGTCATTTGATCTACTGCTTGCCCCATTCCGATGTCGCTCACATTTCTCCATCGAAGCCACATGGCATCTTATCGGGGCTTCCTTTAGGAAAAATTATTTCCTTTTTAGCCGAGCTCTAGTTGCGTGCCGTGTGCCCTATTCTGCACATGGATTGCTTCCTTTACTGGTCTACCGCAGGCTGCTTGTTGACCCTCTGCGGTGTGGCAATAAAAGGCTATCATGACTGTTTCTATCCATGATACCGTGAACTATTTTGCAAAGGGTTGCAGTAAAGAGGTATGAGGTGAGGGCTATGAATGGTGAATAATTTTGTAGCAGTATGATGGTAAAAGGCAGTTTAGGCTTCATGGATGGCAAAAATGATTCTTTAGGAAAAGGATAGCATAAAATTGGGTAAAAAAGCCTTTAGAATTTGTTTGAAAATTCTGGTTCTAACACTATCCAAGGGGGCTTGACCTAAGGTGGTTTGATCAAACCCTCTTCAATTAGAATCCTTAAAATGGAAATTTTTAAGGCTTAAATCTTTATATTTTCTAAAAATATGTGATTTTAGCAAAAATCAATTCCTCTCAGAAATTATAAACCAGCTTTGTGGGATCACCCCGTAGGTACAAATCACATCCATTTGAATTCAAATTTTCCATTTCGACCTCCGAGCTCATAAATTTCAACTAATTTCTCTGGTTTTGGTGATTCAAGTTGCATTTGGAAGCTATTCAATAGCTTTATCATTGTGTCCCTGCACATTTGGAACTTTGACTGATTAATTGGACATCCTATGTCTTGGAGAGGTTTTATCAGTTTGGGAAGACTTAATTTGTAGTATATATCATATTTTGGAGTTTCTCTTTGATTTTGAAGGATATTGTCTTTGTAATCTTAGAGATATATCATAGTTCATTATGAGGTTTTTATTTCATCCTACTTTGATCATGTTGAAATGGGGAAACTATGCACAATGGAGAAATGGTATCATCACACATCTTTGATGAATTCATTTGTTGCCACATTTGTATAATCGTGTTCCCCCTCCTAGTAGTGACAATAAGAAATTTGCTTGGAATTGCAAAAGGGATCATGTCTTAGGAGTCATTGCAATGCATATTAATGTTTCCACTTTGAAAAGTTTTGATCTTTGTGATTTCCCTCACACTCTTTGGACTAAAATTTGGGAGATACATGGAGATCCTAATACTCAACCATTCTCAGATGATCCTATTTCAGATTATCTTATGTCGAGATTCATCTTTTAGATAGGATACCCTATGATGTAGATACTATGCATGAGTTTGAATATTTGGAATACTTTGAATCTTTAGATGAGGATGAAGAGAGTTATTCAGATACTCCTATTTCTCCATCATATCTAATTGATTTACCTTCACCTTCAGTGATTCCTTGTGCAGAGTCATTGAATGAGGCTCCTATCATTCCTATTCAATAGGAATATTCTCATGGTGATGAGTCATTGAGCATGTCCAGTGATTCATTACAATTAGCATCTCATTGTCTTCCTAATTGAGATTCCTATCTATCAAACATTGCATCCTTGTTTGTGGAGTCTCACATTTCAGATTTGGAGGGCATATTTGAGGGGATATCTCTCCTATTTGATGATAGCCATTATGCACTTGCTATCAAACCATCATGGTCTTTAGATATTATTAAACATTAGTTTCCACATCATCCTGGTTTGTCATCTTCTACACTGATTGGGCATGTACCTAATTTGATGGTGGCATCATCATCTTCATCAGGAAAGGAGACACATGAGTAGCTTTTAGAGACATCATCAACATCCATATTCATCCTTCCTTCCTTCAATTCCTATCTAGAATGGGAAGCATCTGTGCACTTGCACTTAGTTTTGTTTCTTCTGAAAGGGAGACAAGTTGTTTTTCGACATTGGATCATGTTTTGTCTACAAGAACTTACCATTTTTGCAGGTGATCACATGTTCTGGAGGGGCTATATAGTCTCTCTATTTCCTCCCTATGGGGGGGCTCTTTATTTTATTTTATCCATGTGATAGATCGTGTTATTGGGGGGTATTATGGAGTCCTCCATCCTTCCTCACTTTTTTTCATTTCATCTCCTTTTTCGAGAGGGATTTTATTCCCATTGGGTTTTCCCATTTTCTCCAGTTGTGGGAGATTAGTTGCATTTCATATCCTTTGTAAATGGGTACCTAAAATGGCAATCATGTAGCCGAGACCCATCATCCATAATCATCATTGCATAATCATTGCATTTTTCATTTTCTCCCTAAGTTGCACTTATGGGGGGTGTTAGTGTAATTAATTATTTGTTACACTAGAATAAGTTTACTTAGGTCTTTATTTAATTAATTAAGTCCTTGGTTGCAATATTAGATAAATAATTAATAATGGGGTCATCCCCATTTCCATGTTTGTAGGAGATAAGATTCCTTCTAGAAGATGAGTTGTCTTTTCTAGAACTTATCTCAATCACTTCATCATTCCCTGGGTAGTTAGTTAGGGTTTAGATGTTGTCACATGTAGTGTGATCAAGACACATGGCAACATCTTGTGCATTCTAGGTTTCTCTCTTGCCTATATAATCAGGGCATATGTACATTTGTAATAATACTTTTTCACTTCATACCTAATCATTTGAGAGGTCTTAATATCAAGCAAGCTCATTCTTGCATATCCTCTTGTGGAAGGTTTATCATTGTTTTTGTAGGTGTTCTTGGGTGAAGAGCTAATATCTTCAGCTCTGACAACAAGTTTTATGTAGGTTATTATTTTTCACCTACAAATAGATTTTATAATATAAAAAATTAATTATAATTTTATTTTAATAAAAATTGTATGCTTTTCTTTACAAAATGTGTATATATAAACTGTAAATTTTGAATAATATATCTTGTATATCAAACCATAAATTAATTCATATAATTCATATAAATCCTAAATAATAAAATCATAATTATCACTAATTTATTGATATATGTAAACACCATGAAATTGACCTCCCATTAAATAATTAACTAAATTAATATTTAATTAATTATCTACCACAATTCACTAATTTCTAATTTCCTATAATTAAATAATTAATTAATTTAAATTTTACTTATTACATTTCCATCTTCATCTAAAGGTTAAAAAAATTAATTAACTTTGCCTTAGCCTACAATAATTAATTCTTCTAAACCTAGTCAATTAATTAATCCATCCTAATCATCATTAACATTTTTTCCAATTAAAAATTCTTTCAAACACCGAAAATTATCATTATGTGACAAGTGTCCCTAACCCTTAATAATGCTCACACATGTCTGAGTATGCACAAGTAACCATCAACCTTCACCTCATTTTGACCAAAATCCCCTATTGGTTGCTCACACATGTGTGAGATCCTCTCATAAATGTGTAGCCACCCTAGAATTTCTTTTTCTGTCCATATTTCAACCTAATTCATTTCCATCTCTTACAATTGTCATTATCTTCCTTTTCAAGCTCATGTTCTTCCCAATGTGGTATACAATTGGGGAGAGGAATATGATTAATGGTGGATATTTAATCTCAATGAACCGTTGAGGTTGAATGAGGAGTGGTGAATCTTGATTAGATAAGAATAGTTATGCGGGTTATAAATGGGTGAGGATAATTATCTCCAATTATTTACTTATTTTAATTAAATAGGTGTGCATGGCATTAAAATAGATATGACATGATGAAGGAGGTTACAAAGGAGTATTGAGTAGATATTTTAGATTCTTTTCATTTATTAGAAATAGACAATAGATATTATTATTATTTGCGATAGATAAGTGGGTAATAAATCATATTTATTTGAATATGGATAAAAGGATAATGATTTTTAATTATTAATAGAAAAAGGGAATTTTATGGAGATAATTTATTATTAAGAATGGGTTATGAATAGGATTTGACAAGGTATTGGGTTATGTTAGGAAATGGTTGAAAATATGTGTCTACTTTTTTCCTTCTTTAAAATGATGTTGTGAAATAAAAAAATTTCAATGAAAGTAGATAAAGGCATCTGATGGGAAAAGGATAACATGCACCAAGAATTAGGATTTTAGGATAGTTTTTAGGGATTCCCCCTCAATATGACATTCAAGGATGGAGAAAATGAATTCTCTCTTGAAATGGATGGAAGAAGGACTAGATGTGTAGGGACTTGATAGACTTGGATAAGGGAATTAAATTGGCCAAGAAAATATATGAGATGAGAAGATGAATGATCATTAAGATACATGCTAAGAATCCAGATTATGAGAAACCTTGATGTTTTATGTAGCATATGACAAGATGTATGCACCACAAAATGAGAAACCATGATGACAGTGTTGTCATTTGACACATGACTGACTCAAAGAAAAAAGAAACCATAATAAGGAATTTGATAGATAACACCATGATATAGAATATAATGATGTTGGTTGTCAAAATATGCCCCAAGGAACCATACAAACAAAATCAAGAAAACAAGCTAGAAAAGGAAGCAAACAAAAAATTTCCCAAGACAAACCAAAAAGAAATATCAGTTGAAGAAAAATGCTAGAATGAAAATGGCATGCATGAAGGATGGATTTTTTACACCTCTAAGCAATGATGGATGCAAACAAGGTGGATTAAGAATGATGTATTCCACAAAAAATTAAAATGACACATTCAAGCTCTTGTTTCAGATGTTAAGTTGTGAAGAACCTTCTTTGATTTTATGAAACTATGCCTTCAATAATTTTTCATGCATGATTTGGAAATTAGTGTCCAAATTTCTTTGAGGATCTAAGTTTGGATGCTTGAATCATATAGTGCATGTTTAATGTTGAAGTGAGAACAATGTTACAATATTTAAGTGTATGGAAGCATCAAAAGTTTCTAGGAGTTATGGGTTTGATCTAAATATATTTTAGATAAAGCATGAGGGTGAAATCACAATAATGTGTCTCACTTTTTGGCCAAGATGGAAATTTAATCAGGATTTTTAATTAAATCTTCATCTTCAGAGACCTATAGCAAATAAACTATTAAGAATTTGAAGATGATGCAAACTAGTGATTTGTAATAATTTTTGTGTAGATTCTAAATATATTTTTTATTTTTTTTTGAAATAAATCATGAATCTTTCAACATCTCCTTTAATAAATAGTTTTTAATAGAAAACAATATTTTTAAAAAGTAACGTTTGTTTTGTACAACATTTATATATATATAGATATATTCAAGGGGTAAACACTTTTGACCCAGAGCTATGAAACGATGAGATCACAAATATGGGACCTCATCCCCAATACAACCACTCAACAATACCACCCCAACAAGGTTTGAACCTTGGTGGCAACATCAAAACCATCTTTAAACCATCACACCATGCCAATATTAGCCCAACATAACTTTTTTCTATATAAAGGGTAAAATTCTAATTTTTGAAACATGGATTCTCAATATCAATATCTACGACAAGGATATTTTTTCATACTTTTTTTAACATATTTTTAAAATTAATTTCTTAGGTCATTGTAACCATAATTTGGACATACGTGTGTGTCGTCAACATAACTTGTGTATATATCGAAATCCAATTTTTTTTTGGATGAAACAAGGACATCAATACCTAGGGAAAGGATATTTTTTGAATTTTTTTTTGCAATAGCTTACTATTTTTCCACCTCTACAAAATGAAGAGCTTGATGTTTGGAGAAAAACCTATGTTCAATAAAAATTAAAAATTAAATACATGATACAATGAAAACATATCAAAACTATACTTGTTGGAAAGCTCGTTTCGAAGGCTACGATGTTGCAAAATATCTTGTCAAGTTAAGTTCATCTGAAGGTCAAACCAAAGATTTGAAACTGAATTTTTTGAGGAAATTTTGATGCAGAGGCCAAAGTTGTCATGTTTAACCCTTTTGTTCGAAGGACCTTCACTCAAAGACTAGTAGGGACCTTTGATCAAAGTTTACTATGTAAAAGAATTTTTTTTTAGGTCTTTACCTTTGATCGAATGTATAGAGTTATACCTTTGATCGAAGGTGCATTTTAAAACCATCCATCCTCCCTAGAAAATTTCATTGTCTCAAAAGTGAGACACAGTATTGTGATTTTACCCATGAGTCAACTCCTTTTTCAAGTCAAAGCCAAGTTCAAAGTGGGAGATTGAATATGATAATGGGGTATGTATAGGATCATCATGAAAAAAATATGCCCTTAAGTGGTGATGAAAATTTAGAAAATCAGAGTTAGGTAACTTGACATAAAAATTTGAATAAGTTATCTATATTATTTCAAAAATATGTAAGAAAAGAATCTGTATCAAATTGAATGTAGTTTCTAAACTACTAGGTTTATTTTTTTTTAAATTATATCTATTTGGTGAAAATTGGAAATTTCAATGCAGTAGTACTTAAATTTTAGGGAAAAAAGAAGTAGGTGTCTGTCTGACCACCCTAACCACAATATAATCATAATATTCTTTTATAATATTTTAGATATAACTAGACGACTCATGTTGTGATGTGATGCATATTTTTTGTAATTTTTTCCAAGTAAATAATTAATTATGAATTTTTTATTACAAATTTTAAAAAATATAAAAACTCATATGTTTGACCACCTTAACTTGGTCAAAACTCTATGAAATTCATTTTTTCTTAATCCTATAGTATGTGAATCATAGAATGTGATGCATGTTCCAGATTCAAAAAATGTGATAATGTTTGAAAGATATATATTTTTTTCAATCAACCTATCAATTAGGACTTTAGTCGTAATTCAAAAAGAAAATGAATAATAGTTATTTATTAAATTAAAAGTAAAGCATAATTTATATTGGTGGAAAGCTGAGAACCTCCTTTAAAAACTCTTTTCATTTCATCAATTTTTGGTAAAAAATATTCGTCAGCCACATGGGCCATCATATCACTTACATATCGCCACTTTTTGGCCCATCATGATCCTACACATACCCAATGATAAACTATCAAAGGTAGATAAAATGAACTTGGCCCCAAGTGTAATGTGCTTGAAGATAATGGATAACATGTCTGCACATGGTGCTTATTTTTCATGTTCTCATCATGGTACTTGCCCAAGGTGCAATAAGAATGTATTTTACCATTGGACATTTTTTTCTCTTTACTTTTTAATTTTTTTTTCCTTTTTTCCTCATTTTTTGCCTCTGCATTAGGTGAAATATACTTGAGATACCAATTTTCATTGGCTCTTCTACTCTTGGTCCTCTAGTGTGACTAACTTATATGCTATTGATCCATATTTTGTAATGATGGAATGCTCGGGCCCAACCAATTAGGCTTAAATTACCCTTCTTTTCATGATCTTTGTTTGTGTTTCATTGATTTCAAACTCTCTATACTTGATAAATTTATTATAACATCTAAAAAGCCTATTATGATATTCATGTAGGTGATTCAAAGCATGCAATCTTTTCTCATCAAGAAGTTCAAGTTCATGAAGATGGAAAACCTTATATTCTTCATCATCAATCAACTTTTGTAGAGATATTCAAAAAATGCAACTCGATTTCAATTGGTAAGATGACATCAATACCAAAGACAAGGGAAAAAGATCCTTCCCCTGTTGGTTTGTGAATAATATTTCTATAAGATCATAAGGTAGGATAAATTTGAAGGTTCCAATCTTGACTTACATCATTAACAATATTTTTGATAATTTTGATCAAGTTTTTATTTGATTCTTTAGCTTGGTCATTACCTTGAGGGTAATAAGGTGTGGATAATATATGTTGGATATGAAACTTATCACAAAGGGCTTTGACTTCTTAATTTTTAAAGGATTTTCCATTATTAGTAATGATGGTATAAGTGTTGGAAGCTCGATGCTTCCACCCCTCAGTCAGCACTGACCACATGATTCATGACATGGTTTAATAGCCTTTTGTGGATCCTTAATTTTCGATGGTAGTAGATTCTTGATAGGTTGTCCTTTTGGGAATAATGTCCTACTCAACTCCCAACAATTGGTATCAGAGCAAGGGTTGTGGGTTTGAATCCCATGGTCACGTTGGGGGGATTGTTGGAAGCTCGATGCTTCCACCCCTTAGTCAACGTTGACCACGTGATTCATGACATGGTTTAACAAACTCTAATGGATCCTTAATCTGGGATGGTAGTGAATTCCTAATAGGTTGGCCTTTTGGGAATAATGGCCAACTCAAATCCCAACAATAAGGGATACCATAATGAAAAATAAGGTGATTTAGGATAAACATGGAAATTTGGATGTCGATTACATAAACAAGGGGAATGACCTTGACCCATTTAGTGAAATACTCAGTAGAAATAAGGATATGTCTATGGCCATCAAAGGAATAAGGGTTAATATTACCAATAAAATTGAATCCCCACATGGATAAGGGTTATGGAGCTATAATATTTGGTAACTCTTGAGAAGGAGCATGAACTAGATTTCCATGTTTTTGACAAGCCATATGTTTACAAACATATTGACAAGAATCATTCTCAATAGTAGGCCAATAATATCCTATTCTAAGGATTTTATTACACAAGAACATGCCACTAGTGTGTGCCCCACAAATATCATCATGGACTTCCTTGATAGCCAAGGTAGCCCTATTTGAGTTTAAACAACATAATAGGGTTCCACTATAGGCTCTATGATATAAGGTGCCACTAAAGAGGGTGAAATGGGAGGTATTTTTGATAAAATTTTATTGTTGATTACATGACAAGATAAATGATAAGGTTTGGTCATGAAGGTAATTATAAATATCGTGATACCAAGGGGAACTAGGAACAACAATGATCTCACACAATATTGACTTTTAGCATATCATATGTTGGGATCAATAATTGTTCAACTAATAATTGATATTGCTAGGTATCAGTATCCATTTTTAAAAGAGAACCAATAGTGATTGTAACATTTGTAGACATTACTAATATGTGGAACTTGATTAAATTCAATAAAAGTGAAATAATGCTTAATTTTGTCAACCATTCTCTTATAAGAAATGAGATTTCCATATTTTGTGAGATATTCATTGTTGAGATGTTTTGTGACTAAATCAGAATCACCATAGATTAATAGGTCCATTGTATGGCTAGTTTTTGTTTGGAAATGAGTGCTTTGAATATTTTTCTATATTATTTGTACAAGGAAATCCAATTATAAAGGCTTTAGGTATGAAATCCACTTGTGGTGTGAGAAATATACTTGCCCTAGAGCCATGAGAAGTAAAATATCCCTCAAAATACTTCCATTTTGACAATTCCTCAAGAGAGAAAATATAATCATATGGAAAATATGTTACTAAGGGGTAATGATCTACTAAAGGTGCCTTTGATAGTTGATATGCAAGTACCTATCCCTTAATTTCCTTTTGGTCTATGTACACAAATTCAAACTCACTAGGTAAAAATACCATGTGATATAGAGAAATTTTTGTATATATTATATTTAATATGAACTAATAATTAACAAGAAATAAAACATGCAACATAAAAATATAACAAATATACATGTCCTAGATATTAGTGTTAATGATATATGTTGAATAAATTGTGAATTGATCTTATGTCTAGTTCAAATAGGTGACATTAAAACATATTACTTATTAAAAGAAATAATGTACAAAAATTAATTTATTAACAAATATTTAAAATAAGACATTGTTTAATTAAAAAAAGGTTATAATCTTTGTGCATTAAATGTCAAAAAAATTAGTTTAGATCATCTTCAATATTTTAATGGGTTGTTTGCTATAAGTATTAGAAAGTGAAAATTTGAATTAAAATATTGTTTCAATGTCTCACCTAGATGAAAAATAGAACACACCTTTATAATTTTTCTTATACATATGCCATAAATTAATAAATTCATCTAACTCTAAGATTGTTTATATAGTCAATCCATCCAAGTTACCGTTTATTAGATCTTGGAGGTCGACATTCATAAAATTTGAAATTAAAACCCTAATTTCTCACTCAAAACCTTAAAAAGGGGCCAAATGGGACTCATCTGCCATTTGTGGTGTATGGGTCCTACCTGGATGGGACTCATCCACTCAAGGTGGTGTATGGGTCCCATAGGGCCTTTTTAGGGAGAGAAAGTGTTGGGGATGTGTCACCAAAAATTGTATACCTTTGAAGAAAAGGACAATTTTGTGCTCGTTTTGGTCCTACTTTAGGTCCCCTTTCATCAATTCTCACTCTAAAACAACATTTATAGGCCCCTAAGGTTCATTAGTTTTGAATTTGAGGCCTGTTCTACCTAAGGAATCATTCAACCCCTGACAAACAACATCAAAATTATTCAAAAACACTAATCCCACTTCAAAATCCCTTAGTGGGACTAGGTCGCCCAAGTTGGTGACCTAGTCCTTTTTGAGGATTTTTGCATTTTTAAGTGAGAAAATGTATATTTTGTCAAAAATTCTCGAAGGGTGTTGGCCTCTTAGGTCAAAATTACTGACAATTAGGTCTTGTTTCTTATAAATACTTGTTTTTAGGTCATTTTTTCGCTCTCTCTCTTGGTCATTTTTTACATCCAACTTCAAGAATCAAGTGCAAAACATCTTCCTCAAGAAGATTCATCTCTCACAAAAAAATTTGAAGCTTTTGGACAACAAACTAGGGCTTTTTACAGGTCTTCAAGCTCACCCCACATTTAAGAACACTCATTATAAAATGTTGAACATAGATTCCTATTGAGATTCATGGATAAATCTAGGTTGAGGAGGTGCAAAAAGCCACCAAATCACACCTAAAGACTATTTTCAAAGTGACTCCATCTTCTATTTTCAGCCCATCTTCAGATTTGAGGTTTGCATCCCATTTGCATTCCTTCTTACACTCATTTGTATTGTTGTAGGGTTTTTAGGATTGAAGTCTTGCATCATTCCAAATCTCTTGCATGCATCTTATTCTAGCACAATAGAATAGGGTTTTCTCTTATTTCAGGTTTTCCTAGTTCTAGACGCACTTAGGGCTAGGGTTTATGCAGATTTTCTATCTCTTTACAAGTTTAAATATAAACTAGGGGTTTGACGAAGGTAAACCCCACATTAGAAACCCAAATATCTTCTATTTTGGAGGTTATTTCACAGGTTTGAGTCTAGATTCCTGTGGAAAAACAATACAAAGATTATAGGCCTTCGTGTCCACTTTCAGTTTTCCAGAAAAGCTGAAAGGGACTAGGTCACCCATAGTGGTGACTTAGTCTCACTAGAGATTCCCGACAAGGATTTTTGTAGATTTGAGCACCTAGTTGGCTGAAATGGAATCCAAAGCAATTTACCTAGAAAGGGACTAGGTCCCCCCACTTGGCTTAAGTGTCCCAGTTGGCTCAAAATTCAAATTTTTTAGATTTTCCAAGGCTTCCACAACTTCTTCATCAGTCTACAATAGTTTCCAGGTGCACCCATTTGATCTAATAGGTTATTTTTCTTAGTTTAGTCTTCATTTTATCATTGTTATAATACATCACATGTTTTCCAGCAATATAGATTCTCTTAGTTTAGATCAAATAGTTAGAGTATACACCTAAAAATGGTCTAGATAAATTTGATTAATTAAATGCAATTATTTGATTAATTAACCTATAATTCATCTACTTATAAATAAAATAGAAATATTTATTTATATAGTTCACATTTTATATACTTCTATCGTAATTAAATAAACAACTTGAATAGTTTATTTAAATTTAATTATCCAAATTCTTCTATCTTAATTAAATAAACAACTTCAATAGTTTGTTTTGATTTAATTATCCAAATTCTTCCATCTTAATTAAATAAACAACTTAAATAGTTTGTTTTAATTTAATTCTCCATTTCTTCTATCTTAATTAAATAAAAAAATTCAACAGTTTGTTTTAATTTAATTATGCATTTCTTCCATCTTAATTAAATAAACTAAATCACATAGTTTGTTTAATTATAATCTCCCTTTTATTAAATAAACAAATTTCAAATGTTTTATTTAATAATATTTCTTCCCTCCAAAATTGAATTAATGAAATATTCAATTAAGCACATGTCTACAACTTTTTTGTCAACAAAGTTGAAAGCTTCAAGTTGTATTAAATTATGCTTTTCCAATTAAGAACATGTTTATAGCTTTTCCCTCAATAAAGTTCAAAGCTTTAACTTGCATTCAATTTTACTTTATCTTTCTAGTCATACTTTTTACAATTGGAAATAGTTGGCTTCATGGATCCACAATTTCTTCCTCATCATTTGCCACAATGTTTTGCTCACAGAATGTATTTCCCCTTCTTCCTCGCCAAATTGTTCATATTCTACCATTGATTTATCCAGATCAAATTTGAACCATTTCTTGTTGCCACATCAGGAATTGCCTTTAAAAATCTATAAAAACAACATCTTGCTACAGGAAATGGATCCCACTTGCAAGAAATTTTACTATGTAGGAATCATACTAGAGCATTTAGCATACAACATTTAGCAATTATCAAATAGAAGCATTTTAGAAATCATATTAGATCATAATCATGTCACAACATATCATGTTAGTTTCATTTTAGTTTATCACAACATATCATATCAATATCACAATATCATAACTTTCATCATCAATCATTTTATCTCAACAGTCCACTTCGATCATCATGCACATTCTCTAGGTTGTTATTTTAACAATCGTAGTACACAAAATCTGAGAGCCACTTTGATTTAATAAATTCTTGGAGTTAGAGAGGAATGAAACAGTTTTAGAGATTTTATTATGTTTCAATTAGATTATCTATCATTTGAATTCTCTAATAATTTTACATTAAGGTGTGTTGTTAGTTACTTAAATTTCCCATATTTTCCACATACATAAATTGGTGCCCACCATGGGGCTCGAATCCCCATACTTAACATTTTTCTAGAAAGTGACTGCAGGTTTCACATGATTTTGTTTTAGCGCAATCAGAAGTTTTTACAACACATTCGACAAATCTTTCAGTGCATCAAAACACTGTTTCAGCGCATCTGAATATTGTTTTGGCACTTTCAATCATTGTTATAGCATATTCACTAATTATTGCAACACTTTCAATTATTCTCTTAGTGCATTGTCATTTTGGCGCATATGCTTAAAGGTTTAGCGCATTGGACTGTTTTTATAGAAAATTGACCCATTTTGATATAAATCTCTATTTTTTGTGTTGCAGGTACAAGGTATGTTGGTCAAGGATAGTTGTTGGAAACATTTACATCGGTCATAGACAAATGCTATCAAATTACTAATGGTGTTTGTAGGGTTTTGAAGTCTTCTTATTTCTTTCCTCTATTAAGTTAGGCATCTAGCTTAAGTAAAAGGATAACTGAACCCCATGCTTTATGTGGTAGAAGTGATAGGCTTATGCTCTCCCCTTCATTGGGTGATCAAAATGCTAGACTCACTTTTCATGTTTTGTTAAGACCTTTAGAGGGCCTTTCGTAGTGGTAAAAAGTATGCATCCTATGGGAACGACCTAAGTGGGAACAACTAAAGCCAGGTTTTCCAACCCACTATAATCAAAAGTGAATTCAGGGAAATTCCAATATTCGATGGAAGTGTGCAAGATAGCCATACCCAAAGTATTTGTTCTAAAGGTTGGGAGTTCTCTTGAGGGATTTTATCTATTTGCCACTCCGAACGAAAACCCTATCTAGGAATGTTAAGTTAGAATCCAACTGTGTCAGTTTTTGAACACTTTTTATACCATAGTGCAAGGGGAGGGAAGAATCTGCCCCCAAGATACTCACCATATAACTATTAGAGACCCTGATCAAAAGTGGAGGATTCGACTTTTGTTTAAGACTCAAAAAAGGAAAAAAAACAGGTGCCATCTAGGGGGTGACACGACTGTGTGAGCTGACATATTTCAAAGTGTGGGATGTGATATTTTTAGTGACCTTTTCAGATAGAAAAACTTGCTTAAACTATTTTTATTGTGTCATACTAGTGAAAATTGAAAGAATCAGACTTGATTCTAGAACACACACTATTTGTTTAAAGCATAGAATTGAAAAAAATGTTTGCAAACTTGTTGCTGTATGTGTAAGTCATTTTCAAAAGAAATCATCCAAACAAAGAAATAATTTTCCATATTCCTCAATAAGCAAATCAGATACAAGGTCATAAAATTAGAAGTTATACCTAAAGTCAAACAAATTCATTGTAAAAAACTAGATAAAATATAGACTATTAAAATCCTAAATACTTCCAAAATAGTGTATTCGCTCTCTATTATAGCGCATCAGATCTATTTAACAACGTATTGAAAAACCTTTTAGTGCATTAGGGGAACAGTATAGCGCATAAGAGGAACAGTCTAGCACATCGAAAGAAAATTCCAACGCATAGGAGTAATAGTACAATACATACAACCAGTTTAACAACATATTCACCCAGTTTGTTAGTGCATCTACTAATTCTTTTAGCGCAGACAAGGACTATTATAGCGCATCCACCAAACCAAAAAGCATAGAGCTATTTTTACTGTCTGTCAGACTTCTTACTCTAGAATTCGGATCTTTATCAGAACAAAAACCTTTTTCAAAGAAAACTAGAGTCTTAAACCTTTGAAAGCTAAACCTTACAAGTGAAATTATTCCAAATTAAACCAAAATCTACCATCCAAAAGTGTCTAAATCAAAAAAAATTGATTAAAGGCCTAGTTTCATTATCAGGATTAGTTATCCTACTTTAAGAAATGAAATTGTATAATCATACTTGTCAACTGAGTCTGATCAATAGAGTCTATCACTCTATTTGACTCAAGTTAACATCCTTGACACTATATCAAACCAAGATCAAAAGTTAAGTGGACAATTATAACACTTTTCTGCCAGTTTTTACAAGGTCACAACGACTAAAACTTCAAGAAAAGGAAACAAACATGTCTGAGATTGAGGAGAACATATTCAACAGATCCAACCAAAATGACAATGATGAAATATATAAAGAAGAATTACAAAATGTACAACAAGACCCCAAGTTCCATAAGTTTATGGAGAAAATTCTAGAAAAAGATGGGGAAAAGTATCTTCTAATGCTAAATGATTTGCATGTTAAAATCCCAAAGGACTTTGATATCAATAGACTGACAAGAACATCAAAAAGAGCTGAAACTAAATCACAAAATATAGATGAAGTAGATGCAATGAAACATCAATTACAAACCTTACAACAAAAATTCGAAGATATGCAAACAAGAACAACCAAGAGATACTTGCTGCAGGATATTTTTCCATATCCTTTTGCTTAAAACGTGAACATGATCCCATTTCCAAAACACTGTGAGTTCCCTAGGTATGATAAATACAATGGAAAAACAGATCCTCTTGATCATGTAAGAGAATTTTGAGCTATGAGTTTAGATTTTTCTCATGAAGATACATAATGAGGCTATTTCCAAGAAGCTTAGGAGGACAATGTATGGAGTGGTTCTCTAAATTAGCTCAGAGAATTAGATCTTTTGAAGATCTGGTTAACAAGTTTATAACTCAATACTCATACAATATACAACATGATATCACAATGAAGGATCTTTGCAATACTAAACAAAAGAAAGGTGAAACATTTCTCTCATTTTTTCAAATATGGAGAAGGTTGTTTGCAAGATATCCATGTTCCATACCTGAAAAAGAAAAGATGGATTTATTCATGGATAATCTAAATGATGATATGAGTTATCGACTTGAACTACAATTTCCACCTACATTTGAGAAAATGATTGAAAACGGTCTTAAGATAGAGGAAGCTTTGGTCAAAAGAGGAGCTCTAAAAATATACAATGAAGGATCAAACAATTCCAATTCCTCTAATCACAAAAACAACAACAAAAAACCCAAGTTTTGGCAAAAGTATAGAAATGTTGGAAACAATGATGTTGTGATTGAAATGCAAAACACGAAACCAATATTCAATTTAACAACAGTTGCAACTAAGACAACCCTAGACAACAAAAGAGACAACAATTAAGTGAAAATAAAAAAAAATATTCAAATAATGTTAGATCTAAATCATCACCATTCCAAAAGTCATCAAATCAGAGGAAATTGACGCCTTTAGGACAATCAATGGAATTAGAATTCAAGGAACTTATTGCAGCTAAAATTGTAACATCACAAGAAGCACAAAATTGGGATCCACAAGTCAAACCATTTTTGTGGAATGACGCACATTATTGTGACTATCATAACAACAAAGGTCACAAAACGAATGATTTTTGGCAATTAAAAAATTTGGTCCAAGATTTTATTGAAAGCAAGAAAATATTTGTTGAAGGACCACAAACAAACAACGATCATGGAGCTTTCAAAAACCCTTTACCTAATTATGACAAAGGTTAATCATCTTCTTCAAATGGTAAAGGAAAAAATGTCAACTATGTTTATGACTCAACCATTCTCCATATTGAGGTAGTTGAAAATCAAACAAATAACCTTCAAATTAATGATAAATGTGATCTTGTTGCTGCTGAAAGTCAAACAAATGAAATTGTTGCTGCTAGTAATTATGTTGATGAAATAATTATAGCTGATTATCAAACTCATAACGCAGAAATTTATGACAGCAATAGCATCATTACAGCTGATCATCAAACCACAAACATTGTTTCAAATGAAAATCAAATAAATTTCTTAAAAATCAGAGAGAATCAAGAATATCAACCAGTCAACGTGACGACAAGGGGACAAGCTAAGGTAATACTGAAAGGAGCTGCAAATAAATCATTTGAGGTTCCTTCTATAGTCAAAACAACTATTTCCCCTACAAATCATTACAACATAATCGATCAGTTGAAGAAAATACTAGCACAAATCTCAATATTTGAACTCTTGAAACTATCACCAGTACACAAGGAGATCTTAGAACAAGCTCTTGTTTCCATAATAGTACCCAATAACTTGGAAGTTTTCCAATTCCAGGCTATGGTGGGACACTTAACTTCTCCTCATTGCCTATCCTTTTCTAAGAATGATGATGTATCACTAAACCATCCACACAATGTTTCCCTCCAGATTGATTTCCCACTCAAAAACACCGAGTTAGTCGTGTTCTTATAGATGGTGGAGTGGGTTTAAATATCTTCACTTTAAAATTGATCCGTGCACTAGGACATTTTGATAATGCTATTGACCCAAGAAGAAAAATCACAATAAAAGCATATGATGATGAAGAGAGATCTTCCAAGGGATTGATTGTTCTACCTATCCAAGTGCGACCGATTGTGAAAGAAATAATCTGCCAAGTGTTAGACAAATATTTGACATATAACATACTTTTGGGACACCCATGGATTCATGAGATGCAAGTAGTACCATCCACCTACCATCAATGCCTGAAGTTTCTAGTCAACAGACAAGAAATAACTATCTCAACTGATTCAAATAATCCCCAACAATGCAACATGCTTAAGGCAGGTCAAGATAATTTTATCCCTCATAATAGAGAAGCTAACACTCCAAATTCATCAAAAAATGAGAAGCAATCAAATGTTGTGTCAAAATGGGTTGAAAAGAAGGACCAATCAAAGGACAAAGGTATTAATGATTCTACTACAACAAAAAATGAAAACTCTTTATCAAAGCAACTCAACGGAAAAAACCAGTTAACAAACAAAGGCATGGGAGAGTATTCCATTCAGCAATCTTTAAGTCTTTCACAATTGATGCCTTCACCAAGAAATAATGGACAACCATGAAAATCAATACAACATTTATGAAAACCTACTATAGTATTAGAGGGAATATTTGTAAAGGTTGGAACTTCGGTTGATGAATTAGATGACAAGGCTATCCTAAATTGGCTCTAATTGATAAATATGGAAAAGGAAAGATAATCCTAGAGAAAATGGGGTATGAAGGACAAGGACCTATCGGTAAAAGGAAATAAGGAATTGTAGACCCTATTCAACCTCTCACACTTCAAGAGAAAGACAAAGATGGATTGGGATATAAAGGAGAATCAAAAGAAGAAGCAACCCAGAAATTTGTTGAAAGAATTCTACAACTGCAAGTGAGTGATTCATGTGAGAAAGAATCTAATGAGTATGAGTGGGACTCACTATCTGAGGTATCCTTTGAAGACAAACAAATGGATGTAATACAAAGGTAAGTACCAACGCATGAGGAGGGACAAAGCTCAGGGACTAGACCCCTTGTGTTTGGATCACAGAATATCGATGACTCAAGCGATGATGAACAAAATCAAAGTGAGATAGACTTGGAGGAGAGTACCATGATACATCTTGACACCCAGGTACCAAAAATATTGACAATATTGCTATTCAGACTTTTACTATTGTTGACCTTCATCAATCCAATGATCTATTACCCTTACTATACCCCGACCTTATTGACTGGGACTAAAATTAGCCTCCTGACATTCCTACCTTTTCAAATGATGATGCCATTGTTAAATTTCTTTGTTCCAACAACCTTGATGCAAGTTATATCCATAAAACTCATAACAAAGCTTCAAGTTAGGGGGGTGTCAAATCTTCCAACTGCAAAAATGAAAATATCAATAAAAGATCTAATGGAAAAAATCATTTAATGGCAGTGTTAGATCTAGAAAAAGTAAAAAGAAAGAGTGCATCTGACAGTGAAAATCTCACTGAGGCACTGAAAGATGGGGGATTTGACACTCTACCCAAAAATTATCACGAGAGATAATCAGTGTTGGTTGAGCTAGCTCAGTCTATCCATGTGGGCATGGAAGACAAAGTAAAGACATTACATCTAGTAGCATTAATGACTCAATAGGAAAAGCTGACATTCACCAAGTTACTTGAAGAATGGAAAATAAAATTTTCTTGGTCTTACTCTAATATGCCAGGCTTAGATCTAGAAATCTTGATGCATAATTTATCTCTACGTACTAGGGTGAAACCTATCAAGCAAAAGCTAAGAAAGATGCACCCGCATATCGCCTTGTTGCTAAAGGTAAAACTCAAGAAATTATTAGTCGATGTTGGTTTCATTCGTCCAATTGATTATGCTAAGTGGATATCAAATATTGTACCTATTTCTAAACTAGACGATAGTATAAGGATATGCACTGACTTTAGGGATCTCAACAAAGCATGCCTAAAAGATGACTTTCCTTTACCAAACATTGATATTATTGTAGACTTGACAGTTGGCCAGGCCATGTTATCTCTAATGGAGGGCTTCTCAGGTTATAATCAAACCAAGATCGCGCCAGAGGATCAAGAGAAGACAACATTCACCTGTCCATGGGGAACATTTTGCTGGAATGTGATGTATTTTGGGTTGAAAAATGCAGGGGCTACATATCAAAGAGCAATGACCACTATCTTCCACGACATGATGCATACTTTTATGGAGGACTATGTGGATGATCTACTAGTTAAATCATATACTAGAGAGGGACATCTTGAGATTCTAGACAAAATTTTCACATGTCTAGAAAAGTTCAATGTCAGGTTAAATCCCAAGAAATGTGCATTTGGCATAACTTCGACAAAGCTTCTAGGCTACATAGTTTCAGAGAAAGGTATCGAAGTAGATCCCACCAAGGTCAAAGCTATCATGGATATGCCACCACCTAGAAACATCACTCATTTACGGTCTCTACAGGGAAGGCTTCAGTCAATCCGAAGTTTCATTTCTCAACTAGCAAACAAGAGTCATCCGTTCAACCACTTGTTACATAAGAATGTCTCTTTCAAATGGGATGACAAATGTGACTCTACTTTCAATCAAATTAAGAAATATTTGATGTCTCCACCAATATTAGTGCCACCTACAAAAGGGAAGCCATTACTTCTTTATATAGCAACAATGGAGATTTCATTGGGCATTCTATTAGCACAAGAGGATCCTGCAGGGAAGGAACAAGCTATCTATTATATCAGTAGGAATTTGAATGGATATGAGATAAATTACACCTTCATTGAGAATGCATGCTTGGTAGTAGTATTTTCTACTCAAAAGCTACGCCATTATATGTTAACTTACACAGTTAAACTCATAGCAAAGATTGATCCACTAAAATACTTACTCAACAAAGTGACTTTAACAGGAAGGCTAGCCAAATAGGTCATGCTCTTAAGTGAGTTTCATATCCAATATGTAGACCACAAGGCCATCAAGGGACAAGTAATTTAGCTGATTAGTTAGCTGAAGCACCTCTACAGGATGACTAACCAATGAAAATTGAATTTCTTGATGCAAATTTTCTCACTATCACACCACAAAAATGGATGTTATAATTTGATGGATCATACACAAAACATGGATCCGATGTTGGGATCCTATTTATCACACCTTAAGGACATACCATTCCAAAGTCCTACAGATTAAGATTTCCATGTACAAATATGTAGCTAAATACGAGGCATTAATAATTGGCATCAAGGTAGCAGTTGAATGGAATATCAGAGAGCTGTAGGTCTATGGATATTCACAACTAGTCATTAATCAGGTAAATGATGATTATCGAACAAGGGATGACAAGTTGCTGCCATATAAGAAAATGGTGGATGATTTCAAGAAGTATTTTTTCCAAATCAGATTTGAAAAAATACCAAGGGCAGATAACAAAGTTGTTGATGCTATGGCTATAATTGCTTCTCTCTTGCAAATACCAGAACAATGAAGATGTTATGAGTTTGTGGTAGAAAATGTGTCTAATTCAGCCTATGAAAATATTGAATCCCAAGTAATATGGAATATCGTTGACCCTGAAACCTCCATCTATGGGAAGACTTATACTTACTTAAAAGACAATACCCTTCCTCCCGATCTTTCCTGAAACCACAAAAAAAAATCATTTTCCAAGCTCCACGACATACCTTAATTTTTGACATACATTAATGTCAAGGTGTTCATGGTACTCTCCTACAATGTGTAGAGAGTAATGAATCTGAGTCAGCCTTGCATGAGATTCATGAAGGTATCTGTGGAACACACTCGAGTGGTCTAACTCTAGCGAAGAAACTCCTTCGGTTAGGGTATTATTGGTTGAACATGGAGAAGGATTCTTATTAGTATGTAAATAAATGCCATAAATGTCAAATCCATTGAAACCTTATACATGCACCAGCATAGGAGCTACACCCTTTCATAACAACATGACCTTTTTGTCAATGGGGACTGGATTTGGTGGGTAAAATCCACCCTTTTCCATTAAATGGACATAAGTTTATCATTACAACCATGGAGTACTTCACAAAGTGGATTGAAGCGGTACCCCTAACAACAGTCATGGGAAACCAAATTTCATCTCTTATCTTAAATTACCTTATCTATCGATATGGTGTTCCTCAGTCCATCATCACTAACAATGGTAGACCATTTAAGAACCAAGATGTCCAAGAACTGTGTGAGAAATTTCATAACCAGCATTGCTTTTCAACACCATACTATCCTTAGGGAAATGGCCAGACAGAGGCCTCAAACAAAACTATTATGAAAATCTTGAAGAAAACGGTCAACGATGCTGGGTGAGATTGGCATGTTCAACTGAATCCCGCTCTATGGGCATATCAAGCTAGTATCAAAACACCTACAGGAGTAACGCCATATGATATGGTATATGGATAAGAGGCTATTCTACCTATTGAGGTTGAAATACCATCACTTCGGGTGTCACTAAAAGGGATCATAGCAGATGAGGATTACCGAGTGTCTAGATTTTAGGAGTTGGAACTATTAGATGAGCATCATCAACAAGTTGTGGATCACTTGAAAGTGTATCAATAGAGGATGTCTAGAAGCTACAATCATAGAGTCAAACCAAGATCATTTCAGGTAGGTGACTTGGTATTAAAGGAAAACCCTCATAATCAATAGGATCGTGAGAAGAAGGGTAAGTTTGAACCAAATTGGCTAGGTCCCTTCATTGCCATAACGGTCTATGGATCGAGAGCTTACAAATTGTCTACACTTGAGGGGGATATGTTTGATGAACCTATCAATAGTGTCCACCTCATAAAGTTCTATACATGAATTATCTAGTGCATGGTGAAAGTTATGATAAATACAAAAAATAAAAAATAAAAAATCCAAAAGAGATAAAAATACAAAAAAAAAAAGTAAAAATCAAAAGAAATCATTGCCTTGATGAAAACTTGGCAAACAGGCATCTTGGTAACAACAAAAAAATCATAAAAATTGAAAAAGTGCAATAAAAATGTTCAAGTAGTGAAAACCTGAAACCAGGCGCTATTTGTGATTAACCAGCTATTCCATCTATCTGAACACGTCTTGGTAATTCGCTTTCACCATCATTCTGCTTATCTTTGAGAATCTCATGTAAAAATCCTAGAAATACAGTCGTGTCTCACCTCAGCTTGGGGGAAAACTCTTAAAAACACTGGGGGCAAGGAACTATGGGCTCTAACCAAACAAGAAAACAATAGTATAACAACACAACAAACACATTGATCCTAGGAAGCTCAAAATGGAACAATAAACAATCATTTAAAGATCAACTATCCAATCAAAAAACTTAAATCAATCAACCACAACAACAACACTAAATGGATGATATTCTTTTGAATCATGATTTTACTACTTTAGCTTGAGTGTTCAAATATTGTTCTTTGATTTTTGTTATCAAATTTTTGGAGCAACTCGATGATGTATTGAACTAGAGAAGCGAGGAAGGAGTATGAATTTTCATTATCTATTGTTTGTGAATTGATCATTTTTCTTATGTGAATTGATGCGAAACATTCTAAACCAAGTACCACTGATGACATTTCAAATTCGCATAGGAAATTGATTGACTCTTGTTTATTTTACACAAGACATGCTCAGGTCATCTTGGTTTAATTATACCTAGATGCTTGTGTTAACTTGCAATATCAAAAATCATGAAAGAAGTACTTAGGTCATCATGGTCTATCTTATACCATCGATGCTTGTACTCATTTTCAATATTTTAAAAGCTCAATGATGATAAAAAGCACAATAATAGATTTTTAGGATGAAAAATTTGCATATGTAGCTTTGCATACTTAAATTAGATTGCATTCATATTAGCTTTGCATCTACGAAATATATTGCATCAAGGTTGGAAAATATTTAAAAAATAATGTATATCTATCATTTAAGAGACTAAGTATACTTGATATAAACAAAAACATTATCATTCTCACGTAGCCGCATTAGCATTTTCATAACACATCTAGTCGCATTATCATATCATCATTCATTTCTAAATCACATCATCTATTTTGCATTAGAAAAATAACAAAATAAAACCATGCATCTAGTCGCATTATCATATCATCATTCATTTATACATCGCATCATCTATTTTTCTTAAAAAAAATATCAAACACAAGTTGCATCACATATCATTTACATTATCACATTCATCTCATGGCATTTCAAAATTACATCATTTCAATATCACATCCATACATAATAAATCCATCAGTCCACATTCATAACATCATCATCATTTAAACATCACATAACATATAGAACAAAAATTAAATGCATATATCATAGGAATTCATCATAAAATCATATATAACACATTTAGATAAAGAAACTGTCGTATATTATATAAACTCAAAAATCATAATGTCAAGTATACAATGAAGTTTGAATAAATGTTGAGAGATACAATAACAATATGGAAGTAGGTCAAAATTGGGGTATACATCATCATCTATCTCAAAATACATAGAGTAAGATCATGGGAGCTATGAGGTGCTCCTGCTGAGACTCGTTGGTCTCGATAGACCTCCTGCTCCTAAAGTACATGCGTCGGGTGCACCTGTACCTGGGTCGAGCCCTAGATCTCTACATGGAGGCTATGACACACCCATGTTGGTGGTACAAGAATGGTTATAGCCTGATCTATATGTTGCATAGCTCACCCTCCACTCTACAGGAACAACCTCATGATATCAACCATGGTAATACTTAGCCTCTCGGGTGACTCTAGTGACCTTGGCCATCATTACACCCACTATGGTCGGCTCTACCACTCTCTGCAATCTATCGAATAATGTCACTGCCTACTCACCTGCTTGCTTGGCCACATCTCTCTTGGTTGTCAGAGTAGTGACCTATGCCTATGTCTGAGTAAGCAAAGCCTGCATCTGTGCTAACTGCCCCTGAAGAGTGTGAACCTATACCTGCAAAGTAGCAATCTATGTTTGCTACTACTGTGAGGGTACACCTATCTACACACATTGTTGAGGTGCAGCCACCAAAGATCTCCTCCATCAAGGCACCATCACATCACTAACAACAAGAGCTACTCTTCCAACACCTTTGCCACCACCTCTACCACCACCCCCATCTCCATCATCATCATCCTCACTACTCTCCATCTCCTCCTTTGCCATCTCCCCCTCTGCCATCTCCCCCTCTACCATCTCCTCCATCTCTCCCCCTCCACCTACGACCATGCATGACTGCTCTCTCATACTCATCCAATAATTGCACTGCCTCATCAGGACTAGAGATGCATGGGAATGAATGAAGAAACATGTACTCTGCATACTCCCCTGATATCCTGGCATCAACAACCTTTGGATGATACTCCCATATGATTGGTTGTAGTCCTTGATACTCCTCAACTGCTGCATCATAAGATAGAGTGTGCCCCCACTCTGAAGAATCCATCTGTCACCATGCATAATGTGTGAGACCCTATGGCATGCCCTGTAATCAACCATACTACCACATCACCCTCCTTAGTAAGAATCTCTCAACAATAAATTGGGTCCTCCCGATTAGGTACATCGATTGACATAAATACAAAATCTTTGTATCATCCTCTGCCCATGCCTCACAACCAATGAAAGGATGCCATACAACCACCTCCAATACTCCAATTTTCCTAGCCTATGTTGGACCACTGGACCTGTATAACCATAGAGATAAGGTTACCTGATTGGCCGCTGTCTATCTCCAATGGGGCGCATGATGGCAATATGCTCCCATGCCCAGACATGTAACAATGTCACTCTAGTTGACAAAATACACCCTCTAAGGTACACAACCTGGTGTAAATCATGGTACAAATGAGCTAACATACACATAGCCCAGGCATATCTAGTGCCTTACATTATCATTTGCTCCAAAATCCGACCCCATCCAACTGAAAGTCCCTTCGACCTATTATTGGGACATAAGAAACCTCTGATGAAACTTGCAAGAATGGATGGAAGCGTAGAATTTGCATCCACCATCTCCCTCCAAGGAATCTCATAACCACAAATCCTATCATCCTTAAAAGCCTTGTGCAAGGCATCAATACCTCCCTGCTTAGTGTGATCATAAAAAACTAGATCTCCAACCACAAGTATCCTCAATATACGGTACACATCCTCCAGAGTCACAGTCATCTCACTGGTAGGAAGGTGAAAGGTGATATGCTCGCTATGCCACCTCTCAGCTAGGGTCGTCAAGAGTCCTTGATTAATCCTAATCTGGGGCATTTCTAACAAGGAATATTGTCCACAATGGAAAATCACACCTATCTCAGGCTGTGTCAGTTGGGGGATCAAATCAAAAGTCCTTAGGAAATGCTCACGATTCTAAAGATTCACCAAAGGCTCCTATAATAACAAAATTCACAAATCAGTAAAATTTTCAAATCATTCGAAATCAATCAGTCTATCAATTTATCAGCTTTGGTCAGACTTTGATCAAATCTCGTGAGAATAATCAATCAACCTTGCCTATCATGAGGTTAACCAATCAAGCTATCAGTAAACCTTATAGGTATCATGAGGTTAATCAATCAATCAATTAGTCAACCTCGCCTATCATGAGGTTAATCAATCAATCAATTAGTCAACCTCGCCTATCATGAGGTTAATCAATCAATTTATCAATCAAACTATAATTGTTCCTCACATATCATGAGGTCAATTATCATCAATCATTCATTGAATCTCACCTATCATTAGATCAATAATCATCTATATCTATCAGGAGCAACAATCAAAATTAAATCAAGACTGACAAGATCGAAAAACAACAAAATCAAGGAGTTAACTAACAATTTCATCATTCTGACTTCTATGTGCTAAAATAGTCTATCAAAGCATAGAAAGTATCAATGCACCATTTTAGGAATTCTATGCACCGAAACAGACTATCAATGCACAAAATATCTCAATGTGTCATTTTAGTCCATCATTGTGCTAAAATAGTTATTCAATGCACTAAATGGGCAATGTGCTATTTAAGCCTATCTATGCGCTATACTAACCTATCAAAGTGCTAAATCGGTCAATGCGCTACGACATTATTCATATACACTAAAATCCTACTTCAATGCACAAAACAAGCAAATTCGCTACAACAATAATTCTATGCGCTACATCGGGCCTTCAGTGTGCTTAAACAAAACAAACCAAATTTAAAACGTAAAATTGGAGGGAAAACAACATTGCATGAATTACAAGGAGATTTCTCGAGGTACATACCAGAGGTCCATACACTGTCAAGCGGTTGTGGCATCGCACGTGCTCAAATCGATGAGTGTGGTAGGGAATCACCATCTTACTCCAATCACATAATTTTCTCAATCACTATCAACTTCCAAATTCAAAAAGCACAAATGAGCTACTAAATTCCCCTTTTTAACCTTTTAAGGTTAATTAAGTGAGATTTTATGGGGTTGATTTATTTTTATTAAATTCCAAAGGGGCATAGTTCATCAATTCATCAATGGGGCAGTTTTTACATCATTTTTCGGGAGATAAATCACATCAACATCAAATCTGTCATCAACTCAGCATAAAATCATAAGAATCTGAAAAATTCCAAAAAATCCAAAAAATTCAAAAACTCGTCGATTTATCTCCCGAGGAGGCATACATCTGTTATCACTCAAAAATCAACGTTTGGGGCATGTCATAATTTTTTTCTCAACACTAACAACAAAATTGATTCTTTGAAGCAATATGTAAACACACCACTTCAAAGAGGGGCAAAATGTATACACCTAAAAATGGTCTGGATAAATATGATTAATTAAATACAATTATTTGATTAATTAACTTGTAATTCATCTACTTATAAATAAAATAGAAATATTTATTTATATAGTTCACATTCTATATTCTTCTACTGTAATTAAATAAACAACTTCAATAGTTTTTTTTAATTTAATTATCCAAATTCTTCTATCTTAATTAAATAAATAAATTCAATAGTTTGTTTTAATTTAATTATCCAAATTCTTCTATCTTAATTAAATAAACAAATTAAATAGTTTGTTTTAATTTAATTCTCCATTTCTTGTATCTTAATTAAATAAACAAATTCAATAGTTTGTTTTAATTTAATTATCTATTTCTTCTATCTTAATTAAATAAACTAAATCACATAGTTTGTTTAATTCTCATCTCCCTTTTATTAAATAAACAAATTTTGAATGTTTTATTTAATAATATTTCTTCCCTCCAAAATTGAATAAATCAAATATTCAATTGAGCACATGTCTACAACTTCTCTCTCAACAAAGTTGAAAGCTTCAAGTTGTATTAAATTATGCTTTTCCAATTAAGCACGCGTTTACAACTTTTTCCTCAATAAAGTTGAAAGCTTTAACTTGCATTCAATTTTACTTTATCTTTCCAGCCATACTTTTTACAGTTGGAAATAGTTGGCTTCATGGATCCACAATTTCTTCCTCATCATTTTCCATAATGTTTTGCTCAGGGAATGCATTTCCCCTTCTTCCTCACCAAATTCTTCATCTTCTACCATTGATTTATCCAGATCAAATTTGAACCATTGCTTGCTGCCACATCAGGAATTGTCTTTAAAAATCTATAAAAGCAACCTCTTGCTATAGGAAATGGATCCCACTTGCATGCAATTTTACTCTGTAGGAATCATACTAGAGCATTTAGCATACAACATTTATCAATTATCAAATAGAATCATTGTAGCAATCATATTAGATTATAATCATGTCACAACATATCATGTTAGTTTCATTTTATTTTATCACAACATATCATATCAGTATCACAGTATCATAGCTTTCATTATCAATCATTTTATCATAGCATTCCACTTAGATCATCATTCTCATTCTCTAGGTTGTCATTTTAACAATCACAGTGCACACAATCTGAGAGCCACTTTGATTTAATAAATCCTTGGAGTTAGAGAGAAATGGAATAGTTTTAGAGATTTTATTATGTTTCAATTAGATTATATGTCATTTGAATTCTCTAATAATGTTTCATTAAGGTGTGTTGCTAGTTACTTCACTTTCCCATATTTTCCACACACAGTTAGGGTTGCTTATTACATCTCAATATTTAGCATATTTCAACACATATTCAATCTCTAGTATTGAATGAATCACAAGGTTTAATGCTCCTCACAAAAGGAAAGTCCTCTTCCTTCTAGGTGAAAACCCTAGAAAGTTGTGGGGGACTCACTCCTTTACCCACATACAAAAGCATTAAATTTTGTGGTTCAAGGGAGTTAAGAAATTAAGTCTATTTGTTGATCTTGTGAAGGTTTCTATTGAAATAAGCCTTGGGATGCATAATATAGGGTCTTAGGGGCCTATTAATGATGATATAAAGGTCATAAATGCAAATTTTCTCAAAATTCAATGTGAAAGTGTAAATAAATATACTTTACAACATCAAATTAAGAGAAAATTAGGTCTATTCAGCAAAAAAGGGCCCTAAATCCACTATAAATGTATAAAACACATTAAAACACTAGATTAGGTCCACTTAGTTTACAAGCCCTCTAGATTTAATGTGAAGGTGTAAATAAATACACTTTATAACGTTAAATTAATGTGAAAATAAGTTTATTTGGCTTAAAAGGGGCCCAAGACCTAATGTGAATGAGTAAAACACATTACAACACTAGATCAAGGCGACAGTAAGTCCAATTTATCATTAATTATTCCCAAATTAAATGAAATTATACCATCTCCAAGGGTGTACAATTTTCATCATTACACATACATACAACAAACATAATAAACTTGCACAAAAAAAATTCCAAGTGAGACATAACTCGAGTGCATTATAATGCACTCACATTATTTCAAGCTTGAGAAACATGCAACAACATTTTACAAAAAAGGATAAAAATAAAAAACAAAACATAATGCGAGTGCATTATAATATGCTCATGTTATATCTTGATTTGGGAATCCCCAAGACTTAGGCTTGGTATTTGCTTTGGATTTCCAACCCAAAGGCTTGGAGTTCCTTCCCAACATCCAAAAACGTGTTTTTGCATATTCTACAAGATTTAACATATTCTCGTTCATGCTAACCGTCAAGTTTGCACGTGTTTCAAGGTCAAGTAAATAAAAAACCTGGGTAATTTTAGGCTCTCTCTTAACTATTTAATGATGTAATTTTTTTTCATATTTTGACAATGTTAAGGCTTTGATCTTTAATTTCTTTTGTGTGTGTGTGTAATGCCCCGCCAAGTAACCTTAAAGGAAGTTGCAATTAACATCTTAAGCAAACCAATTTTTTTTTTATAAAGTGCATTTAACATACACATTCACTTACTAATTAACAACAACCTCTAAGGCTACAAGGTTAGGATTACTTAAACCCACATATACATATTACATATAACCATAGCCTTATGAACTTTATGATATAACATTATACATCATAAGAATACCACATAACATAATAAGATAATCAACCAAGATACAATCTCATAAACATTATCTTAATCCAATAGATACATCACTCATTCCTAGAATGAGGCAATAGTACAAAAGATTACAATTACAAAATTCCACCTCATAAACATAAGAGGGATAAAATAACTTATACAAGTTAAAATATTACAATGCAAGAAATTACAACAAGAACCGCGAGCTGTCCATCTGGATGTCTCGCCACCAAGTACTGAAGATCGATGGGGACCCAACGGTTTTGGTGCATGTTCCACCCAACCAATGTGGTACCCGAAGGCCCACCCCCCATGCTAGGAGATAGTAACAAAGTAACATGGACAAAGATTCTACTACCTCTAACCAAAGGCAGACTCAAACTGACTCATACTGTTATAACCAACCAAATAAATTAACAAGTACAACTCATTCACCATACAAGTACGAATCAAGTACAACTCATTCACCATACAAGTACGAATCAAATACAATGCATGTACAAATCTAGTACAATACAAGTACAAATCAAATACAATACATGTACAAATCAAGTACAATACAAGTACAACTCCAACATCACTGACATAGGTCACATTGCTTCCAGACATAATAATAATCAAGTATGTTCACAGAACCATACACATAAAACAATTAACAACAGTTGTCCTAGATAGAGTGTCATCGCAAGGTTTGTCATGAGATCTCCTCTGGGCATTCTTCATAGGCTCCGGCACAAGTAATCCTGGTGGCCTCAACCGAATCCCGGCACTCATACTCACTCATGCGGAATCAACTACCTCTCGCAAGAACTAGATAGTTGATTTTGCCATTCCAGGCCTTCTCACTCATCCCAAGTCTAAACAAGCCCTTGTGTCTATGAGTGAGGATTAAATTATCTTGATTAATGTGAGAAGTTAGTCCTAATCTTCTAAGTACATTATTTAAATTATCACTTGATTAAATCACTCCTGAAGGTTATCCAGTTTACCTCTTTGGGCTCTGGCGCCTAACAGAAGCCACTCTTCTATTCAACAACACACACTCAAACAATCCACCAAGGGAACCATAAGTGCATACCAACTAGGCATCATAATCCACTCCAACACAAGGAGGATACAAATAATAGAAACTCACTCCAAACATCTTGGAGGCAACAATCACATAGTCCACTCCTTTCACAGGAGGTACAAAATATCTCACTCCAAACATCTTGGAGGCAACAACACATAGTCCACTCCTTTCACAGGAGGAAACAAGATGAAACCACATAACAAGGTCACTCCATACAAAGAGACACGGATCCCATAATCCGCTCCTAACCAAGGAAGTGCAAACATCCCCATTCGTGAAAACCGGGTAAAACTGAATATGCACTACCCAAGGGAAAACAACTGGATGGCATAAAGATTCAACAACCCTTATCCTCTAAGTTCTTCTGGAAGACTTATAATTTAGGACTAACACTAAATCCCAAAACCAACAATGCAACTTGACGACATAGCAACAAAAGCATTCAAGTCATCAATCAAATCTAATATTTGGATTTCCTAAATCCATACTCATTCAATAGGTAGTGTTGACAAAGTCAAAGACATGATAATTAGATCATCTAAAATAATCATAACCCCTATTTCCCTTTTCATTATTGAAAATCTAAAACAATTAAACTTACTTCCCTTTACTGAATACAGAGAATTAAATCCTTTAAGATAATCATGAGGAAGATACTACTTTTGGATATACTAAATCCATATCTCTTTCATAATCCGATCACAATGATTCAATTAATCTAAATAGAAATTAATAAATAATATAATTGATTGTCTCATCAATAAAACTTCTTAATTTACTTTTAAATCAACACAAATCCATGCAAGTAAACTTTTTCCATTTCCTAACCAAATCTTACATCTCATTCACTTTTCTATTTAAAACATTCAATCACCTTAATATAATAACATATTGTTTCTCTATCCATTTTCCATATACACTAATCAATCAATTTTTAAATCTCTATTCAATAATACATTGCATGCATCTCATTAAAATAAAATATGATAATGAATCTTACACTGAATATATATATATATATGCTCCATATTATATAGACACCATTAACATTCCATTCACAATGACTAGATTTCTCTATGGAACTAAATAGAACATAATAACTATTTGTCTTTTTCAATGCAGTTAGTTCATAAATTTACTTCTAATGCAACCTAACACTATTGCAAACAATCTTTTCCAATTTTCTATCCGGAGTCTATATCTCATCAACCATCCATTTAAAAACATGCAATTTCATCAATGTATAAAAATATCTTTTGGCTTGTCTATTTGGCCACGCCTTCATATTGTTTCTAATGAAATCTCATTAAATAAAACAAACATTTAAATATAAATAATTCTATAATTCTTCAATATATTTAAAATATTTCTCTATACATTTTCTACACATACTAATTATTTTTTTTAGAACACTAATAATACCCAATTTGCAAACAAAAGAATGAAATAATATAAAATATTATTTATTCTCTCAAATGGATAAATACCTTCAATATACATATACTAAATATAAATTAATATATATTTAAATATATTTAATCCTTAACATATCTTCTATTCTTTACAAAATATCAAATTGATTAATTCAAAATAGAAATATCCTTTATCATCAATATTCCAAAATATAAATATATTTTTCCAATTAAATCAAATTAATAATTAGACCTTTTACATTTGAATTTAAATTCCACAATTCAATTTTAAATTATGCATTCTTTAAATCAAATATTTAACTCCTTCAATTAAACTTTAACATGCCATTTTAAAATAAACAATAATTTTCCCATATGTTTATAATTTTAATTCCACTAATCTAATATACAAATTTTATTTAAAATAATATAAATAAATATAATACTTTAGTATTATAAATTATAATATAAAATATTATTAAATAATATTTTAATATTATAATAACAATACATAAAATATTAATATTTATAAATATCAATTTATTATTATTTTATTTTCAGAACAGCCATGGAAAAATATCTTAACAGTAGTCTCATATTTCAAGCATAACTCAAAAATTACGATCTGGGTATTTGAGATTTTTGGACAGGTGTTAGAAAATTGCAAAATGAAAAAACCCTTTAAATTTTCTGAAAAACCCAGTTTGTGAAAGTGAAGTTATAGGTGGCGCAACCAGACCATTTTACCATGAAAATATAACTATACTGCAGGTTTTAAAATCCGTTTTTTGATAATAAACAGAGGGTTTCATTTTCTAAAAACATTCTAAATGCATTTTTCAATCTCTATGTTTGATTTCAATAACAATAAAATCAATTTCTCCAAATAATTTAAATTCAACTAAGGTTTTCACAATTTTCACTCAAGAATTTTCACAAGCAAACGCTGTAAATTTGTTTAATTCTTTTCCTCTAATATCAAATTTATTTTCTAAAACAGATTTAAAAAACAAATCTTTAATCATTACTATTTTAAAGAAAACAATCAAAAACAATAAAACACAAAGAGGAAAACCTAGTACAAGAAGCTACAGGAAGAGATGAATTTCTGATGCAAGCCTCCTCCAAAGATTTCCTGAATTTTCTTTAATCCTCCAATGAATTCAATCCAAAATTCAACAAATGCAAACAATCTTTCCTTCAATCAATTCTACAATCAAACTTTCTTCAAACCCTTGTGCAAATTTTCCAAAATTTCTTCCCTGTTGTAAAAATGTATTTTTCTAAAAACTTTCTTTTTTAAAATTAAAACATATATTCTTTATAAATCAAAAATACCTAATTCAACCCTAATTCACATTACATGCAAATTAGATATTTCAATTTCAATTTCAATTTCAATATTTACAACCCTAATTCACATAACATGCAAATTAGATATTTCAATTTCAATTTCAATTTCACTTTCAATTTCAATTTCAATTTCACTTTTCAAAAACCCACTTTAAATTTAAAATGAAATTTCAAATAATAAATTAATTTCCAAAGTTGCAACCAATTTCGCAAATAAACATTTAATTATAATTTCTAATTTAATTCTCACACGTTGGAATTAAATTCCAAAATTAATTCTAATTCTTTTATTTCCTTTCATTCTCTTGCATCACGTTTAATTAATTAATTTAATTATTTAATAACTAAATTCAACCCCCATGGATTAAATTTAATTACTTAAATAAATTAAATATAATTAATTAATTTAAATATAAACTTTTATCCACATTGCATTATTTAAGTTAAATGACCATCAACATGATTTAAATGCAATTATTCTAAATATCTATTTCCAAATCAAGAATGCTTCAGAATTAAATAACATCAAAGCAAGACAGACAATGACTCGACACACACAACTGATGACACACTAAGGCTAGGGTATAGACTCGACACATGTTACCTAACTACTATCTCCTGTTCAACTTAACCGTTGGATCGACACACTCAAACCTGTGAAACCAGGTGGAGTCGATGTCATGTACCTACAATCCTGCAACCAAGTAAACAACATCATACAATATATCTAGCATATAATACACACCGTGAAGCAGAAATTATGGATTCATAGGGCGCTCGCAAGCGAGTGATGCGAACTCGTCCTCTTCACCCATACACTCATCAAAACTGACACTTCCATCATAATTCGAATAATCTCATAATAATATCTCATGTTAGCTCTACAACATCATTAATCCATAATGCAAGTGAAACAATAATCAGATAACTACATCCCACAATCATGTTGTCGCTCAATAGTAGCAATCAAAACATTATAATGAAATGTATCCAGTATCAAAGTAATTGTAACCAAACATAGCATAAAGCAACTTGAACAAGAATCAAAACGGAGGGGTATTACATGTGTCTGTTTTTCTGTCAAAAACCAGTGTTTGGTATATTTTATTTTATTTTTAAACTGTTCATTGAAATTTCAAATAAATTACACTTTTATAAAATAGACTCCATTCTACACATATTAAAAAAAATGATCTTCAATTAGTTTAAAAAAATTATAGGGGTAGCACAACCAAAATTTTGTTTTTTAAAATGTGTCCACTTTGAAAATTAGTAAAAAATCAAATATTAATTAAAAAATTATCAAAAAAATTAGGCATAAATTGCATGTTGTTAGCTAATCTCTCACCGAAGTGATTTGAAAAATATCAAAAAAAATTAACCTTTTGAAGGAGCCACAAAAGACATTATGTTATGTTTTTTTGACAAAAACAACACCAATTTTTGTTGCTCCCTTTTTTGAATCCCTTAATCTCTACCATTTTCATTTGAAAACAATTAGTAGTTTACAACGTAGAATCAGAGCACTATGAACATTTTTTTTATTGTATCTTAAAACTTTAAGTGTAACTATCCTCAATTTCTCATCCAAGGTCAATATTTCCTAATTTCATAAGAAAAAAAGTGGTCACTTAAGACCCCTCCTTTGCCCCCCATCGTTTTGCACTTACCCCCACAGTGATTGGAGAAACACATTTTCATTGGCTAACACACAATTATCCTTAGTGTAACCTAAATAGAAAAGGAGTTTCGGTGCATCGCACACTACACCATAAGTACTATCCTTCCTTTTTTCCTTTACACTATCAGATAACACAAAAGTCGAGACCATCCATTACCAACACTATTATTTAACTTAAGCATAATAGCACTGCCCTTGACTACTATCCATCTCGAGCATAATAGTACTAGTTCTTAATTCAAGCTTTGTATCAAAAAAGTTTTCCTTTGATCATTTCGATCTATTCTCTATTTATGACAATATTTCTTGTTCAAGGTTAATCCTATTTCCTAGCTTCTCCCAACTTATATGAATTCATCCCTTCTTCTCGTATAATGTTTCAAATGGATGAAATTTCAATGATAGAAGTTTATTGTAAAAAAAAGTATTCCATAAATTCTCCAAGATTTGATTTATCCCTTTTTTTCCCTACTGGTTGACTAAATGTAATAAGTTGAGCATAAATTTAATTGAATTTTCAACAAAGGTGATCATGGTTTACACAAAACATTAAAATTACTTGTGTGTTCCAATCTAAGATAGCATTCCCAAGAACATTAAGCAAAGTTTCTTTACATAATTTTTTGTTTAGGACTAATATCCTACAAATCAAAATTTCCAATAAAAAATTAGTTACCTTCATGAGTCTGTCCACCATAACATTATGCTAGTTCCATTGATATAGAAAGATCATAACTATTCTAATGATCTACCACTTTCTCCTTGGAATTTCATAAGAGTATACAATTTATGTTGGTGATGACATCTTGTCTTCACCATCTGACATATTGGACAACTTGCTACACACCTTGAAACATCTTAATTTGTTTCCTTCCATATTATAGTGGTTCCACATAATCAGTCAAATAATTTTTTCATTCTAGTGTGTCTTGAATATGATGTCAATTTACCTTATTTCATTCCTTAATCTCCTAGAATTTGGTATATTAGTTCTTTCTCTGATTCATAATAGTCCATCCTAACTAGTGAAACCTCTTCCATGGAATTATGCCACATTTTATTATCAAAATATAATGATTAGATATTATTTTGGAGATATATAACTACCTCATATTAGGACATCCATATCATGGCTTTATTTGGTCCTTTAATCATTCCCAAAGTCATAGTTTGATTTTAGCTCAATCTATCTTTTCTGTTGAGCATTTTATATTGGTTGAATAAAAAAATTTGTAATATCATATTGGTTTGATATTATCTTCCAAAAGATGTCCAATCAATTAATGTGTACATAGCTACTAAGCATGAACATTTTTTTGTTTAGCTAAAAACTTGAGGAGAATGGTTTCACTCATAAATCATCCATTTCATATTTTATAGGTGATAATCTCGCCTTACATTAACAAGCATACTACCTCTCCTTTTCTAAAGCATCAATGATAATAAAAAATTGATCTTCTAAAACAAATACATATAAAATTGTTTTGTAGATATTTCCTCTCATTGGTCAAAAAACTATAACTTTTCTTGACCATTCCAAATATTTTACTGATAATTCCAATACCTTAACCTTTAACTTCATCAACCTTGTTATGGTCATGGAGTAAAAAACTATGGACATAGGTTTTTTTGTTTCATACCTTATGGAGATGTCAAAAATTATCTTAGACTAAAAAGTTAAAATTCGTTGAATAGGGTACTTATCTGAGTCCATCTTCTCTCCTTCTTTCTCCTTTAGTGTTTCCAAGACATTAGATCATCTTAAAGTTGAACTCTTAATAATCATCCTTTTTTTTATATTGATCGAATTGATTTAACATTCCTTATTACTAGCTCTCCATACTTGAACAGTTTTTACTCACATTACTTACCCTCACTAGGTATACCTTGTACATATTATTTTGTTTCCAAATTATTCTTTGGACTTGACAACATATTCTCTTTCTATATCTAATTTCTGATTGGAACATCTTCAAATGATCATTTGAGGGACTAAACATAATTTTACTGTCATGCCCCAAATTTTACATCACTAAACAATACACAACCACCAAATTCCTTTGAATTAACATGTATAAACACTAATAATTATCAACCACACATGAACATAACAACATACTAATGAGAAGATGAACATTAAATATCCTTAATCAAAATGGTTTTAATACACTTATATTAGAATCATGATTACCATTATTCTTTAACATTCCCTTTTAATATTTATATTCATTAAAAAATTACTAATATCGACACTATTGTTTTCTTGATAAATAAAAATTATAATAATATCTTTAACACTCAAATATTAATATATTACTTTTTGATACCTTCCTCAAGAGTACCGAGTTTAATATTAATGCCACCCATAATTTATTATTATCCTTTCATATTTTTCTAAAGATAACATCACCAGGTCTAAGTTACTTCACATCATTATTCACGACTATATATATTTACTATTATTGCTAATAATTTTACCAACCATAAATCTTATCTCCTACCATTTACTAATGAATATATATTATTATTTTTAAAATCAAGATTACTCTACAATTAATTTTTTTAATGCTAGAGGGAAGAGACACATTTGGTGAGTGAGAGACCAACTTCACCCTCTATCCAAGTGGATAATCTAGGAAACCAATTTTCCTAAATATAATCCCTTAAAAGAAAGTACATTCCTTGGCTATTTTCATGGTGCCTATAAGACTTATTGAGTACACAAAATATCAAATCTTACTACAAAAGAATAGTTTTGTGCACTTGATTTTTTTCACTTATAATAAATTAATTTGATTCCAACTTTAATTACTGTGTCGCTAACAAGTGTAGCCTTCGACACTTTTTCACCGATTTTGGCCTTGTTTTGCCTTGGTTCAGTCTTGAATGCTTGCAAATCAACAACAATCTAATTCAATACTATACAAAGGTGTTGTGAAGTGTTGTAACACATCTTCCCACTTTTATAAGACCCTTTCAACATAATTCACCTAAATAAACCCTTTCTACCCCTTTCTAAGCCTTGTACCAAAGTGTTGTAAGGTGTTGTAATGCATTTTCACACTTTCCTAGGCTTGTCATCACTAATTTAACCCTTTTCTTATGTTAATTTGTACCCTTAATGTAATTTTAGGCCTGACTTAAGTATGTTTCGGGAGGAAAACCTAATAAACATTATTAATCACCATTTCATTCCTGACCACCACTTGAATTTTCCCAAGTGGACTAGGTCACCACCTTGGGCGACCTAGTCCCTTTTGGCTTAAAATTCAAAATTAAATAAAAAACCTAACAAGAATTTGCCTCCAAGACCCTAGTGTTGGCCTATCATGTGTCATTTTTGGTAAATTAGGGCATAGTATGTATAAATAAGGGTTTTCACCTTCATTCCCCCCCCCCTTAACATCATTTTTGCATCTTCACAATCACTCTTGCACTCAAGCTTCCAAAGCAAGCAATCAAGCACAAGGGTATGACAAGTAACCTCCATTAGAGTTGGTTCTTGCATGCTGCAGACTTCAACAAGTAAAGGGTTTGATTTGGTGGGTCTCATTTGGGTTTGAATTACCATCAAAGGGGTTTGACTTAGGAAAACCCCTATTTCCTAACCCTGACATTATCTTTGTCTTTGCATGTGTTTTGCAGGTTGTACTAAGATTTAACAAGGTTCAAAGTGTTGGGAAAGGTACAATCATTCCATTCAAGTCCCATCAAGACATCAAACCCTAGGAGGAGCAAAAGGACAAGTTGTAGGCCATTTTTTGGAGATCTGGGCATGGGCTGTTGCAGAGAAGGAAAGTACAAGTTGGGACCCACATAATCAAACCCTAAATCTTTCGAAAGTACCAAGAAGACTAGATCACCATAATTGGCGACCTTGTCCCTGTACCAGGCCTGAAAAGGGGTTTTCGCATTTCTGGGTACCCTTTTCCCCGAAACCCAGTCCGACAGAATTTTTGATAGAAGGACTAGGTCGCCCATTCAGGTGTAAATGTCCCTTTGCACATTTCAGGCAGATTCTAGAGAATTCTAGGGCTTCTCATCTACAACTCTCTCCATTTCTAGGTGCACAATCTCTAAACTTTCTATTTTATTTCCAGATTGCATACATTTAGGTCATATAGTTTAGCTTGCATTTAGTACATTTTCTTTCATTTACATTCCTTAGTTAGCATTAGTTTCAATTCAACCACACTTTTCACACACAACACAACCCTAATCAACCCATCCTTCCTTTGAATGCAACTACTAAAAGTGTCATATCACCAAAGTTGAAAGAGAGTCATTCCTACACCAAGTGCTCCTAGGTGAAAAACCCTAGGGGCCTAGTAAGGGGAATCATGTTTCCCTTGTAAGACATATCCATTTTTGGTGGTTCATTTTGGTGAACCTGGCCATAGACCACTTGTTAACCTTCTGATTTTGCATTTCATCTTAGGAAATAGCTTGCATAATTTTGCATTTTTTGCATCCTAAGATTCATAAAAAGTGCATTAGTGAAAGTTCATGTTAGATTGCACTTTGCATTACATTTTCATTAAGAAAATGCCAAAATATTTGCATTCCCATTCTTTATTTGCATCAAAAAATCATAACAAGCATAAAAACTCATTAAAACGCTTGAATATTGTCAAAAAAAACACTACTGGGACTAAGTCGCCACACTGGGTGACCTAGTCCTCTTGCACCATTCACTCTGAAATTTCTAGCAATTTTCAATCATTTTCTGCATGTCAATTCTTTGGTTCTACATTTTTGTTTACTCTTCCAGAATTTTAGTTACAAACAGTTTAGTCTCTTTTTTTTGCATTGCATTAGTACCCACCCCACCCTTAGGGAACCTTGCATGATTATTTGGTGTTCTCTTGCTGATACTATTGTGAGACGAAGCTCTAGACTCATGGCATCTAATGAGAACACTATTGTTGTAGATCTTGGGATTTCTTAGACTTCTACTCCTAGTATCGACAATAGTGCATTAGGCTTAGAGACCATCCTTAGCAAATCTCTACACCTAGGAGACACACATGGTGACAAAAAAATTGATGACCTCCCAAATGACAAAATATTCCACATCCATGCTGATTTGGCTAACCTTCAACATGACCTAAGCCTTGAAAACATATCTGGCACCACCATCCCTACCATAGAGAATCTTCACCGCCTGCTTGACCATGATGATGGTCTAGGTGTTATGAAGAGGATAATGGAAATATACCAAAAACATGCCTCTTCCACACTTACAATATCTCACTCACCCACCCCTATTGTTGGCCAAGGAGGCCCTTCCACTCCTCCCCCCTCAACCATAGCTTCCATCCCCACTTATGCATCTCCTAGTGTGACCACAACCATACAATAGATTAGTAATGTGGTACCTTCCCTCAGCATTCCTAATAGTGTTCCTACTTCCCTTGTGGCATCCCATCCCTTAACCTCTTCCACCATACCTACTATTACCATCCCTTCCACTTCCTCTTCGACCACCTTCACCCCATCACCACTTTCCCTTCCACCTCATGCCACTTACACCGATCCCCTTATCACACAAATTTTTCACACCGTCACCTCCATGCAACAAAAAATCTCCACTATCAACCAAAGTCAAAATGGTTCACCTACCCACTACATTCATAGCAATCCATTATCCCTAGATATCCTATGCACCCCCTTGCCATAAGGAACAAATATTACTAGATTTGATAAGTATGAAGGGAAGGGTGACCTTTCTAGTCACGTTATTGCCTATACTACCTTATGTAGTGACTTTTCTCTTCATGACAATTTGCTAGCTAAATTGTTTCCTAGGACCCTCAAAGATGTTGCTTTAGATTGGTTTTCATCCTTACCCAACAATTCCATTAGTTCCTTCAATGAATTGGTGGATTCCTTAATTAACCACTTCCAAGTCCACATGACCCCTAAGAAAACCTTGGCCGACCTCATCAGATGCAAGCAAGACACTAATGAGAAGGTAATAGACTTTATCTCTCGTTATGAGGTGCTTTATTCCTTAATTGATGTCAAGATACATGACACACATCTACAAAATATGTTCACTGAAAACCTATTAACCCCTCTTCAAGACAAGCTCACCCTCATGAAATTCCCTTATTTCATGCACTTGTGTCAAGAGATCTATGATTATCACAACTCCACTAGTAGTCGTGATATAAGATCCACTTCTAGTAGAGTTGAGAAATCCAACACTTCCACCCAACCTAACTCTCAACCATTCTGAAAACCAACCAAAGGGTTTTTACAATTTAACCCTCCATCCCAAACCCCTCCTCCTGCCAACAACCAAGTGGTCATTGTTCGATCCGTTGTTCCCTTCACTTATGGAGATCCTAAACGCACCTTCATGCCCTTACCAAACACCCTTCATAACACCATGACTCAATTACTCAAACAAAAAATGATATCCTTACCTCTCGTCCATACACCCGATCCCACTAAACCATTACCTTCATCCTATAACCCCACTGCTTGCTTCTATTTTCATCGACAAAATGGACATGATATCGAACAATGCAAGCATCTCAAGCACCTTGTGCAAGACCTAATTGACTCAAGTCTTCTATCCCTTGCTGGTACTAATGATAAAATCAATAGGTTCATGGAACCCCCTAACCAAAACTTGAAAATATTCACCAAGCCTAAGCCCAAACACAATGTTTCATTTGTCAAAGCGAGCAAAACTTCGCCACCTGATGTCATGACTGTTGACTCCCAAGATACATGTTCTAATTCTCTTCCAATGTAACCCATGTCAACCCTATAAATGAAATGGTAGGTGCAATTGACATCATCCATCATAAGGGCCAAACCAAATCACCTCTTGAGACTACCTTTTCACCTCAAGATATCTTAAGAAATCTTCCTGATGGTCCTCTCTACATAGCCGACATAATTTATGATAAGCCCACTAATGGGATACTCATAGATCCCACCTGTGGTGAGAATGCGATCACATAAGAATTACTGGTATTACATGATATCGCTCAAGATGTTTATAATAGACCCACTGCTTGGTTGAAAACACACAATGGTTTCACATGCCCTACAATTGGATCGATTGCTCTTCCATTACAGATAGGTCCTAATAAATTTGACGTTATTTTCTCCATCATACCCTAATCGGACCAATTTCATTTGTGACTTGGCCATCTATGGCTTTGTTCAATGAAAGTGGTCCCATTTGTTATCCACAAATGTGTGAAGTTTCCTATTGACAATGAAATATTCACCATCCATCTAGTGGCTTTAATCCTTTATCCTCCAAAGGAAACTTTCCTTTGGATTCCTTTTGGCTCGAGCCCATGGAACCTATCACCCCTCAATGATATTTCTTTTTTATTGCATATTAGAAGTTTAAAGCAAAGAAAATCTTTGAACTCTATCTCCGCAACATACCCCCTTCTACTTCGGAATCACCTATCCTTGATGAAGCTATGTTGCAACTTGAATCTGACATGCCTAATCAACCCACACCTAAAACCTCATCCACATCATCCAAGTGGCCTAGGGATCATGACAACAAATGTATCCTCCCCCCTCGCATCAAACAATTGTATAAAGCTAAGGAGAAAGTGGATGAGCCACCTACAGTTCCCCCTGTTCCTCCCCTTAGGAATGATAAACAACCTATGGTAGATTAGCCTGCTCCTTCCCCGATACCATGTGACAAAAGAAAAAAATGAATAAAGAAGCTAGAGAATGTAGACGTCGCCATTGTGCTCTTGCTCACCAATCACGTGTTGAAGCCAACATTAAAAACCATGATCCACCTTTACCTGAAATAGTGCCTGATGAACCTCCTCCCCCACCTCCACAACCTGATCCTATACCTCTATCACCACCAATCCTGCATGCCACCATTATATTGTAATTAGACATACTATTTTCATCAACTTAGATGATAATGATGATGAGAATGCTAGGATAGATGAAAAGGTACACCACACTTTAAATTCATTATTTTCCTCTTCCATGAGCATACATGACACTTCTCCTAGGACAAGTGTGGACCTTGATGCTAGTTCCACAATTGTTGGTGTACCACTTGCTAATCGCCCACTCAAATTCTATACTAAGAAAGATTGGGAAGTGGATGACTTGCTTGATGAGTGATGCACATGTGCCTTACTAGTCTTTTCTTTTTTAATTTATGTGGCATGTTTCCCCGTATTGTCATGTTTGATGTTCCCCTCTTTGTGACATTCTTCTATATGTATCTCCATTCTTCTCTATGTTGTGCAATCTATTTTCTTTTCATTTTTCTTTTTTCCTTCCGATTGGGGATGATGCAAGGCATTGAGACCGCAATGTCTCCTTCATGTTGACCCAAATGGACCTCTCTTGTCCTTTTTGTTGCCTTTTTTCCTTCCATTTGGGGATGACGCAAGGCATTGAGACCGAAATGTCTCCTTCATGTTGACCCAAATGGACTCTTTTCATTTTTGTTTTCTTTTTTCCTTCCATTTGAGGATGATGCAAGGCATTGAGACCACAATGTCTCCTTCATGTTACTTCAAAAAGGCTCTTTTTATTTTTCTTTTCCTTTTTTGTTTTTTTTTTTCCTTTTGGGGACGATGCAAAGCATCAAGACATCCCATGTCTCTTCCATGTTGACCCAAATTTATTCTCTCTTTTCATTTTCTTTCACTCTCTTTGTGTCTTCTTCCAGTTCTATGTATTTGGGGGAATGATGATAGTTTCGCACTCTCTACATAAACATTGCAGCAATGAACATACTAACCCCAAATCCATAGATCCCTTATGTGTTTTGTGTTTTTCATTTTGGGGGTAACCCCTTTCCCTTTATTTTTCTTCTTCCTTTGCATGACACAACCTTTCTTGGACACCTATCACTTGACATGGGGCTTTTCAAGTAGGATCTCATGTCTTTTTCTTTCTTTTTGCATTTTTTCTTTCTCTACTTTAAAGAAATTGCTCACAAGACAGTGTATAGCAATTCCTTTAAAGTGGGGGCATATATTGGCATTATTTATTTTGCATTTGAATTTTCTTTTCTTTGTCCTTGGTTCCTAAGTGCGGCCTTGTCACTTCACATGATGTGTTTTCTCACTTTGTGGATGACATTCAATGTAATGTCCTTCATAACTGTGACTTATCTTAGCATATTAGATTCCTCTTAGTGGATTGATGCAACACACTACATCCCCTAGGTTGTGAATATTTTATCCTTTGATCGGTCTTATTTTGTAGAAATTAGACATAATTTTCCCTAAGTCAAAGACCTCTTATGAACTAAACAAGACTCCTTGGAACACTCTTTCTGCATTTTACATATTTGCATTTTCACATTTTACATTTTTTTTTAATTTTTGCATCCTTGCATACATGGCCACCTTGCATAACACAACTTGTATGAGTGTGGTTCCATCTTGCATTTTTTCATGAGTCATAAGCATCCAAGGCTTTGCTTGTCTCGTGAACTGCACCCTTGTCTTTTGTGGCACCTTATCAAAGTTATCAATAGGTATAACTTTGGTATGGTTGAGCGGGAAGCCCAACTAGCGGCAAGACTTTCCCCATAGCCACCTTTTTGTGTGTGAGTGCATACCAACCATGTGTGTGCTTCTCACCTCCTTTTTGGCATTCTCACCCAGCAGATAACCAAAAGTCTCATCGGCCCAAAGTGAGTACACCCCTTTCCTTTCAAAAAAACAAACTAGATCTGATCCACAACTACCTGGATAAACGATCAAAGCTTGATCCAACCTCTTTCTCTCTATCTAATCTTTCACATCACTCCTTGTGTGATCTTGTGTGCTTATGTTTGGTTGGCCATGAGATCTTGATCCTAGGGGCTCGATTATCCCTCTTGATCATAGTCATCTCACCTTAATAGAATGAATACATTGGATCCCGCTCAACATGCAAGACTCGACTACTTTAGTGCGAGTTTGAAGCAAGTTCATCCTCTCACTAACGTAGGGGCTAAATGTGTCACCAAAAAGTGTAGCCTTTGACACTTTTTTACTCATTTTGGCATTTTCCCTTGGATTTTGGCCTTATTTTTCCTTGGTTCAGTCTTGAATGCTTGCAAATCAACAATAATCTAATGGTGTTTTACAAAGGTGTTGTGAAGTGTTGTAACACATCTTCCCACTTTTATAAGACCCTTTCAACATAATTCACCTAAATAACCCCTTTTTGCCCCTTTCCAAGCCTTGTTCCAAAGTGTTGTAAGGTGTTGTAATGCATTTTCACACTTTCCTAGGCTTTTTATCACTAATTTAACCCTTTTCTTATGTTAATTTGTCCCCTTAAAGTAATTTTAGGCCCGACTTAAGTATGTTTTAGGAGGAAAACCTAATAAACATTATTAATCACCATTTCATTCCTGACCACCACTTGAATTTTCCCAAGTGGACTAGGTCTCCACCTTGGGTGACCTAGTCCCTTTTGGCTTAAAATTCAAAATTAAATAAAAAACCTAACGGGAATTTGCCTCCAAAACCCTAGTGTCAACCTATCATGTGACATTTTCAAGAAATTAGGACATAGTATGTATAAATAAGGGTTTTCACCTTCATCCCCCCCCCCCCTCCTTAACATCATTTTTGCATCTTCACAATCAACCTTGCACTCAAGCTTTCAAAGAAAGAAATCAAGCGCAAGGGCATTACAAGCAACCTCCATTGGAGCTGGTTCTTGCATGTTGTAGACTTCAACAAGTAAAGGATTTGGTGAGCATTTACATTTTTTTCTCATTTGGGTTTGAGTTACCATCAAAGGGCTTTGACTTTGGAAAACCCCTATTTTCTAACCCTGACATTCTCTTTGTCTTTCCATGTGTTTTGTAGGTTGTACTCAGATTTAGCAAAGTTCAAAGTACTGGGAAAGGTAAAATCATTCCATTCAAGTCACATCAAGACATAAAACCCTAGGAGGAGAAAAAGGACAAGTTGCAAGCCATTTTCTAGAGATCCAAACACGTGCTATTGTAGAGAAGGAAAGTACAAGTTGGGACCCATAGAATCAAACCCTAAATCATCTAAAATTACCAAGAGGACTAGGTCACCATCATTCATGACCTTGTCCTTGTACCGAGCTTGAAAAGGGGTTTTAGCATTTGTAGGTGCCCTTTTCCCTGAAAACCAGTCCAACAAAATTTCCTGACAGAAGGACTAGGTTTCCCATTCTAGCATAAATGTCCCTTTGCACATTTCAGGAAAATTCCAGAGCATTTCGATGCTTCTCATCTGCAACTCTCTCTATTTATAGGTGCACAATCTCTAAAATTTCCAGTTTATTTCTAGATTGCATACATTTACGTCATATAGTTTAGCTTGCATTTAATTTACATTTGCTTTCATTTACATTCCTTAGTTAGCATTAGTTTCATTCAGCCACACTTTTCACACACAACACAACCCTAATCAACCCATCCTTCCTTTGGATGCAACTACCAAAAGTGTCATATCACCAAAGTGGAAAGAGAGCCGTTCCTACACTAAGTGCTCCTAGGTGAAAAACCCTAGGGGCCTAGTAAGGGGAATCCTCTTTCCCTTGTTAGACATATCCATTTTTGGTGGTTCAATTACTATCAAGTAACTAAGGATAACATTAGCTAATCGTTCAAAAGAAAAACTAATTGTTGATATACCAATTTCTATCAGAATCTAAATAATTAAATTAACCTAGAAAATAAAAACAATTAAGTAGAACACTTAGAAAACTAGAATCATACTTAATTTAATGAATCATTTCCTTTTAAATATTATTGCAAATCGAAAAGTATCGTTAATTAGAAATTTGCACTCACCATCATAAATTAAGCAACATATTATTTTATTTAAGTTCTCTTCAAATCTTAAAATTTTAGTTATTTCTAAGTCACCCCAAAAAAAACTTGAATTTATAAATCTCAACTAAAACTCATGTTTCAAAGTTAATTAGAATAAAGAAAGAAAACTACTAATAAAAATAAATAAAAAATAATTCTTTATTCCTTAATTTTCTAAATTTCTTTTAGAAATAGAATTAGTTTCTTAATTAAACAAATCAAAGACATGTAGGCTTTTTATTTTCTTTTTTGATTTATTAGATGATCTAAAAAAATCAGTTTTCAATTAGAAACTAAATTTTTTAACTAAAACTTAACTCAATCAATTGAAGTTTTTTTTAATATCTCTTCTCTTCTTTTATTTTCTTTGGATTTGCAAGAAAAATAACTAGATGGTGGGTTTAATATTTTATTTGAGTAAATTTCTTGTTTGTTCTCATGTGTTGTAGGTTGAAGGTTCTCTATGCTGCTAGAAAAGAGAATTAGTATTTCCCTTTCCAAAAACTCTTAATGATAGTGTTGAGTATATACATTCTTTTACTTGCATTTATTTTGTTGAACAAATTTTAAATCATACAAATGCTAAAACAAACATATTATGGGTATGTGCAGGATCATGATGGGCCAAAACGTGGCGATATGGTGGGTATGTGGCTGATGACTTTTTTTTTACCCAAAATTAATGAAATGAAAAGGGTTTTTAAAGGATATTCTCAGATTTCCACCAATATAAATTATGCTTTACTTTGAATTTAATAAATAACTATTATTCATTTTCTATTTGAATTACAACTAAAGTCTTGATTGATAGGCTAATTGAAAAACATCTATAGCTTTCAAACAGTATCACATTTTTTGAATCCAAAACATGCATCACATACTATAGGATTAAAAAATAAATTAAAAAGATTCATGAAGTTTTGACCAAGTTAAGGTGGTTAGACATACGAGTTTTTATATTAGTAAAAAGTTGTAATAAAAAATTCACAATTAATTATTTACTTGGAAAAAAATTATAAAAAAATATGCATCACATCAGGACATGAGTCCTCTACTTATATCTAAAATCTTATAAAAAAATATTATCATTTTATGTGGTTAGGGTGATCAGACAACACCTACTTCTTATTTTTTCCCTAAAATTTAAGTGCCACTACATTGAAATTTTAATTTTTCACCAAATAAATTTTTAGAAAATAAAAATAAAACTAGTAGTTTAGAAACTACATTCAATTTGCTACAAATTCTATTCTTACATATTTTTGAAATAATATATATAACTTATTCAAATTTTTATGTCAAGTTGCCTAACTTTGATTTTTCTGAATTTTTTGCCACTTAAGGGCCTATTTTTTCCATGATGATCCTGCACATACCCTTATAAATATATTAATTCTTAGAAAACCAAAACATAAATCGTTTAATTTTCATCTAAAAGTAATTTGATCTTAACTAAAAACTACTTGCAACTACTTATGAATCCTCAGTTTATTTCAACCCATTTCCTTTATTTCTTTTGAATTTGCAATTATTTTGAGTTCTTCATTTTTTTAAACCTTCAAACAATTTGTAGAAAAACACATTGATTTTCCTATTTTTGATTTCATTTACAAGTATACAAAATGAATGAGTTATTCAGCTAGTTCATATAATTGGTTTCAAACTCCAATCCTTGCTTAACTAGATAAATAATAGCGTTCAAGTTGTGTTACTTTTGTAATTTTTACTTGAATTTCTACATTTGGATTTCTTTTTTCTACAGAACAAATTTATCTTTCTAGAACAAGTTTTTTGTTTTTTTACACAATAATGCATTCTTCACAATGTTCAAATTTTTCGACATGAAAATTTTACATAGTTAAGTTCATGCTCTTTTATTTGTATTTGGCAATAAAACAAAGGCATTAATTAACTTCCTAATGAATCTCAATTAAATAAATAGGTGCAATTGATAACAAAGATCTTTCCTTGTTCATTTTCAATCATTAGAACAAAAATAAATTACAACCTATTTACAGATTTTCTTGATAAATTAAAACTAGGCAGCAAGGTATCTTTCAATTTCTTAAAACAATTACCATTCATATTAAGGCAATTAATCCTCTATTTAGCCTAAAAGAGAGCAATTGCATTCCCGTTTCAAAACTATACAAAATTTTGTACTGGAAGTACTTTTTACACATGCATATAACTTAAATAAATGTTGGAATGCCATTATTAATAATTTCTTACACCAATCTCTTCAAGGAGACATATTGTAACTCTTTACAATTAAAGTACATATACAAGACAAGATATGAACATTTTGAAGTACAACACAACGTCTCTTTAATTCTCCAAGAATCTTAAGAACTCCACAAGCAACCTAAAAAGAACAAGTAGGAAGAGAAAAAAAATAGATATCGATGGGCTCTCCACCCAACCGTAGGGTTGTAAAACAACCCACCATAGAGCATGGGGAAACCACTTAGCCACTTGAACCACTTATCTCATGAATCAACACATATACTACAACATAATTTCACATATGCAACAATCCGAGCAACCAAGTCATTTACACAAAACACAACACATTTCTACCACATTGGTTTACCCCAAGGGTGACCTACTTAGGGGGAGTGGGGGATCGACCAAACATGGGAAGAATAAATATATATACATCAATTTAAATCTCCATAATAATTCTCCATGATATCTCCATACCAACACCTCATCACCACACAAAAGCCACAAACCCAAAATCAGCCCAACACCCTTATTCATCCCAACCACACAACTGTGAATAAACAATGAGATACTCATATCTCACAAATGAAAGGGTACTCATACCCTCGGTAATGGCCATTACCTAGATGGCATACTCTTATCCAAAAATGAAAGCCCCAATGTGAGGAAGCAATCTCCCACTAAAACCCCACACGTGGAGGACCAAAATTCTTCTATACAAGCGGGGGTCACGTCCCCTAAGAAAAGATACACAAAAATGATACAATACATACACCAATACTTGTCACATCAAAATAAAAAATCCAAAAGAAATCCCCCAAAAAATTCCCTTAATCAAAATCACCTTTTAAGATGCACAACGCATTACTATGAAATATCATGGAAGAAGAATTACCTCCAATGATATAATCCCACCAATGGTAGACATAAATGGATGGATGACTCCCCTTCTCCCCAAAAATCTCCTCCTTCCTTTCCCTAAGATTTTCCAAAAGAAAACCATTCAAGATCACAAAAGAGAAAAGATCCAAATAAGCATGGTAACCCCCTCCTCTCCAAGAGGAAGAGGTTTTAAAGAAAAGGGAGAAATAACAACCTCACATAACCACCTCAACCACTTAACCATCCTCCCTTTTTTGCCACTCTTATGAGGGGACAAAATAAGGGTTAATTTTTTTTAAAAAAGATTGAAAATAGAAAAAATAGCCTTCCCACCCATACCTTTAGGTCCTAGGTCAACTTTTCTCACATAAAACACCCCCTAGGACCCTCCAAACACACTTTAAAATTCCCTTTTCTAAATTTCAAATTCAAAACTCACATAAAACATAATCACGAAATAAATGATGCACACCCTAAATGAAAACCACACAATTCAACATAAAAATCAATAACCCATAGGATCCCATGCGCAACAACACATGGTGGCTAAGTGAGTCCCCTTAATTTCATCGATATTAGAAATCCCTGTTCACTCAACAAGATGTGTTAGTATGATATAAATATTTACATATTCATATAAACCAAATAAAATAAATCATTTTACATATCAATACAAATCAACTAATCTAACATAGAATGTCATAAATGATTCTTCATTTTAAAACGTATTATTCAAATAACCATATGAAGATCATTACATACACACTATAAAACATAACATCCATCAATATCGCTCATAGAATATAAAAGTGCATCATCATCATCATAAACACATACAATTATAAATCAACTGATCAATCATAAGGTAATGTATATACAATACATCATTTTGCAAATACACCAATCATAATGACCATAATATGAATTACTACATGAACAATATAAACATAATATCCACAATTATATCAATACCTTCGAAAATATGCATCAGTCAAATCATCAACCATGTAAATCATAATATCATGTCAAATACCCTACTCAACGAATAAATATGCATCAATAAAATACTAAATCTCATACTCATGTAGTATTCATCCAGATACACCAAAAGATCACACTGGAGGGTAACTCATGATTGAACAATATAAATCCTTATTAAGCCAACTACGAGTCACCAAGGACCCCTTTAACTTAACCCATCATATATAAATATAGCACCACAACTAGCAATTAGATAATCTTAACTCATCATGGCTAAACATCTTGTTCAACACACCTATTAAATAGGTAAAAATTTCCCATTAACCCTACCCAAAATATGTCATGCAAAAGACCATCTCTCCCCACTCAGGTATGCATCCAACATTAAGGCTCATGGAATATTGGACAAAGATCATCAACACATAGACTCAACAAGAATATATAGAGGATGGGGTCTCACATTTACTATCGTTGACAAGCTGGTAAGTTTAATTTGAATTTCAACCTTGCTATGCTCTAATAGAGACCATGTCTAAATAGTTTGTTTTAGTATCCAAGCTTTTACTTTCCAATCATCATTCTAAGAAATTTTATCCAAATTCTTGTTGATTTCATTCTCTCATAACCTTAGACACTCTAAGGTCACTTGGTTTCTTTCCCCATTTTCAATTTTGAGCTCCAAATTTCTCATGCCCATTCTAGTCGGTGGGTTCATGTCCACTTTTGTTTTTTGTAGGTTGCTTCTCTTTCTAACCATTTTGGTCTCTAACCTTTAATCTAAGGTATCAAACTTAACTCTTGATTATGATTATTATTGCAAGATTTTAACCTTGTACTAAATCAGATCTATCAAGGGTTATCTTGCCTCCTCGATACCTCTCTAGCTGATTTTGATTCACAAAATGTTCGACTTTCTACTTCAACTGAAGTTTCCACTTTATGAAAATATTTAGTTCTTTTTTCCAATAAAGCATTTGTATGAATAGATATTTAAGACATATTCCTAGATTCATTGTGTCCTTATTCATAACCTTCAACTCTTTGCAACTACAAGTTGTTATTAGAAGAGGGGATTACTTCGATTTTATTTCTCACCCTTAGAGACATTTAAACAATTTTGTAGGGTGAAGGTACTCATCGATACTCATCCATATCCTTCCTACTGAACCTTGTTGCATTATTTCCACAATCTAAAGGTATCTCTTAATTAGTTGTTGGTTTAGGAGTTTCAACTTTGAGGATGATTCTTTCTTAGTCCCAAATTTAGACAAGTTTCAAGAAGATTATCTTCAGTATTATTTCCTTTGTTCTTTTTCCCCTTTCCATCCTAGCTTAATAAGTTTTTAACCATCATCTACTGATAATGTTTACATAATATTTACATAATGAGCTCATAGGTTCTAGTGTTGAACCTAGTAGCTCTGATACCACCTGTAACATGCCAAATGTTTTACCTAATGAATTTAACTATGTTTTAACCCACATGTGAATAGTTAATGTTTACCAACATATTGCAATAATTTTTTCTTTTCTAATTCAATAATAAGATGCACATTGGAAATAACCCCATTCCAAACTCCCATTGCATTTGTAAAGAAAGATTACATATTCCAAATGACGATTTTATATTATAGAATCCCATGTAATAATAACCTTTTCCAATTTACAACTTTACATAAAGATAGAGATACATGATACGTGCATAGCTTCCAAGAGCTTATTAAAATAGAGTACAAGTGGTCTAGATGTCCTTTATTGGGCATATATCTTAGATGTCCCCAACATTGGTGCATACATTCTAGATGTCCCCATTACTGGTGTATACATTCTAGTTGTCCCCAATACTAGTGCATACATCCTCAAGTCTTGGCCACCAATTTTATTAGGGAGAGCATCACTCAAGTGCTTTTCTGTCAACCACGGACTTATTGTGGTCCCTCGTACATCTACCTAACTGGTAAGATGGCCCTACCCTTCGACCAATAGATTGGTCTGATAGCCTCATCATACTAGCCTTCTTGAGCATGGTGTTGTGTCCTACATATCTAGAGCTACCATACATAGGCTACAACCTACATGTATGACCCTTGCCTAGTATGTAAACCTAGATCATAGTGAACCGACAGTGTAAATAGTGACTACTTACACTACGTTCTACTTACACTACGTTGGCCAAAGAATTCAACACCCAATGCTTTAAGTGTAATTCATATGTTCCCCTTATCTCAATTTGGTAATTGACCACACATACTCTTTCTATTCATAATATAATTCCAACCAAAAGGTGATGACATAATAAATTGACTAACTAGGTTACTCTCTTTCCCATGGATTACCCTAACCCAGGAATAACCAAGTTAACCATATATGCACACATAGGGTGATCCCACAATACTATTTTATAGTTCACTTCATGAAGGAAAATTTTAAAAATTCTCTGAAGAATTTTTTTTTTGGTTTTTAGGGGTTCACTCGAAGGAGGGTTCACATGAACCCAAAAAGAGGTTTGCTCGAACACCCCTTTGAGTGAACCCCTTTGTGATTTCAACCCCTTTTTGGAACCTTTTTTAAATGAAAACAAAGGAAAATTGCAAAAAAATGGGGGTTCGAGTGACCCCCCTTTTTTCGAAGGGGTCCATGGGGTTCGCTCAAACCCCCTTTTTTGCCCTTCTCTCTCTCTTATAGCAATTTTTTGCAAAATTTTGCCTTTCCAAGCTTAGGTTGAAGATGAAAATGGAATCAACTTCACAAACCCAACTAGATGATGGTAGTCCTCAGAATGAGCTATCCATCAAATATAATTTTAATATATTTTGGTTTTATTATTTTTTTAGTTTAATTAAACATAGATTTTTCACTGAAAATCAAGCTCTTTGTTCTACACATATGGAAAAATAGTATATTATAAAAAAAAAAAAGAAAAATATATTCGTGCTACGTATTGATGTCCTTGATCCAGCAAAAAAAAAAAGAATTTTGATACACATAAAAAATTTATGTTGTATACGGTACACCTATGTCTAAATTGTAATTGGTTTGACTTCAAAACTTAACTAAGAAAAAAATATTCAATAAAACACTATGAAACCAAATGAGCATATTAGATATCGTAGTTACAAATCTAAATTCAAAAAAATTAGAATTTTATCCTTCATAAAAAAAGTTATGTTTACGGTGAACATCACTCTTTAAAAATGGTGTTTACTATTAAAAACTAGTTTTCAAAGGAGATGGAAAAAGAAATGCTATCTGATTCCATTTTTTTTTTAATATATTTAGAATCTACTGAAAAAGTGTCACAAATCACTAGTTTGCATCATCTTCAAATTCCTCGTATTTAGTAGCTATAGGTGTCCGAAAGTGAAGATTTAGTTAAAAAAATTCAATTCAATGTCAAGTTTGGCAAAAAAGTGTAAACCACTATTGTGGGATCACCCCATACTAAGTGACCAACTAGGTTACTCTGTTTCGCATGGATTATCCTAACCCCGAGAACAACCTAATTAACCATATGGTAATCATAACGTCACAACATTAAATGACTCTATTTCAAAAAGTATAATCACAATATTAAGTGTCTTCATTTCAAAAGTATGATCTCATCAATAAATGACTTTAATTCAAAAGTATGATCTCAACAATAAATGACTTCAATCAAAAGTATAATCTCATAGATAAATGACTACATTCAAGAGTATAATCAATAATAAAGTGATTATAAACAATCTTAAAACCTCTACTCTCAATATGACTTAAATATTCACATATTTACAATGTTCACTACATTTATATTATAAGCTAGAGGACATTACCTTGAGAATATTTTGTGCTTCTACACCTACAAACTTCCTCTTCTCAATATGGCTTTGGGTTGCCAGAACGTAAGTCCTCTTGTAGAATTTAATGAGTAGTAATAGGCTCTTAGTTGGGAATAAGAAAATAACATAATCAAAATATATGGTTATCAATCCTAATGTTGAACATTGATTTAACAATCAAGCATACACCCTAATCCTAGGGAAAATAATTTTCTCCTATTTTCAAGGTGATATGAGTAATCTATCAAGTATATATTATCAACATGGTTCAATCTATCAATGATGACATGTCTATCATGCTATCATTCCCATTGTATAACTAATCTCATTATTCACAAAGGTTTACCCAACATTATAAGCTAACAAATTCAAGATAGCACTTCCATGTAATATTATTTCCCATACTTCACAAACTATGAAGCATATATAATCTATGAAAATTTAGGTATTTAAGCTAATACGCTAAGATTATCTGATATAACCACACAATTTCAATAGCTGGAATAGATATGTATATATAAATAGTATCAACCAATAATATCTCATAATAAATCACCTAAAGATCATGCAAGCTCCTTAAAATAAGAATGATCAAAAGATCAAACAAGCAAGTTCAAAAAAATAGATAATTCATCTTTTCACAAGCACTTCCATTCAAATATGATTCAACATAGAACAAATAAAGAAGTAAAATCATCATTCCTAGATTTTATAGCTCTCAACAAAGATATCACTTCTTGAGCTCAATCCCATAGTCACGCTCTCTTCTCCTTCTAAAATCAACCTATCTCCAAATTCTAGCCTCTCACAAAAACTCTCAACAATTGCAAATCCACAAAACAACTCTCTTTCTCACAAAAGCTCCAAAAAAGACACTTGCACAAAAAACTACAATAGAATAATGAATGAAGAAATCATAATGAAAGAGTGTAACAAAAGGTAGAGGAGCTGCCTCTATTATACTTAAATTTGAGCAACTCAATGCTATAAACAAGCTACTAAATCCACCACCTTTTCTCTCATTTCTGCCACCACTACAATCGAAAACTAGCAATGCATCGACTCAACCAATTTCGAATGAAATCTAGCTGCTTCGAACTCTCACTATGCAACACATAAACTATCCCAATGTTTAAAGCTTCTTAAAATGGATGATATCCCCTATTCAAGTGACAACAATGATTCATTTTACTAAGTCAAACTCAAAAATGCACACCTATAGGTTTCCTATTTGGTAAACAAGTCGACTAGACCTTCATAAACTATAGCCAACTTTATTTTGACAAAGTCTAGATATTATTTATTTAAGCTATATGTTGGTATTTTAGACTTCTATTTGCTTTGTTCCACCAAATATGGCATTGAACTTTCCACATCTTTTTGTTGTGTGTTGATTATTATATTATTAGAAACTCTTAAATGAAATGTATTCCTTCATATTAAAATGCAGGTTTAGTTCTTTATTTGTACCAATATTTAAATCATTCAATCTGCATATACTTTACACTATATACTTATGCCTGTGTCAAGGTGGAGGCTGCGTTTACAAGCATAAAATTTGTTGTGGATAGGGGATTTACAAAATTATGGGTTGAAGGCGATTCTTTAAACATTTTTAATTATCTACGTGGCACCCATATGTCGAGTTGGAATGTGGAAAAATTAATTAAAGATAGTATAATGATGTTAAGTGCTTATGAACAGACCCACATATCTCACATCTTCTGAGAGGGAAACTCTTTGACAGATTCTTTTGCCAACCAAGTTTTCAGATTAAATGAGTTTCATGCATGGGAGGAGGGATTGATCATCCCCGAGAGAGCTAGGAGTTTAATGAGAAATGATGGCATCGGATGAGATTGTGCGGTGGCGGCATTTAAGCCTAAGTACCTTATTTCTACTCACACGCTTTGTGGGTGTGTTTTGGATTGTTGGCTTTCATTTGAGTGATTTTTGCGAGGGTTTACCTCTTTTGGTGTTTGTAAAAATGGGTGGCGATAGAAGTAGAATTAAAGCTCAGTCTTGTGCAGGTTTGAGGAAGAAAAATAAACTATGGAAGATTTTGCGCCATAGGAATTTTACGCCATTTCTAGAACATTTGCATGGGCATGACCCAGATGCTTCCATAGAGTTTGTTTCTTGTTGGCATAACTAGAAGCTTTAGATAAAGGGTTTGGAGGTGGAGGTGAATGAGAAGTTGATTGCTTCTATGATGGGGATGTTGATGGTTGGCCGTAAGTTTTTCAAGGACAAGAAAACAATGAGGATGCGATGGCCCATTTTTTCAAAGATGATGAGAGGAAGAAGTTGATTAAAATGGAGAGTTGTGGCTACAAGAACAAGTCTCTCAAGAAGATTTGGGCGGAAGTGGCCGAGGTAATAATTTGTTATGTGATGTTGGAAGGTAGGTTTATTGCTATTTTAGGTCACCATTTCACTCTCTTAAATCACTTCACACACGGTTTGTTTATTTCTTTTCCATTTTTTCCACTTTCGTCTATGGAGATTTTAGTGTATGCACATTTAAAAAATAGGAAGGCTCCAATCCTCCATGAGGGCCTCATTCTTTTAATCATGGAGCATGCCAAGTCCCTTCTCCCTGCCCCTACTATTATGGGTAAGGAGAAGACTTTGAGTGATGGGTTTGATTCTTCTATTTTGAACACCAACAATGTCGAAGATGAAGAGTGGGATGAAGAGGAGGAGGGTTCTCCATCCCCTAAGGCCACCTCCTCAAAAAAAACGAAGAAGGGTTACCTTAAAATTAGTCGAGCTACTAAGCACCTTATTATCTCTGGTAGTGAGGATACAAAGGTGGGGTCAAAAAATTCCTCTCCCAGGAAGGTGGAGCTAGTTGTTGGCCAGTGTGAATTTGATGTTGGAGGAAAGAAGGAGGGTTTATAGGAGGATGTGCTAGGCTCACAGGCCAAGGACCAGCCAAGGAGGTTGTTTAAACGTATTGCTAAGATGAAAAATCAGGTCTCGAATGTTCTTGCTAAAGATGCCAAGGTGCCAAATGAGGAGAAGGCTACTGGTGATAAGGTAGTGGATATTGAGGACTTGCTAGTTTAGAACATAACCAATGATGCTCTGCAAGATGAAAATAAGGGTCAAGGTGAGGAAGATTCTGAGAGGATGAATGCTAAATCAAAACCCCTAAAGGTAGACCCCCTCTCTAAGGACTTTTCTTATTTCAATGATAAATATCCCTTAATTTTTGAACTGCTAGACATGGCAAGGGCTAGGGCCACTAGAACTTTTAAATTAGCTAAGTGGACTCTTCAAGAGTTCAATAAAGTTAAGATTAAAATTGGCGGTTTGAAGGAGAACTTGAAGAATGTGCCAAAAATCTCAGTGTCGGACATTCTTATTGACAAAATTGTGGACCTTGAGGGTTCATTCTAGGTTTTCAAATCTCTGTGTGATGAGCGATTGGTTGGGGTGGAAGTCAAGGTTGCAGGAACTAATGCAGAAATAAAAAAGATGTTGCATGTGTGTCATATTTCTGTTAAAAATAGTGTGGAATCCTTGGAAGTCCTGTTCAAAAATATTAGTGAATTAAGAGAGGATCAATTGTACTTCTATGAGTTAATGGAGAAGGAGCATACGACTAAGGGAAAGGGAAAGAAGGGAGAGAAAGATGACACCAAAGGCCCTACGACTAAAGGGTCAGTCAATTGGAAAAGATCCTTTGAAGCTGAGAAGGAGTTATTGGATATGATTGATCTACATAGGAGCCACGAGCTTGAGGTGGCCAACACATTAAGTAGTATGAATTAGGATATTTTTTTCTGTTGTTTTATTTTTGTTGGCTCTCGGTTGGTTTGTTGTTTATTTGGTGTTTTGTCGCTAATGAGTGTTGTTGTTGGTTTACGATTTAATCTTTTGTTCAACACTCTATCTATCTTGGTTTCTTAGTGATGGTCTTTTGTTGGTATCTTTAGGACTATCTTTTTAGTAGCATTTAGTATCTCATGTTGTAAAGGGTTTCAGGTCCCTTTAAAACCTATTTTTTCCCGTATAATCAAAACACTATATACTTATGTGCTTTGATTTATATTCCTTCTCATATGCTTGTGTTGTATGGTAGCTTTTATTTTTTCCTTGCTCTTTAATATGGGTCACACCATATATCCACCCATGTTTACTTTAAAACATTTCAAAATACTTTTAAATATATATTAACATATATATTATTAATATATATGTAATATAACACCTATTGTTATATTATATATATATTAATATATTAATATATATACTATATACATATATCTTTATCATAAAATCCATATATATGTACATACATTTACATATTCATTGATTGGTATATATACATAATGTATACATATATTCTCTATGTCTAATCGATATCCTCATGCATATGATATATCTGTGTATGGGTGTGCGTAAGTATTTCTACTTACATATATGCATGCACGTATACACTCACATGAATGAGTTTATCAATTCACATATATATACATATATATATTCTATGTATATAATAATTGTTTAATATATATATATATATATATATATATATACATAAATACACAAAGAAGAACTCAAACTCAATACAAAGATTTAATCACACAATTCAAACATAAGAATCAATCAAGAAATTAAAGATCAAAACAAGAACCTATTTCAAATCATCTCCAAACAATGACATAAGGTTTACTTACCAATTCTCGACTAACTTGAATCATCTTAACCAAACTAGGGTTTGAGTGTGTGATAGCTCAAATAGGAAAATTAGGGTTACCAAACCAATCTCCTCTCCTAAGTGATACTCCCCTTCTCTTACTTGATGGCTTGACTCCTCCCTGAATCCAACTTAGCACATCACAAAAGTAGTTATCCATTAACAGGAAATTCATTTGCGTCATAAATCATTTGCATCATCAAAGCACAAAAGTAAAAATATTGTAATACATATTCATTCATCACATTTTCCATCAGTATATACAAAGCATAATAATACCTTCAATTTAGCAATAACATCTTAATGTATATTTAAGTATAAATCATTCACCTATTAAACATATTAAAGTCATGATTTACATTTATCATCATTTTTACTCATGAAGGTAAAAATAACCTAGGAATTGAGAAACAGGGTGTAACAATTTTTACAACTTATGTTGCATTTATTTTAAACACTCCCGCACAAGGGTACAAAAAATTATTGATCAAAAGGGTTTCAATGTATCCTTTTTATAATATTTTCAAATATTATATATTTAAATACAACTTACTTTTAGCACTTTACTTATTATACTTTAGTGTAACTATATTACATAGTGGCATAAGCCTATTAAATTAAGGGTAAAATAAAGAGTTGATAGTTTCATACCCTATAATTGCTACACAATGAATTACACTCATTTTGGTGTCTATTTTAGTAGCATGTTTTAATTTACATCAAGATCCTATTTCCTAAAATTTATTCTCATTAGGTTGTCAAATTTTAGCCTTGATCTTATTTTGGATTTGTTTTTATGATTTATGATTTTTTTAGGTCAAGATAATCTATGATTGTGAACTTCATTCCCTAATAGTCATAATTTTTAAATGTATTTTAATCCCTTTTCGACAACTAAATCCCTAAAATATATATTTTTTTTTCCAAAGACTCCTATTTCACCCTTTAGAAGATCCTTGTGGATCCATTAAATTTCTTGAAAATTATTTATATCACATTCTTGGCTAAATTTTCTCTTTTTAATTTTTTTTCTATATAGCTCCTCCTCCTTCTTGGTATAAGCTCTTGGATTCCTTTTAGATCTTCTTATATGTGGTTGAATTATTTCAAATTATTTTCTAATCTCTTTGAATTTCTAGATTGTCACCAAGTTGCTCTTTGAATCCATTTATTACATGGGAATTTTTTTCTTGTTAGTGTCTCATAAACCTCTCAAGGATTTCTCTAATATTGATCGTTCTCTAACAATATTTGATTATTTCTTAATTTTTTAATTTCCTTCTTCTTAGGGGTAAGAATTTCCTTTCTAATCTACTTTTTAGAAACCCCTTGTAATATTATTCTTCCTTTGATAATTATTTTTTACATATTGATAATTGTTTACAATTATTTTTTGCTCATTTGAGTAGCAACATGAGATCGACACAAGCTCATTGTGAGCACAACCATGAAACAAATACTAGCCCCTCTCAAGGAACAACACTAGAAATAACCAATGGAAGACCAAGAGTCATAACTTAGAAATCTGCTTATTTAAAAACCACTTCCACATTTGAAGCCAACTATTGAAGACCAAGAGTTACAACTTATAATTCCATCTTAGATGTCCTTTTGGGATTCACACTTGGGTCTTCACACTAAGAGTTCAATGTTGTAACCAATTAAGCTCAACACCTTGGACTTCCTGTGATAATATTTAGATATTTTTGAATAAAAAAAGTTATTTTAATTACTTCGCTAAAACTCAAAAGGATTAAATAGGGGTCTAATCATTTCAACAAGATTCAATTATCACACCCTCTTTCTCCCTCTTCCAAATATAATAATTTGAATGTGTGGAATGTATCCTTTATTCTAATAACATCAACTTGTGATTTTCTATCTCTAGCCCTTCTTACCATTTCAATAAATTTTATTTGACTATTCTAATTTTATAAATCCTAAAATATTACTTATTGTTTCATGTTCATTTTAAAGGTCTTTATCTTGTTGTATTAGACCATTCTTGTTCTTTTATAAAAAATATGGATCTATAGAAGGTTGGACTCATTTACAATTATGGAAACATTGTAAGATCACTTTTGGTAGGAACTAGTCCTTAAAATAGCAACCACTAAACCAAATTCCATATCTATACTATTTTCCATATTTTGTATACAACTCAACTCTTTTTAATCTATCTATTTAAAATTTAAATAATAATATCATCACTTAAGGAATGAATGTAGATTATCTAGGTGAAATACACATAGATAAGACCAAATACTTTGGATTTTTATTTTTCTTGAATTACATCTAGGTGTTTTTGATTATTTATAAATATATTGATATTGATTATTTATTTTTCTTATAGTACTAGTAACTATGGAGGATAAATTGTTCTTATAGCTCACTATCCCATTTCCAAGGTATGGTACAAGTAATCTCTTATGGCTAACTACTTACTAGTGCATCAAAAATTATAGATGAGAAAATCTTGCATATATTTATATTATATAGACAACTATAGAGTCCTCCAATATAAGTTTGAAAGTATGAGAAAAATTATTATTATATATAGATGTTGTTTAAGGACTAAGTATTAAATTCAAGGACCTACTCACTTCACTAGACCATTTATGGGAAATCTAGGTTAACTAGAAATTAGGTCTTCTATGAATATTTAAAACCCTTGCATAGAATTTTGAGCCTAATTTTTTATAAAAACAATTGAAAGAAAAAAAAATTAGATAGATCTCTAACAAGATATTTATCAATATACCAAGGAAATAATTAGATGGAACATACACTATAGAATAGATTTAATGGAATAAACTACTTGAGATTTATATCCAAATTAAGCTATTTGATATTTAAATTAGTCTTTGAATGAACTTGACCTTCATTAGAAGTGACTTTGATTCAAGTTATTATATTCAAACCTATTTATGTGGCGCTTAGGTGTTTTGGTCACCATGTAGTTAATAACAATGTTGATTAGGACAAATTTATGATAATCAAACAAAGTTGTCATGACAAGAAAATCTTATGATTGTAGTCATTTCAGTAAGTTTTCGATAAAATATAATTTTTAATATTTTTGTTATGTTTATTTACCAAGCATAAAGGTCTTTTTTTGACACACATAGAAAACAAGAAATAAGTATAAAAAATTCAAAACAATATGACCACCATTTATATTTAATATGAACTAAAAATTAACAAGAAGTAAAAGATACAAAATAAAATTACAACAAATACACATGTCCTAGATATTAGTGTTAATAACCCATGTTAAAGAAAATATGAATTGATCTTATTTCTAGTTCAAATAGGTGACATTAGAAAATATTACTTATTAAAAAAAAGTACAAAAATCAATTTATTAACAAATATTTAAAAATGAGATTTTTTAATTAAAAAATAGAATGTTCACATTAAATGTCAAAAACATTAGTTTAGATCATCTTCAAGATTTTAACGATTTATTTGCTATAAGTATTAGAAAGTGAAAATTTGAATTGAAGTATTGTTTGAATGTCTCATCTAGATGAAAACTAGGACACACTTTTATACTTTTGCTTATAGATAGGTCACAAATTAATAAAATTCATCTAAAATTTTAAATAATATTTAAAATATAAATTTATTGTAAAATTTAAAATTAATTTTTTTTTTAATAAAATTTATGTTTTTTTACATTTAAAAAAGAAATAAAATTTAAATTTTTTCACACAATTATCACTAAAGAAAAGAAGCTAAAAAATATTAGAAACAAATTTATTGTAATATGATAATTTTGGTAGATCAAAACATTTATAATGTATACAATATTTATACATTCTAAATGAAAAGTGGTTCCTTTACTAATAAATTATTACTTTTTTAATTTTTTTTTATTGAATCAAATACAAATAAAATATAATAATAAGACAACTGCAAGATTGCCAAGAGAATAATAGGTTAAATTTTAACATCTAACATTTTACAAACATATATAAATTAAGCTTTGAAGTCATGGAGCAGGTATAAAGATGACTTAGTGATATGTATTACTTGAAACATATTTTTTTCTTCTTCGTTCTAGATTTCAAGACCATGACTACCATCACTGCATGGTGATAATCAACAAATAAAATTTTAGAAGTAAAAAAAAGTGGCCCGGGTGGAAGCTTCCAAATTTTATAATCTTAATTTAAGAAGCAGGCGGAGATGGCGTGTCAATAAAATATGCTGACCATTTCAAACGGGGCTTCAAGTTAATAACAATGTGTTTAGTGATTTATTTACTGTCATTAAAAACTAGCGAGGTCATAGCTTTAGGTACAAGATACATTTCTTCCATTTCCAGAGAGAAAGAAATAAGAGCCGAAACAAAATGGATTGGTTCCTCAACGATCGTTTTGCATTCATCTGTTTGAAACATTTCATTTTAGCTCTTGCTATGCTTATTCTCCAGCGCAGTTGCAATTTATTAGTTGCTGGTGGAGACACCCTCTCTTTGGGGGCTTCTCTCAGGGAAAAGCAGACAATTATTTCAGAGAATGGCACTTTTGAATTGGGATTTTTTATCCCAACGGAACCAACAACTGGTATGTTGGCATCTGGTATACCCACATCTCCGAGAAGACTATCATTTGGGTGGCCAACAGGGAAACTCCCATCACAAACACGCTCGGCGTTTTCTCTCTCTCCGCATCTAGTTATCTCACTGTATCTGATTTGCAAGGAAAAGCCATTTGGTCGAGTAATGATACTCAGGGAGCTCAGGCATTCAGAGCTCCGATACTGGACACTGGTAATTTTGTTCTTTTAGACACCCAAAACAGTTCTAAGACTGTGGGAGAGCTTCGAAAATCCCATAGATCATTTTATGCCTACCATGAAGCTTTCGAAAGGCTTGAGAGTAACACATTTGAAGAGTTCGGTGGATCCAGCGCCTAGGCCTTTCTTTCTCCAGTTGAATCCATCTCCAGGAAAGACAAACTTTATGCTGCAGTATGAAAACGGTGTTTCATATTTCTCCATCAGAAATGTACTATTCATATGATCTTACACCCAAAGCTCGTTCGACGATGATGGCGAGGGAAGTTCTCAGCTGGAACGGCCAACTATCATTCTACTTCTGGGTTAATAATAATAGTTGGAGCCTGGTTTATAGTTCGCTCCAATTCAGTTGTGACGTGTATGGTATATGCGGGGCTTATGGAGTGTGCTTCAACCAGGCAAATATTCAGTTATGCAGGTGTATTGAAGGCTTCCAGCCAAGAGACACTAGTGCCTGGAATTCTCAGAAGTGGTGGTTAAGTGGTTGTGTTCGGTGTACTCCATTAAACTACTCCGCCATCAGTGGCAGTGCAAGTGGCACCACAGATGGCTTCCTCCAAGTCAGTAATATGTCCTTGTCGGATGAAGGAGGAGCTCCTCAAAATACCCAAGTGTCGACTCTACTAGGATGTAAAAATGCTTGTCTCAACAATTGCTCCTGCACGGCCTTTGCTTTCACTAATTCTAATTGTAAATTGTGGTTTGGCGATCTGTTAAGCATGCAGGTTAAGTAATCTGACGGTCAATCATCATTCATTCGATTGGCTGCTTCTGATGTGCCACAGTTGTCACCCGACGAAGGTAGAAGCAACTGAGTAGTTGTGCTCTACATTTCAATTCCTTTGGGAGTTGTTGTTTTGGGTACTTTGTTTGTTGGTGCATGGTTTGTTGCGCCGAACAGTTGTTGAGAAACGCAAGGATAACGATGCATCAACATCGCTCAGAGCATTCACCTACAAAGAGATGAAAATTGCGACCAACAAAGTTGGGAATGGGAGCATTTGGCTCTGTCTTTAAAGGTACTCTTCCAGACAATACACTTGTAGCCATGAAAAAACTGGAGGGTTCATCACCAGCAGAAAAGCAGTTCCGTGCAGAAATAAGCAGAATTGGAAACATACATCATGTGAACTTGGTGAGGCTGCGGGGATTCTGCGTAGAGGGATCTCATAGAATGCTTGTTTATGAGTACATGCAAAACGGCTCTCTCAACTACTTCTTGTCCCACAAGTCCAAAGAAGCAGGCAGGGTATTGGACTGGAATACTAGATTTGGAATCGCTTTAGGCACTGCAAGAGGGTTACTTTATCTTCACGAAGAATGCAGAGATAAGATCATCCATTGTGATATCAAGCCAGAAAATATTCTTCTAGATGCGGATTTCTCTCCAAAAGTCGCTGATTTTAGGCTTGCAAAGTTTGTTGGCAGAGATTTCAACAGAGTGCTGACGACAACAAGAGGAACGAGAGGATATTTGGCTCCGGAGTGGCTCTCTGGCGTGCCAATAACAGTGAAGGTGGATGTATACAGCTTCGGCATGACCCTGCTCGAAATAATCTCAGGCCGAAGAAATAGTGATTTCAGCGTGCAGGAATCTCAGCAATACTTTCCGACGTTGGCAGCAGCTCAAATTCACAAGGGAAACACAATTGGTATTGTGGATGAAAGGATTGCAGAGAAGGCGGATGTTGAAGAGGTGAGAGGAGCAACTCTCGTAAGTATTCTGTGCATTCAAGAGGATGAAAATGGGAGGCCGAGTATGGGCAAAGTTGTGAGGATGTTGGAAGGCATCTCAGAGGGCGACGTCGAACAATATGAACAAGAGCAGCGGATAAAATTGAAAACTAAGGCCACATAAATTCATAATCATTTCTTAAACTTGTTTTCTCCAACTTCTCTACTGACCACTTGTTTTTTGTCCATGCTTGCTATCTAGATTCTCCAACGTCTCTATTGAATAGACAAATTAACAAGAAAACAGAGCAGGAAAAACATACTTCACATAAAAAAACAGAGCATTAAGAAAGATAGAGCATATTTAACTCAGGAAAAAATAGAGCATATTTTGCACTGCAAAATACAGAATATATATATTCACTCAAACAGCAGCCTACGTATTTTCTAACATACGTATTGACAGGAGAATGGTATTTATAGACCTCTAGGAGATCTGTAGAAGATATCCGATGCATACAAGAGCTGGAGGTTGGTGCTGCAGCAATCTGGAAGGCAGAAGCCTCTAGAGAAGTTCGAGGATGGAGTGCTAGAGAGTTCGATTATTAATGCTCTACCTACCTCAACTACGCACCAAATAAACAGTATTCCAACACCCCCCTATAGTGTTTATTTGGAGACAATAGCAACTTCTTTGAGATGTAACAAGTTTCTTAGTTTGACAAATTTTACAACAGACAATGCTTTTGTAAAGATGTCTGCAATTTGATCCTCCATTCCACAAAATTGTAGCTCCACCACTTGACTTTCAATTAGGTCTCGAACAAAATGATGATGCACTTCTATATGCTTAGACTTGGCATGATATATAGGATTTTTCGCTAGCTTAATAGTGCTTTGATTATCACAAAATATTACAATAGGAGAGTCTTGTGGATGGTATGTGTTTTCAAGTAATCTTCTAAGCCACAATGCTTCTTGAGATGCTTTTGATGAACCAACATATTCAGCTTCTGTAGATGATAGTGATATTGTTGCTTGCTTCTTGCTGCTCCAAGAAATTGGTCCTGATCCAAGATGAAAGATATATCCCGAAGTTGATTTTCTATCATCAATATCACCTGCATAATCAGAATATGTATACCCAACTAGAGTAGGCTCTCCTCCATATTTGTATTCAATGCCAAACTGATAAGTACCCTTAATGTATTTTAGTATTCTTTTGGCTGCTTTCCAATGTTCATTATGTGGATTTGCCATGTACCTGGATACAATCCCAACCGCATATGCAATATCTGGTCTAGTTATAGTAAGATACAAAAGACTCCCAACTAATTGTCTATACAATTTTCCATCCACCTTCTTTTGAGTGGAGTTAGCACTCAATTTTAATCCTACTTCACATGGTGTATTAGATGGTTTACAATCACTCATATTAAATCTTTTCAATACATCAAGAGCATATTTAGTTTGAGAAAGCATGATCCTTCCTTCTTCTTGCCATACTTGCATGCCCAAAAAGTAGTGCATCAACCCTAGATCAGTTATTTCAAAAGCTTGTTTGAGTTGAGCCTTGGTTATTTCAATATTGTGTGTGTGATCTCCTGTAATAATCGAGTCATCCACATATAATACAATGACAACAACTTTATCATCACTATGCTTTACATACACATCCGGATCAGCTTTACTTCTTTTAAATCTTGCATTAATAAAGTACTCATTTATTTTGGAGTACCATGCCCTTGGGGCTTGCTTAAGACCATATAATGATTTTTTTAATTTACACACTAGATGTTCTTCACCACTTTTAACAAATCTTGGTGGTTGTTGCATGTAAATTTCTTCTTTTAAATCACCATGTAGAAATGCACTTTTTACATCCATTTGAAATATTTTCCAACCAAATTTTGCAGCTAGAGCAACTATTGTATGAATTGAACTCATTTTAACAACTGGAGCAAAAGTTTCAGTATAATCAATACCTTCTGCTTGTGAGAAGCCTCTAGCCACTAGCCTTGCCTTGTGTTTTTCAATAGCTCCATCTGAAGTGAACTTTATTCTGTAGTTCCGCTTGCAACTAACCACACTTTTACCTTTTGGAAGAGATGTCAATTCCCATGTTCCATTTTTCATCAAAGAATTGTATTCATCTTGCATTGTTGCCTCCCATTCTTCTTTTCCTTTTGCTTCCTCATATGTACTTGGAGTGTCAACCTGCATCACCCTAGTCATAAGAGCATAGTTAGCAAACATATTTCTAGATCCTTCTTGGTAGATTTCATGGATGCTTCTAGTCTTTTGTGTGTCTTCATTATCAATTTCACTTGATGCTTCAACTTGTGGTCCTTCTCCTCCTACAAAAGATTGCACACCTTGATTTGGATCATTAGTAGACTTATCTTCATCAATCAAGTTTGGAAAGTAAGATAATGTAGGAGAATGTTCACTCTCAATATCTTCATCAAACCATACATTTCTTTTAATATGAATTTCATTTGTTTTAGGATTATATAATCTATATCCTTTTGACTCCTCACTATACCCAACCATTATGCACTTCTCACTTTTTCTTTCAAGTTTGTTCCTTGTTTCATCAGGAATGTGGGCATATGCATTACAACCAAAGACTCTAAAATGAGATACTGTAGGCTTTCTACCACTCCATGCCTCTTCTGGTGTTATATTTAAAACTGCCTTAGTAGGTGTTTTATTCAAAATATAAACTGCAGTACTAATTGCTTCAGCCCAAAATTTAGCTTCTATATTTCTAGAATGAAGCATGCATCTAGCCATTTCTATTATAGTTCTTTTTTTTCTTTCTGCAACTCCATTTTGTTGGGGTGAGTAGGAGACAGTTGATTCCTTCTTTATACCATGTTTACAAAAATCTAAGAAAGCTTTGTTCATATATTCCATACCTCTATCTATTCTTATTATCTTTAAAGATCTTCCACTTTGATTCTCACTTAAAGCCTTAAACTCTTTAAATTTATTAAACACTTCATCCTTTCTTTTTAGAAAATACACCCAAATTCTTCTAGTGTAATTGTCAATAAAAGTGAGGGCATACCTTGATCCTGCAAGTGATGGTGTTCTAAAAGGACCCATTACATCACTATGAACCAAATGTAAAGGAGTTCTTGCTCTCCATGATTTACCTTGCAGGAAACTTTCCACATGTTGTTTTCCCATAGCACATCCTTCACACACCTTGTGATTTGATGAGATTTTTGGAAGCCCATGCACCATATGCAGTTTCTCCATAAGCTTGAGACTTTGATAATTGATATGTCCCATACGCTCATGTCATAACCTGCTCATATCATCATATTTGGCAATAGCACACATATTCTCATTTCCACATTTAGAAGTGAATTCTTGAAATTTATACAACCATTCTCCATTTTACCAATTGCAATCACTTTGTAATTATTACTCACATCCTTGCTTAAACATTTGTCATTGTAAAATTCTATTTTATACCCTTGATTAGCAATTTGAGATACATAAAGAAGATTTGTCTTCAATTCTGGAACTAACTTCACATTTTTAAAGACACCATTATTAATTTTAACATTTCCAGTCCCTTTAACTTCTAAAGCACTATTATTTCCCAAATATATCTTCTATGTATTGCTTTCACTTATTGATTCAAATTGCTCCTTATTATGAGACATATGTTGTGTAGCACCAGAATCAATAACCCAATCATCCTTAAAAGAGTTATTTGCTTTAAATGCAACACAAAAATTATTACTTTTAGAATCAAAACTTTTTGTAAACTTATTTGTCTTCCTTTCACTATATTTGATCCTCTTATAACATTCATTTGCTTTGTGACCCATTTTCCCACAATAATTACATTTCCATTTGCTTTTTTTATTCTCATATTTTCAATTTCTTTCTCTAAACTGATTTTCTTGTGAATTTTTGTAGTTTTGTTTCCCTTTCATTATGAATGCTTGAGATTCATCATTAAATGACTCTCTTTCTTTAATTTGATATTTTTCTTCTTGCACTAGTTTAGCACATAACTCTTCAGATTTAATACTCTTTAATTTATCTGCAGTATCTAGTCCCCTTATAAATGATTGATAAGATCCTGGAAGACTTTGTAGAACTATTTGCACAAAAAAATTATCATTAATATTTTTTCTAAGAGAAGCAAGCTCATTTTTCTTTTCCTTTAATTTACTTAAATGAGGGGTTAACTCCTGTGAACTTGATAATTTCATATTATATAATTCTGCGGTGAGAGATAGGATCCATACATCCCCTGAATTTTGATATGTATTCTTCAAAATTTCCCATACTTTGACTCCACTTCTTTCATTGCGAACTTCTGGAAAACCTTCTTCTAAAAGTGTAGACTTGATTAATGTTGCTTCCTTTTTGTCCCTTGTATCCCAATCTTCTTGATCTTTTCCACTACTTCCTGGTCTCTTTTCACTACCATTAACAATTTCATAACAATTTTGAAGTGTTAGAAAAATCTCCATACGAGACTCCCAATCATAATAATTTTTTCCATCTAACTTAATTGCAGGTAGAGGAATACCAATAAAATCCATTATGTTAAATTCCCTCTTTTTGAGATGAGAATTAAAGAGACTTCAAAAAATCTTTAACACCCAGATTAGAAAAATTGAAAATTTCTCACCAATTTTTAGTGTAGAAATTATTTCCTTTGATGCAATATTATTCACTTGCCACAGTCAATTCTTAGTGTTGTTCTCAACCAAATTGCAACCTACAAAAAAAAAATTCTGATACTGCACAATCTCCAAATCACTACCCAAGATTTATGATAGCTCTGAAACCATATTGAACAGATAAATTAACAGGAAAACAGAGCAGGAAAAATATACTTCACATAAAAAATAGAGCATTAAGAAAGACAGAGCATATTTAACTCAAGGAAAAATAGAGCATATTTTGCACTGCAAAATACAGAATATATATATTCACTCAAACAACAACATACATATTTTCTAACATATGTATTGACAGGAGAATGGTATTTATAGACCTCTAGGAGATCTCTAGAAGATATCCGATGCATACAAGAGTTGGAGGTTGGTGTTTGAACAATCTCGAAGGCAGAAGCCTCTAGAGAAGCTCGAGGATGGAGTGCTGGAGAGTTTGGTTATTAATGCTCTACCTACCTCAACTATGCACCAAATAAACAGTATTCCAACACTGCCACTTGCATATTTTCCATGCTTGCCATCTATTCTGGAGGCTGCGTCATTTTCTCATAAAGTATACTATCTCGTGTATTTTCTGCAGGGTGATATCACAGAGGAGTAAACACCTAGTCTCCTCATTGTTGTCTTTCTTCTCCCAGGTGCTTCCATGTTTTTTTGCAGGTTCAAGTATACCGAATTATCTTCCAGTTTGGTCAGAATTGGATTCCAATGCAAATAGATTAAGATGCATTATGATTCAGTCAATCACTTTGTCTATTTTGTTGTTGTATCAAAAATGAAGCATATTTTTTGAGACTGTTCTTTTGTTAAAAATTAATGGAATGTTGTATTTTAAAATCTACCTGTTATTTTTCATCTAAGTTGAATTGGAAAGATACTCTTTTGGGTTTGGGTTTTCATGATGATCTGATTGTTGATTCTCTCAGACAGGTTACCTTAAGACATATCTAGAAGGTTAGGTGTACTATTGTGTTTTCAAACAATTATTTTCAAGAAATTGGGATTTTGACGCTTTACTCTAACATATTTTTTCAGGTTGTATTTTTGTGCTCACAACTTAAGACTTAAGAAAGAAAAATATTTTGCTCATGGCCCAACTTTAGCACAACTCTAATTTGAACCATTGCAAAGTGTATCAACTCAAGTATTAGCTTCATGTTGTAGTCTTATGGGTTGTATTGCTAGCTCTTTGTAATCAATTGTAAAAATGTTACTTAGATCTTGTAATTGTCCTTATTGTTGAGTTTATTTGTTGCCTTTGTGGTTGGTTCCTGGGCTGGTCAACTATTCTTTTTAGCTACCTTTGGAAACTTACTCTTGTAAATTTCTATTTTGTTTTGTTCAATAAAAGAATAAAAAGTAAAAAAAAAAAAAATCTTATATTATAGATCACAAGTGTGATTCTTTTCTTTAAAAAATAACACCCACAATTATGTTTCTTCAATTTAGATTTGTTTTTCAATAATGTGAAACCTATACTTCCACTAAATTAGATTGTTGCTCATTAACTTACATTTCATAACATTTAAATTTAACATCTATCAAGAATAAGTCTTACGAAATTCATTGATCATGAAAGGAAATATACTAGAGAAATTAAAAAACATTTTGGATCAAGAGTAGTAATAAATTATATAAGATTACATCAACAAATGCTATAGTTTAGACATTATATATGAATGTCTTTTGTGACCCTTCAAATATTATGAGATTGACAAATGGGTTTAACTTGGAATTTCATACTTCAACCATCTTACAACGAGCTCTTCATTGTTCAAGGTTAGAACATGTCCCTAATTCTTCTCAAATTGGGGACCCTTCTTTTTTCAAGTCTTGTTGAGTTGCATTTTTTTGGCACCTTTCTTGTCCTTATATGTCTAGTCACATCATACCTAAATAATTACCTTTGCAAAAAAGTTTTCATTTTTTGTTTTCATATTTGACTTGTGATATTGTTTTGATATGTTGCAATTGTGTTGCATCTTTTCTTTTACCCATAACTTTGTTGACATGAGGGAAATGACCCTATAGTTGTGCATCTTAACTTTGTGCCTCGAAAAATCTTAGCTCCTTATATATCCTATGCTTGACTATTATAATCCTATATATCCTAGAATGTTATTTATTGTTTCATGTTCATTTTACAAGTATCAATATTGTTGTATGAGACCATTCTTGCTCTTTAAGAAGAAATGATGGATCTATAGAAGGATGAACTCATTTGCAATTATAGAAGCATCATAAGATAATTTTTGGGAGCGAGTCCCTAAACTAGCAACCATTAAACCAAATTCCATATCTATACTATTTTCCGTAATTTTTTATACAACTTAGCTCTTTTTAATTCATCTATTCAAAAGTTAAACAATAATATCATCACTTAAAGAATATATGTAGTTTATCTAGGTGAAATACACATAGATAAGACCAAATGTTGTGGTTTCTTTTCTTTCTTGAATTACATCTATGTGGTTATGTTTATTTATAAATATATTGAAATTGATTCTTTATTTTTCTTGTATTACTAGTAACTTTGGAGAATATATTGTTCTTATAGCTCACTATCCCGTCTCCAATCTATATAGTGCAAGTAACCTCTTAAGGCTAACTACTTACTTGTGCATCAAATTATTATAGATACAATAATAGAGTCTTCCAATATAAATTAAAAATTATGGGAGAGAGTAATGCTATGCATAGAAGTTGTTTAAGGCCTAAGTATTAACTTTTGAGTCCTCACTTCTCTAAATCATTTATGGGAATTTAGCTCAGCTAAAAATACAGATCTTCTACGGATATTTTAAATCTTGGTATAAGATTTTGAGCCTATATATTTTTTCAAATACTTGAAGGGAAAATCAATTAGATAAATCTCTAACAAGAAATATAGATAAACCAAGTAAATAAGTAGATGAAACACACACCATAGAATATGTTCAATGAAATAAACTACTTGATATTTATATCCAAATTAAACTATTTGATATTTAAATTAGTCTTCGAGTGGACTCAATCTTCATTAGAAGGGCCTTTGATTAAAGGTCCTTCATGTAAACCTATTTATGTGGCCTTTAGGTGTTTTGGTCACCATGTATTTAATAAAAATATTGATTAGGATAAATTTATGATAACCAAACAAAATTGTCATGGATAGAAATTTTAAATGATTGTAGTTATTGGATTAAGCTTTCCAAAAAATAGAATATAATATTTTTTATTATATTTATTTTTATTTTCTAGTGAACATACATTTTCTTATCAAACATAAAGGCCTTTGTTTGACAAACATGAAAAATAGAAATTATATATATATATAGAGAGAGAGAGAGATGATTGTAATCATTGAAGTAATCTTTCCGAAAAATAGAATATAATATTTTATTATTTTTATTTTTATTTTCTAGTGAACATACATTTTCGTACCAAACATAAATGTCTTTGTTTGACAAACATGAAAAATATAAATTATATATATATATATAGAGAGAGAGAGAGATGCATATATTATATTTAATATTAACTAACAATTAGCAAGAAATAAAATATTCAACATAAAATTATAACAAATAAGCATTTCCTAGATATTAGTGTTAATTATCTAAGTTAAAAAAATTATGAATTGATCTTATGTCTGTTTCAAATAGGTAATATTAGAAAATATTACTTATTAAAAATAAAATAATATACACAAATGAATTTATTAACAAATCAATAAAACAAGACATTTTTTAATTTTAAAATTATAATTATGCAAAAAACACTAGTTTAGATCATCTTCAAATTATCAATTGATTATTTACTTTAAGAATTAGAAAGTGAGAATTTCAATTAAAATGATGTTTGAATATCTCACCTACATGAAAACTAAGATACATCTTTATATATTCACTTATAAATATACTAGCAATTGCACCTTACTGTGCAATGGGTATGTCGAAAAAGTGTGGAAAGTCAATTATAATAAATTTTGGTCCATTTTTTTCATAAATATAATTATATTATATATCATGTTATTTATTATATAGAATATATATAATATATTAAAATTATATTATTTATTACTTTAAAGTATAATATTTATTAATTATTAATTATAATAACTTTATATATGTATTTAATAGTTTTATATTATTTTTTATTATATAAAATATACATTATATATTAATTATGCATAATATATATTTACGGTAAAGGATGTTGTAATGTTAAAACCTAAATGTGCTTGTTATTAAGATCTTGGCCGTAATTTTCATTTTAATAACCATACTTAAAACCCTCATCGAAACCTTATTTTCACATTGCAGCTCATCAAATTGGAGAAGTGAAAGGGCAATATCAATGAGGAAGAGTGTAGTAGAAACCAATAGCAACAAGAAAGCAACAAAAAATGATAAAAAATAACCGAAAAAATGATGAGAAATGATGAACGACTGAGATTCATTTGACTCCATCTGACTATCTTCAATGGTGGGAAGGAATCCATCTGGCTCTCTCCGGGCTCCCCAAATCAGGCAGCAAAAGCCTGGTATAGGCCCCCAAATACAATTGATTTGCTCAATACATAAGCGGTTTCGTGTAGTTATTGAATGGATTAGAGTCTGGACATTATAAAATGTAGGATCGCACTCACCATTCCACTATGATCCTCAACCATTTTATCATATTTTGCCAAGATTATTAAAGCCATCATGCCTTTCATGTGGGAGGAGTTGCCCAAACCACCAAAGACACCATAGAAGCTCCAGAGGCAGATCTTCAGATTCCTCCAACAACATTTTTGAAAAACTTTGACAATAATTTTTTGAGGAATCTAGTGTTCCGTCAAGGAAGTTTCTAAGAAAGGCACCCACCTCATTTCTGGATGCATTTATGTGCTCTTTTCTAGACCGTAGTAAGAATATTTTTGGGTGGATTTTTGTTCCTGGAGAGCTTGGTAAAGTAGTTCTAGAAGATGGTCTTCATTTTGTAGAAGAACTCTTTTAAGGGAGGATTTGGAGAGGTCTTGAATCGAAGAATTTAGAGAGATTTTTAGTGTTGCTAAGGACGAAAAGAGGTCATTCTCTTTGACTGAAAATGAGAATTGTTATTACAGCTGATTCGCGAGGAGATGTATGAATTTGTGGATTCTTTCCTCTGTCGTTTGGATTGGTACACAAGTGCAAGTATTATTAAAGGCGCGTCATAAAGTAGAATTAAATTTGCAACAAAACCATACAACATTTCCTACTGTTTCGTGATGAACACAAATTTGTAGTAGTCGACATAAAATGCAACTTGCATAGCTATGTAAAATGCAACTTGCATAGTTAGTGGAAAATTAAAGGCTAGGATGACTTTGATCATTGGCAAGGTTTATTGATAACAATAAGCCCTCGATTAAGAAAATGAGATTGATCAATTTTATATTGGATACGTCTTCGATGTAAACTATAAATTAATAAAAAAAATAAAAATATATAAAAAAATAATTATTATAAAATTTAATAATAATAAAAAACTTAAACCATTATATCTAAAAAAGAAATAAAATTTCAAATTGTTTACACAATTATCACGAAAATGTAGAAACTAACAAATATTAGAAACAAATTTATTGGATTACGAACAAAAACTTTATAATGTATACAACAGTTTAGTATTGCTTCTGGATTAGATTGTGTAGAAGTTTTTGCATCAACGTTTCAGATCACACTTTGTGATCCATCATTAGGATGGTAGAGAGCATGAGGAGAAAAATGGTTGATTGCAGACTAACACTAGATAAAAAGAAAGAGGGAAAAGGGAAGAGGTAAGGGGCACAAAGTTCGAGGGACAAAATAGAAAAAGAGAAACACAAACCCATTAAACAAGAGAGAAAACAACAAAATATAAAATATAAAAATATAAAAATAAACAAGTAAAAACACACCAATAAATCAGAGGTAAATTAAGCAAAAATTAAGAGCATTAGGACAACATGAAAAAAGAGCAACACTAAACAAAAAGAAAGAAAGGGAAGAAGTTACAAGGTAAAGAACAAGAAATTGAATTTAAAGAAAGAAAATTGAAAGAGCAAGAAATGAACTAAAAACAAAGGGCAAATAAACACGCGGGAAAAATGTACAAGAAACGAGAATAAAAATGAATAAATCTGAATAACAAAAAGAGAGGACATAAAGGGGTTATATATATATATTAACAATATGTATATATATGTAAAATAAAAAGGAGAAAAATATAAGTAAAAATAAATATATCCATTTTATTATGATTTAAAAGAAAATGGATATATACAAATAAAAATGAGTAAAAACAAATATAAATGCAAGAGTAAATCTATAAAACAAAAAGCCTCGACATTAATAAATAAATGCAATTAAGAAAAAGGAAAACTAAATTTATACAAATGAAATAAACCAAATATAAAAAGGTAAACCAAATTTAGTTTATTTCATTTGTATAAATTTAGTTTATATATATATGAGAAAAAAAAAGTAAAAATAAATACAAACAAATGCATAAAAAAGAATTAAATTTAAGAGTAAATCTATAAAACAAAATGACTCATAAATGAGTAAAACTACGAAACGAAGGAAAAAGAAAAAGAAAATTATATAAATAAAAACAACTGAATTAAAAACTAAATCGAAAAAGGAAGAAAAGGCCACAATACCAAAATAAAGTATGAAAACTAAAGGAAGGAAAGACAAACCAATAAATATATATACTTATATGAGAAAACCTATAAATCAAAATGACACAACGGATAGAGAAAGAGGACCCAAACATACACACAAAAGCACCCACCCAAATACATATACATATAGGTGTATATATAATTAAACAAAACAGAAAAAAAAAAAACAAAAGACCAAGACAAAGGGAACAAGGAAACAAGAGGGAAGAAACCACCCATAATAAAAAGACGAAGAAAACACGCAAGAACAAAAAGAATACAGAGATAAAAAGAACAAAAAGAATACAGGGATAAAAAGAACAAAAAAGAGAACCAAGCTGGAACAAGAAAGCACCGACCCCACAAATAAAAACCTAAAAAACATCAAAAAAAATAAAAAGAGACAAGACCAACTAACAAGCACAAAGAGGGAGGACTGAGAAGGCCACGACAAGAGAGAGGAAAAAGGAGGGAAACCGCACGACAAAGGGAAGAGGGACCGGAAGAGAGAAGGAGGAACGAGAGAAACCGAAAGACATTCAACATTTTCCATCAAACATTTTCCACGTAAATATAAAAAATGGAATTAAGCTTTGAAGTCATGGAGCAGGTAAGAAAGACCATATTAGTTGAAACGTAATTTTCTTCTTCGTTTCAGATTTCAAGATCATCACTGATCACTGCATAGTCATAAACTCGCATTTATTACCTAGGAACCGTAGGCTCACCAATCAACTATAGAGAAATAATTAATTGAAAGGAAAAAATTAAAAGTAATAGAAAGTGGATCGGGTGGATGCTTCCAAATTTTATAATCTTAATTTCAAATGGGCCCTGTTTTCAAGTCAATAAAAAAGTCTTTGGTGATGTATTTAATATCGCATTAAAAACTAGCCAGGATCATAGCTTTAGTACAAGATACATTTCTTCCATTTCCAAAGAGAAAGAAATAAGAGCCGAAAGAAAATGGACTGGTTCCTCCACGATCATTTGGCATTCAACTATCTGAAACGTTTCATTTTAGCTCTTGTTGTGCTTATTCTCCAGTGCAGTTGCGGTTTATTAGTTGCTGGTGAAGACACCCTCTCTTTGGGGACTTCTCTGAGGGTAAACCAGACCATCATTTCAAAGAATGGTACTTTTGAACTGGGATTTTTTAGTCCCAACGGAACCAACAACTGGTATGTTGGCATCTGGTATGCTCAGATCCCTGACAAGACCATCATTTGGGTGGCTAACAGGGAAACCCCCATCAGAAACATGCCTGGCGTTTTCTCTCTCTCCACATCTGGTTATCTCACTGTATCTGATTTGCAAGGAAAAGTCATTTGGTCGAGTAATGATACTCAGCAAGCTAAGGCATCCAGAGCTTCCATACTAGACGCTGGTAATTTTGTTCTTTTAGACGCCCAAAACAGTTCAGAGACTGTGTGGGAGAGCTTTGCAAATCCCACAGATCATTTTATGCCTACCATGAAGCTTTCGAAAGGCTTGAGAGTAACCCCTTGGAAGAGTTCGGTGGATCCAGCGCCTGGGCCTTTCTTTCTCCAGTTGAATCCATCTCCAGGAAAGACAAACTTTATGCTGCAGCATAAAAATGGTGTTTCATATTACAGCTCGGGAGAGTGGACAGGTAGATATTTTTCAACCATGCCACAGGCAGTATCTGTAGATAGCACGTTTAAACAGGAATTTGTACAGGTTTCTCCAACAGAAATGTATTATTCGTATGATCTGACACCCAAAGCTCGTTCAACGACGATGGCGAGGGAAGTTCTCAGCTGGAACGGCCAGCTATCATTCTACTTTTCGGTTAATAATAATCGCTGGAACCTGGTTTATAGTTCACCCCAATTCGGTTGTGGCGTGTATGGTATATGCGGGGCTTATGGAGTGTGCTTCAACCAAGCAAACATTCAGTTATGCAGGTGTATGGAAGGCTTCCAGCCAAGAGATGCTACTGCCTGGCATTCTCAGCAGTGGTGGTTAAGTGGTTGTGTTCGGCGTACTCCATTAAACTGCTCCGTCATCAATGGCAGTGCAAGTGGCACCACAGATGGTTTCTTCCAAGTCAGTAATATGTCCTTGTCAGATCAGGAAGGAGCTCCTCAGAATACCCAAGAGTCAACTCTACCTCGATGCAAAACTGCTTGTCTCAACAATTGCTCCTGCACGGCCTTTGCTTTCACTAATTTTAATTGTAAATTGTGGTTTGGTGATCTGTTAAGCATGCAGGCTAATTCAACTGACGGCCAGTCCAAATTCATTCGATTGGCTGCCTCTGATGTGCCACAGTTGTCAGCCGACGCAGGTAGAAGCAGCCGAGTAGTTGCGCTCTCCATTTCAATTCCTTTGGGAGTTGCTGTTTTGGGTACTTTCTTTGTTGGTGCATGGTTTATTCAGCGCAGTCGTCGAAGGCTGCTTGAGAAAGTCAAGTATAACGACACATCAACATCGCTCAGCACATTCACCTACAAAGAGATGAAAATTGCGACCAACAATTTCGCCCATAAGTTGGGAATGGGAGCATTTGGCTGTGTCTTCAAAGGAACTCTTCGAGACAATGCATATGTAGCGGTGAAAAAGCTGAAAGGTTCAGCACAAGCAGAAAAGCAGTTCCGTGCGGAAATAAGCACCATTGGAAACATACATCATGTGAACTTGGTGAGGCTGCGGGGATTCTGCGTAGAGGGATCTCATAGAATGCTTGTTTATGAGTACATGCAAAACGGTTCTCTCAACTGTTTCTTGTCCCGCAAGTCCAAAGAGGCAGGCAAGGTCTTGGACTGGAGTACCAGATTTGGAATCGCTTTAGGCACTGCAAGAGGGTTACTTTATCTTCACGAAGAATGCAGAGACCGTATCATCCATTGCGATATCAAGCCAGAAAACATTCTTCTAGATGCAGATTTCTCTCCAAAAGTGGCTGATTTTGGGCTGGCAAAGCTTGTTGGCAGAGATTTCAGCAGAGTGTTGACGACAACAAGAGGAACGAGAGGGTATTTGGCTCCTGAGTGGCTCTCTGGCGTGCCAATAACAGTGAAGGCGGATGTATTCAGCTTCGGCATGACCCTGCTCGAAATAATCTCAGGCCGAAGAAATAATGACTTGAGCGTGCAGGAATCTCAGCACTACTTTCCGACGTGGGCAGCAACTCAAATTCACAAGGGAAACACAATCGGCATTGTGGATGAAAGGATTGCAGAGAAGGCGGATGTTGAAGAGGTGAGAAGAGCAGCTGTGGTTAGCATTCTGTGCATTCAAAAGGATGAGAATGAGAGGCCGAGCATGGGCCAAGTTGTGAGGATATTGGAAGGCAAATCAGAGGGTGACGTAGAACAGTATGAGAGGTCCCTCCAAGTGCTGGTTAACAATCACTGACAAGAGCAATCCTGGATAAGCAAAAACTGAGGCCAGATAATCAATTGTAATCTTCTCCAAACTTCTCTACCACTTGTATTTTGTCTATGCTTGCCGTGTATTATCCAATTTCTCTGCCACTTGTATTTTGTCTATTCTGGTGGCTGCATCATTTTCTCATAAAGTCTAGTGTCTGGCGTCTTTCTGTGGGATGGTATAATGGAGAAGTAAGTACTCCGTTGGTGGTTGTCTTTTCTGTCGTAGCTGCCTCCATGTTTTTTGCAGGTTCAATATATAGAAATATTTTCCAGTTTGGAAGGACATCCTGTAGGTTTCAGCCCTCTATAAATGAATATAGTGATTACTGCTGTAGTAACTTGACTAATTTATTTGCATATGTTTCTAAACTAAATATATGTGCTAAAATTTAAATGGTATTTCTGCAATGATGAATTTGGTAAGAAATGTTAAGTTGTACATAACTGCTCTTCATTTTTTGAGGGGTTGGATCACATTGTGAAAGAGATTTTTATTGTGGAGATTTACTTTTAATTGTGTAATGATATATTTTTTTTATTATTAAATTTTTAATATATATTTTAAATTATTATGTTTAATATATAATATATATTTATATATTTCTTATTAAATTATTTGAGGGTGTTCTTTTTGTCAATGACAAATTTATATTATATGATAGTTTTATTTGTTTAGTTTTTTGTTCTTTATTTTGAAAAAAAGGGTATGTTTTTTTAATTGTTGTTTTTTAATAATTATGAAATCATATGGAATTTTTTTTTTCCATTAATATATAATGAAATATGAAAATTTGTATCTATTATATTATCTATGATTTGAATAATGATAATAAGAAGAAACAAATTACATAATATTATTGTTTGAGCAAACTTTTTATTGTGCACGATATTTTATAGAAGATTGACCCATTCTCCTCCATTATTGTCATCATAATTAATTATGGTTATAAATATTCTATTCAAAATGTCTCTATATTGTTATTGTATTTATTTTATCATATTTGATAGTAATTTTGCTTGAAATAAAATATTATTAATATAAAGACATAAGAAAGAAATTTCTTCAATTCAAAAATTCCCTAAATAGCTTGTTTATCAACACATGGCCCTACTACATCATGTCATTTTTAGGTAAAGGTATTTTTTAAGGAGATGAGACAATTTATTAGAGAAGGGAAATGTTTTAGCTTGAAATTAGAGTTGTATGGTGTTGTCATGTTATGGAGAGAAAATGTATACTTCTTACTTTTCTCATTTATTTTGGGTCCTTTCATAAAATATATTGATTTAATTCATTTTGTACATAAAAATATATTAGCCTTTAAAATTATTAATCCTAACACTTTAGAGTTATTCTAATTTATATCAATTTTTCTAATGCATTCAGCCACTAAACCATTGAAAGAAGTTGAAATATTGCAAATTGAAGTCACTTTAGAAACTCTTGTAAATGTGTGACAAATTCACAACCTTTATTGGTATTCTCTATGCTAATATAAAAACTAAGTCATATTTCAAAGTGTGGACATCCATTGAAACATAATAGCTGCAATTATTCAATAGACATATATGCGAAATTTGGAATCATGAATAATACATGTGAACTATTTTTTTTGTATTGAATCAATACAAATGAAAAATATTACAAGAAAATAAGACAAACATAAGACTCTAAAGAATACACCAGAAATTACACAAAATAAGACATATGAACTATTCAAATAAATGTGATCTTATGATGCGATGGTTAAAATATCTTAAGCTTTCAATTTTGATTTATTAACCACAAATATTATATATATATATATATATATTGAATCAATGCAAAAAAATACAAATAGAGGGCAACCTAGGCAACCATAGGTTGCTGAGAATGTAATACAAACAATAGCCCACCAAACTAAGTCATCTGGCTTAATATCCGAAAAAGACAACAACTAACAATACAACAAAGTACAAAATGCCACAGCATTGAACAGCAACAAAAAGACCACATAAATATTTTTCTGACTATCTGGTACCGTACAAAAATCTTTATAATAGAAAAGTCAAAAATAATTTTATTTTATGAAAGATAGTAAATGTTTGAGGACCACATTTCATGTTACTCATATTCCAATACCGTACTTACCCATAACATTTTCTTAGTGACCACAAAATATTTGTGGAGAAAAATGTAGTTAAGAAATTTCGTAGCATGATTATTGAAAACACAACAATTGAAATTGACATAGACATACGAAAATAAATTAATATGAAGGAAAGAACTTGGAAAATTGGAAAATTGTAAGATCGTAGCTTTCTCCGTTTTATCTTTTTCTTCAAATCTTCCACATATTTGCATAGCATTCCACTTTGAATGGGCTGTAAATGATGCGTGGTGAGTACGTTCCTTTGACCCATGATTAAGGGGAAGTTAACATAGAGTTAAGGATTTGCAACTTTGCATTTCAGACATGAGTTTGAAGCTTGTTTTGTAAAGTTGGAGATCAATGCTTAATTTGGTGGTGTCTTATCTTAACTTTTTCAATTCCCAATTTACCTTGCCATTCTATTAACCGAGGATTTTTTTTTATGCCTCTCCAATAGGTAGTATGAGCATCAAGAAAAGAGGGCCGTGTTGTTATAAGCTTCTTTATTTTTCTCTTCTGTTTTCTATATATATATCTAGAGAAAAAGGAAAGAGGGAAGAATAAGGTACGAATAGTTTCGCTAATTAATTAGTTAAGGGAGAGTGCTTGAGTGGATTAGCATCATAATCATTTTTTAGGGGTGGAACAAAGGTCGAGTTACAGTTTTATGAGGGCAAGTTTACATCAAAAAATTTAACAATCGATTTTTATATCTCAAAGTGTATTATGAAATATCTAGCTTCAATGATATAAGAAAGATCTCATTTGAACATGTTTGTGTAATCTTTAATATGTAGAGAACATTCTTTCTAGGATTCTCAAGATGTCAGACTATTAATAAGACAAGTTTGTCAAAGATGCCAATTTTAGAAGAGATTTATAGAATTGTAAAATAGAACAGTATAAAAACTTACTTTAGTATTTGAAAATGCAAATTATTTTGAATTTGAAGGTAAAATATGACAATGTTTTCATAAAGGAGGAAAGGAATTTGGAGGGAATGTATAGAATACCAAGAGTCCTATTGTCACTTTTCATTTTCAAAGACATGATCATGTTTTTTCATTTTGTGTCATTTTGGAGGGAAGGAATATTTGCATCCCATCCAAAAATTCCCATTTAAGCTTGTTTCTTTCTCATTTGTATTCATTGAAAAACACATTGGATTTAGGAGCACCTTGATTTATGAATAAAATTAATCATTTTTCTTCATTTTTTTGAATTTTGTCTTATTCAATGGTGTTTTCCAACCTCTCAAAACTAATTTATTTATGTTCAAACAATCACACTTATAAATGTTGATAAAGATTGATGAATGTTTATACCACTAGTGTTCGAGTGATGGTTGGACATTTTGTGAGGTCAACTATCCACATTTGCACATTTTTCCTTAAAGATTGTATCTTCTCATGTTGAGATTTTTGCTATAGATTTAGAAGATATTGGTTTCCATCAAGTTCATTCATTCATTAAATAGTGCCTAGGTAGGAAAGGACTCATGTTTGGCTTTTTATTTTGTTTTCCTTTTCCCCTTTCTCTTCTTTCCCTTTTACATTTTTTTTCACCTAATATTGTTAGATTAGTTTAATGTAGTTTGAATGAAAAATTCCAATCATGTAGAGTAGTATGAATGCTATTTAACTGTCGTTCCTTAAAATTAGAACTAAAATACATTAGCAATAAATAGATTCATGGAAACATATATAAAATGTATGCATATAAACTCTAATTTGAATTTTCTAAGACATAATTAATCAAATACGAATAATTTTTCTGACTTTTCAACATAAATTTTAATCATTTTTAAGTTATTCTATCATCGTTTTAAAAATTAGAATTGAAATAAGTTTTAAAATATGTTTAAACAATGTAGATTATATTGGTGTGAATTGGGTATATTACCTAGCTAGTTTACCTTTGAAGTGTAGAAAAAGAGGTTCACCCCAAATAGATTTACCAAATGGAGGAACCTAATTTTGACTTGATGTTTCACCCAATTATGAGGGGTATAATGCACAAATAACAATAAAAAAATAAACCTAACTATTATAATAGTAAAGGGGAAGGTTTTCAGATACTAAAATGATGTGTACTTTTTTGGAAAAGTGTTGTTTCAAGGTTCACTAAGGACTCATTCACCCAAAGGCGAATGGGTTCCTGCTAGGGTTTTGGAAAAGTGATTGTTGGGTTCTATTCGTCAATGTCTACACTCCCAGCTCCTAGATGTTCAACTCTTGAAAGTCGAAAATAAATTTTGTAGCTTTTTACTTGTGATCTTGTAAGAAAGATGACAACTTTACAACTTCACAAATTTTGTTCTCCACTTGATCTTCAACCTAAAACCTGCAATCACACATCAAGAGAGAAGGTAAATTGTTGATTGTTAGGGAATAGGGGTTTTCCTTGGTCAAACCCTATTTTGGTAATGAAAAATTATGATGAAATAATGCATAAAGGAAAGTGTAGTGTCAAAAAATGTCAATGGTGACATTTTCACACTGGTTTGGGCTCTCCTTGTGAAAATTGGGCTTAAGGATGCCTTGACTTAGTGTTGTAATATGTTTAATAGGTTCACATTAGGTCTTGGGCCTTTATGAACTAAGGAATTTAAATGGTACCCTGCTAAAGTGTTGTGAAGTGTTGTAACACACTTTCATACTTTTATAAGGCTTTATCAATTAATTGAACCTAACAAACCCCTTTTTAATCAAAAAATACCTTAATCATGTCTTATTTGAATTGTAAAGTGTTGTAACACACTTTCACACTTTTCTAAGGTTATCATTAATAATTGGGATTTTTTATGCTTTAATTGGCCTTGTTTTGCATCCACAAGCCTCATTTAATGCATCTTTTCAAGGATAATCTCGACACAAATCAATATCCAATCATAGTTCAAGTTTTTTAGGTTGAATGGCCCAAATTTAGTGATCTGGGACTCATTCATCACCTTGGGCGAATGATTCCCACCTAGGCTTTTGGGTCTTGAACCTGGTTTCACACCTTTCAAAGCATTTTTAAAATGGTCCCATAAATTATGCCTAATGTGACTCATTCACCACCTTGTGTGAATGAGTCTTGTGTGGCCCAAAATCAAAATTAATTCAAAATTTTGGTGATATTTTATCCTCCTAGATCTTATTTCGGCTTGTAGTGTTGTAATTTATGGAATTCTTGCATAATTAAGTATAAATACAAGGTTTTTTCACTCATTTTCACCTAAATTTTTTGTGAGAGAATTACTATAGAAATTTTGAGTTCACAAGAGCATTCAAGGGTATTCATCAATTATTGCAGCAATTCAAGATCCATCATCATGTCTGAAAAATGGTGAAAATAGGTGGCAGAAAAGGCCCACTTATTCTCCTATTGGCATTCAATAATGTCCTAGGAACCCTAATTGGATTGACTATCAACCTCAAAGGTGAGTCAATTCTCAACAAGGAAGACCTATGGAGGGTTATTTTAGGCTTTGAGGGGTTCACCACCAAGCAAAATCTTGGAAAATATAACTTAGCATAATTTAACTTAAAAAAACTAACAATGCAAGCTAAATGAATGATGCAAATGATGAAATTATGCAACAAGTTAGGATATGTGTACTTGGGAGTTCTGGATATGTAATGAGGATTCTAGAAATGCAAAAATGTTGTCAAAATGTGTTATAGAGGACTAAGACGCCCTTACTATTGACTTAGTCCTACTGTTATTTTTTGGGGCAAATAAAAAATCTTTAGATGTCAGAAATGAATCTAAAAGAATCTCTGCAAAATATGTTCAAGAGGACTAAGATGCCCTAGGTGGTGACTTAGTCCCATTTGAAATTTTTGAAATCTTTGAATGTGGTCTTGAGGCTCAGTGTCTACACTTCTTTCTTCTTTGATCTTAGGTCTAGAATCTTCCATATTTGGCCTATAGGTGAGTTCCGTGAAGATGAAAACTTTGTAATCCAACTCTGGAACTTTGCACTTCAAATGATCTTCAAGTCTTCACCTAAATTTGCAATCACAAACAAACAAGAGGGAAAAACTTGTTGATTGTTAGTAAATGGGGTTTTCCTTGGTCAAACCACTTGTTGGTAATTAAACCTTAAAACAAAATGAAATGGAGGCAAATGACGAATGAACAACATGCAATGTTACAACTCACCAAACCCTTGCTATGAAATTTGCAAACTTGTGTGAAATGGCTAGCTTAGATATAGATCTTGAATCCAATGAATGCTCAATAGATATGGACTTGAATTGCTTGCTTGAATCAAAACCCTACATTAGAAATTATGTTAGCTCAAAAACACACATGATGCAACAATCTCCTTGATATGATGCTTGAATCTTGATGATGGCTCCAGATGCTTGATGAATTGCTCTTGAATGCTTGGATGCTTAGATTTCTTGTTAGATTCTTAGATATGAAAATGAGCAAAAGAACCTTGTATTTATACCTATTCATGCTTAATATCCTTAAATTACACCACAACAAGCCGACATATGAATTCATTAATTAAAGGAGGCTAAATCCCGCCAAAATTTGAAATTAAATCCCGAAAAAAGATTAAGGGGGACTAAGACAATGTAGGTGGCATCTTAGTCCCAAGGCTAAAAACTTGGGGCATAGACTCTAAAAAGGGGCCCATTTAAGGTGCCTTTGAAATTTGGGTCCCAAGACCTTTGGGGGATAAAGACACCCTATGTGGCATCTTAGTTCCAACCCAGAAATCAAGGAGACTCAGCCAGAATCATTAAATTATCATTTATCCTTTAGAGTTTGTCAAGATTATCCAGAAAAAGATATAGTTTATTAGGCTTGTGGATGCAAAATAGGACCAATTAAGACACAAATAGTGATAAATAAAGCAAGGTGGACCCAAAAAAGTGTGAAAATTCAAGGGTATGCATTTTCCTACACTACATTTAGCCCCCACTTTAGTGAGAGGATGAACTTGCTTCAAACTCACACTAAAGTAGCCAACCACACAATCAAGAGGGGTCCAAATGTACAAATGTTAGTAAGATAGGATGACAATGACCAATAGGGTGGCCAAGCCCCCAGGATTAAGATCCTATAATATACCAGCATAGACACAAAGGAACACACTTGTGAATGATATATGAAGCCATAACCATGTTGCAAACATACACCATCAAAGACATAAAAAGGAGAAAAAGGAAAAGGAAAAAAATGAAAAGGAAAATGCTATGGATCAAGCTTCGACTAGCCATCCAATGCATTGTGGACCGGGTCTAGGTTTCTTGTCCAAAATGGTTTACAAGTGGAATGTGTTGTCCACTATGTAAACAAAACACATGCTCACAAGGGCTAGTGAAGCTAGTTGTTCACTAGGTGAGCCCCAGGAAACCATATCAGAGCCATACTTCCATGAATTTAATAAGGTACAAAGAGAAAATGCATGCTCACAAGGGCTAGTGAAGCTAGTTGTTCACTAGGTGAGCCCTAAGGAACCATATCAAAGCCATAGTCCATGAGTTTAATAAGGTACAAAAAGAAAATGCAACACAACAAGAAAGAAGGATGTTTGAAGGGATTTTTCTTAGTTTGTGTGAGGTCTAAGTAATCTTAGTGGAAAATTTTCCTAATGTCTCCAAGAGAGGACCAATTAAAGGATAAAAGATTCAAAACTTAGAGAATGCAGTGTGTTGCATTACCACTAAGAGGAATGCAATATGATAAGATAGATCAAGCTCTTGAAAGACATTACTCCCAATGCCACCACAAAGAGAAAAACACATCTATGAAATAAGAAAATCACATCAAGGAACATGAAATAAAATACAAAAATAATGCCAAGATAATGCCAATGTATGCCCCCACTTTAAGAAATTGTTAAATACCATGCTGCGAGAAATTACTTTAAAGTAGACAAACATGCAAAAGAAAACATAAAAGAGGGTTACCGCCCAGAAACACATAAGGGATCTATGGATTCGGGGTCAGTATTTGTATTTGTTGCAATGATATTAAAGAGCTTGTAACTGTCATCATTTCCCAACTATGCATAGACCTAGAAGAATGACACAAAGAGAGTGAAAATAAAGAAAAACCTTTTGAGTCAACATGGAAGAGACATAGGGTGTCTCGATCCCTCACGTCATCCCTAAAAGGAAAAAAAAAGACAAAAATGAAATGGAAAATTAAAGATAAGGAAAATATTTTGGGTCAACATGGAAGAGACATAGGGTGTCTCAATGCCTTGCATCAAACCCAAAAGGAAAACACAAGAAAAAATGCAAATTAAAAGCAACGATTAAAATGAAAAGGCAAAATCTTATGACATGCAAAAGAATGAAGGTACAAATAGAGGAATTCATAAAGAGAGAGAGAATAGCACATCATGGGGGATCACATTACACACATGAAATCACACAAAATGAAAGAAAAAAGACTAGTAAAGCACATGTGAGTCAACCATCCAGTAGATCAGCCACATCCTATTCTTGTTTAGTATATGTAGAATGAAGATCACTAGCGAGAGGGACAAAATCAAGTGATGTACTAGGAGAATCACCAAATTCAACACGTGGTGCATCACTCGGTTTGGGAGGATCATCACAATTGTTATTGTTTAAAATCATGGAAGAGGAGAATAAAAAATTCAACTCTTTATACACTTGCTCATCAATTTTAGCTGTTTCTTTATCATCATCTAAGTTAACCACAACATGAGGACAAATGATAATATCCATAGAAGATGTTGGTCCTTGTTGTGTTGGAGACATAGGATCTATTTGTTTTTGTAATGGAGGAGGTTCATCGTTTATTGCCTTTGTCAAGTTTAGCTTATGATTTTCAATGTTATTATCTCCATTCATCTTGCGAGCAATAGCACGACATCTATGCCTACGCTCTCTAGCATTTTGGTTCCTTTTATTACGGTTTTCAAGTTGCATTTGGGAAGGATCAGATTTGTCAACCATAGGTCCCTTTTCTTCTTATGAAGGAAGAACGGAAGAAACCATGGAAGGTTGTTCAACCACTTTCTCTTTGGCTTTATAAATTTTCTTAGGAGGCGGATAAGGACTTTTTTGGTTTTCTCTTGGTATTTATGAAATAGGTAAAAGATTTTTGATGGATGGGTCTTGATTTGTTGGAAGGGATTGAGGATCAATATTGTTTTCTTCAAGTGGCAGAGGTTCAAGCATGGGTGGAGGCAAATTCTCAAGGGATAATTTGACTATGCATTTTTCTTTGAAATTTTGGTAGGATAGGAAAAGGAAGTCCTCACGGGGTCTTATAGGCTCCATGGGCTTAGGCCAGAAATAGTCTAAGGACATATTTCCATGGGAAGAGAGAGGGCTAAAGCCACTATGGTTCATAGTGAATATTTTATTGCCAACTGGAAACTTTAAGCACTTATGGACAACGGATGGGACCACATTCATGGAGAAAATCCATTTGTAGCCTAGCTTTACATGAAATTGATCCGAATTAGAGATGATAGAGAATGATACATTTAATTTATTCAGTCCTACTTGTAAAGGGAGTGTGATCGAGCCCATCGTAGCATGAGAAAAACCATCATGTGTTTTAATCCATGCTTTCGGTTTATCATATCTATCTTGAGTGAGTTCATACACATATAATAGTTCTTTTGTAATCACATTCTCTCCACAAAGGAGATCAATTAAAATCCTAGGAGTGGGCATGTTATTTATTCTATTGGTTATGTAAAGAGGACCATTAGGTGCATTTGTGACTGTTTCTTCTAAAAAGAAGATAATGTCAATATGCATTTTGGTTTTTTGTTTACGATGCTCAATTTCAATCACTCCTATCATTGTACTAATAAGACTTTGGTCATTAGCATCCATAGGGTTTTGTTAGCTATTTCTCATGTTATCATCATTCATTTCAGCATTCATTACATCGGGATTAGTTCCATTAGCCTTGACAAATGAAATATTATGGTTAGGCATGGGATTGGTAAAGATTAACAAGTTTTGGTTAGGAGAAGATACAAATTTATTTCCTTTGTCATTCAAAGCTCCAATTTGAATATGATTAGAATCAATGAGGTCTTGCACAAGATGTTTAAGACACTTGCATTTTTTTGTATTATGTCCCTTTTGTTGGTGATAAGCACAATAGGAATTGTGTCTAAATCTTAGAGGTAAAAAATTTCTAGGGTCAAGAGGTCGAATGGGAGGTAATCTAAGCATGTTCTTATTTATTAGCTAAGTCGTGATATTTTGAAGTGTGTTGGGTAAGACAGTAAATTGCCTTTGTGGATCCCTAAAGATAATAAGGATTACTCTTCATTATAGCAACTACTTGGGTATCAACTTGTTGGGTAGGTTGATAGGTGGAGTTTAGTTGAAGGAAAATTTTGTTTTGTCTTCTATAAGGTTGGTAGGTGTTTTGGTTTGAAGATTCAGACTTTTCAGGATTGGTATAGGTGGATTTAGGTTCACAACTACCTATGAAATATTGATAGTCGCGAAGGGCAGTGCATAAGTGCTTGAGGAAAGGAAATTTCATCATGGTAATCTTGTCTTGTATCTTACTTTTTAAATTCTCTATGAACATATTTTGAAGGTGATAATCGAGAATCTTCACAGTGATTTCGGAATAAAGCAATTGGTAACGAGAAATTAAGTTAGTGAATTTTTCACCCTCATTTTGCTTAAATCTCATCAAATCAGCTAATGTCATTTTAGGAACCATATGCACTAGGAAATGGTTGATAAAGGCTTCAAAAATTTTATTGAACAAATGAATTGAGTTATTTGGTAATGCAGAAAACTAGTCCAAGACAATGTCTTTTAAGGATTGGAGAAAAAGCTTTGCCAAAAGTTTGTCCTCAATGATAAATTCATTACACAAAGCAGTAAAGGCATTACCATGATTAGCAAGATCTCCCTTTCCTCCATATTTCTCAAATCTAGGGATCTTTATACCTTGTGGTACCAAGGTTCTCAATATCTCCAAAGATAGTGGGTTGCTTTTGGCATAGTATGAAGGTGGGCCATTTTGATTTGATTTATGGTGGAAACTTGGCATTGAATGGATGAGAGGCTTTGCAAGAGGTGGTTAATGATAGGATCATTGATTGTGGTTTGAGATGGAGGTGAATATGGTGGTGGTGTGTATGTGTTGGAAGGACTAGTGAATGGAGCACTACATGCCACATAAGTATAAGGAGCACTAGTGGAAATGTTCAAGGTAGGAAGGAGATTGTTAGCTGGTTACATCATTGGTTACATCGTTGGTTACTTGAGTCCTAATGCTTGATGAATTTCTCTTGAATGCTTGGATGCTTATATTGATTTTTAGATTCTTAGATATGAGAATGAATGAAAGAACCTTGTATTTATACCTATTCATGTTTAATATCTTGAAATTACACCATAACAAGCCGACATATGAATTCATTAATTGAAGGAGGATAAATCCCACTAGAATTTGAAATTAAATCCTAAAAAATGCTTAAGGGGGAATAAGACGCCCTAGGTGGCGTCTTAGTCCCAAGGCTAAAAACTTGGGGAACAAACTCCAAAGTGGGACCCATTTAAGGTGCCTTTGAAATCAAGGTCCCAAGACCTTTAGGGGACAAAGACTCCTTATGTGACATCTTAGTATCGACCCAAAAATTAGGGACACTTAGCTAGAATCATTAAATTATCATTTATCCTTTGGATTTTGTCGGGATTAGCCAGAAAAAGATATAGTTTATTAGGCTTGTAGATGCAAAATAGGACCAATTAAGAAAAAAATAGGGATAAATAAGAAAGGCAAGCCCAAACAAGTGTGAAAATGCAAGGGTATGTATTTTCCTACACTACAATGTCAAGGATATCAAGCATCAAGCATGCTATTGAGCTAGTGTTGTGATGTAGCATTGAAGATCGAAGATCAAGCATCAAGTTGTACACCTATTGTCAAGGTCAAGATCTACATCCTTCATGGAAATCTCATGTTGAGTTGTAGATTTACAAGACATCATTTACAAGGAATCTTTTAAGGTATCATTTTTCATGTTTCATGTCCTATGTTTCATGTTTCATGTCCTTGTTTCATTGTTTCATCAATTGGTTTAATTAACTAAATGAGGTTTGACCAAGGAAAACCCCTATTCCCTATCAATCAACATTTTTTATCTCTTTTTGTGTGATTGCATATATAGGTGTCTTGGAGCATGAATTAGCTTTGAATATTAGGTTACAAGATTGAGAAAAGTTGTTGTAATTGTCCCCTCATTTAAAAGGTTGCTATCTTCACTAAAAAGTCACTTTCAACCCCAAAATTAGAGTTTCAGATTTGGAGATAAAGAGGAACAAAAAGAGTTGATATTGAAGAAAAGATTCAAAATTTGAAGCTTCAAAAAACCATAACTAGACTTATTCACCAGTTCTAGCGAATGAGTCCTAGTTTAGGTAAATTTTGAGATTTTTGTAGTTTTTGATACCCTTTTTCCAAAAACCTATTCCTGTATAGAAACCCAGATCTAGGACTAATTCGCCTAACTTGGTGAATGAGTCCCAATATGCCTAAATTTTAGGTTATTCAACATTTCAAGTCTTCTTCAAGCTCTCTTAGGTTTCCAGGTACTCCTTTGTACTTTTCTAGCTTTTTGTTCTAATTTATTTGCATTTGCAGGCCATTTATTCAAGTATCATGCATCACTAGGTTTTTCCAAGCCATAGCTTGGTGTTGAACTCCTCATTAATATCTAAACATACCATAGGATAGTCCCTTAGTAGATCTCTTTCTCCCATTATCATCATTTGATTGATATCTCTAGGGCATCCTTGAATGTGGAGCATAGAAAGTTTGTTACCCTAGGTCCTAAACCCTAATGGAGACAATATTCTATCTTACAAAAAGACGAATGAATTTTTTTTAACAACTCACCAGTCCTCAAATGAAACCTTGGAGTAAAAATCTGAAACTTAGCATGAAATGACCACAATGAGTGTAGATCTTGATTGTTAACTTGACATAGGATAATGACTTTGAAGACTTGAACTTTATCACTAATGCTACAACATCACATTAGCTCAACAACATGCATGACTTTGACATGATGATATGGTCTTTAATTGTTGCAATAAAACTCTAAAAATATTCTCTTGAATGGCCTCTATCATCAAGTACTTTCTCTTGAATGGCTTGGATTTGAATTTAAGGGATCAATTAAGATATAATTAACCTCAATTAATTAATAAAGACCTAGATTAGTGTGAAAGTGTGAAGAAACACTTTACAACACCTTAAATAAGGCACAATTAAGTCTATTTTTATCATTAATTATTCATTCCCAAACTATGCATAAAAAATGGTTACTTTTTTCGACACTACATGCTCCCACTTTAGTGAGAGTTTTCCCCCATGACAAACTCACACTAAAGTAGACATTCAAGAAACTTATGTATGCATCAATGACAAAGATACATAGTCATACACTATAAAAGACCAAGAAAAATAAAAGAAAGCAAAGGATCAAGCTTCGACCGTTCCAACATGATGTGAAACACGACTATTTGTTTGAAACAAGGATCAAGCTTCGACAGTCTATTTGTAGACATGTAAAATTGACTGACACACTTGATATTGATTACTGACATCATTTCATCTTGAATCATACTCTCGGCTTATCATCACCTTTCATACCTTAATTATTTATTTAATTAGGTCTTTCTCCTTTGCTGATTAAATTAATCAATTTAATTTAATTAATCCTTTATCTTTGTTCATTTAAATAATTCATTTTATTTAAATTAAGTCTCTAAAGTATTCTTATTAAATTGAATAAATTAAAACCTTATTTGATTTAATCTAACATTATCCCCTTTAGTTAAATAAATCAAAACATTTATTTAATTAAACCCTTCCTCTCAATTTGATTTAAATCAATGCATAAATTTAAGTCTAAATTGTCACATCTCCTAATTCCTCATTACATTAATTAATCTTTGATTAGTTTAATCTTAAATCATGTGCCATCCTCTAGCTTTTACCACTTGAACATGAAAATAGATTTAATTCATTTATTAAATATCTATTTTCCCTCACATGACATAAAAGGGAAATATTCCCTAAAATTTGAATTCAAATCCAAGTGGACTTAGTCCTTCCAACAAGGAATTTATTTCACCTTACAAGTCATTTTTCTTTGACCCAAGTGGCCATAACTCCATTTTCTTCCCTCTCCAACAAGCCATTTCACTAATTTCAAATTCCACGTAATATCATTTATTGGCACTTTCATCCATTCACATCTTGACAAGTGGAACTTGGCCATTGGATGTTGAGTGATCCCACATTTCTCAATCTTGCTCATTCTTCCAATTTGGAAATCTATAAATGAGAGACTCTTCCTCTCATTCATCATCCACAATTTGAAAGAAAAGTTATTATCTTCAATTGAGAGCAATTGTATTCATCTTCTTGAGCATTTTCCATCACCATAGCTAGGTTATTGCAGATTTTAGCAAGGAGCCACATTTTTCTTCACCATCAAGTGGATCATCCATCATCCAACTTACAAAGGAGTTGAGAAAGGGCCAATTCATGCACACAATTGGCACCAATTCTCCCATGGGATCAAGAGTTTGCATCTTAGAATAGGATTTTATTTCTTTCTTTGTTCACTTCTTCATTTTCTTTTCTATTTGAGAATTGCAAATGGATTTCATGGGGAATTCTTGTTCTTACTTTCATTTGGATCTAATATTGTGTTTGTTTCTCATGTTTGTGCAAGTATAAAATTGGGGTTCACACTATCCAACATGATGTGGACCAGGTTTAGGGTATTTGTCCAAACCTATTTACAAGTAGAACCCATTGTCTACTATGCAAACAACACATGCGCTCACTTTGGGGTAGTGGAACCTTAGGTCGTCCACTAGGTGAGTATCCTAAGAAAGGTGGAAAATGAAAGAAACATATTAACCTCCTATACCATACTGAAGTTATCCTCTTGACAACTTTGATAAGGCACCATAATGCTAAATGATTTTGAATGTTATGTTTGTAAGTTTTTTATTAAAAGGGGATTTTTCTTCATTCGTGTAATGTCTTCTCCTTAGGGAACATCATGCCTAATGTCTCTAAGAGAGGAAAAGTTAAGAATATCAAATTTCCACTTATGGGATTCCTCGTTTGCATCATGCCTCTAAGGGAAATCATACACTTAGAAATATCGCACTCTTGGAGGACATCAAACCCAATGAAACCACCAAGAAAAGGACATGTCACAAGAAAAAAGAGAATCACACCATGAAATATGCAAAATGTCAAAAAATGTCATCGATGTATGCCCACACTTTAAAGTAGTTGCTAACACCATTTTTGTGAGAACCTGCTTTAATGTAGCCAATGTTTTATCCTAAGACATGAGAGCTTTCTTGGAAAACCCTAAGCTAAGTAATATGTTCTTGAAATAGAGCTACATCATGAATAAGGGGTTGCCCCCAAAAGGCAATAAATAAAGATAACTTAGTGCATCACATGTGAGCTAACTTAAGGCATGTCATCCACATTCCAAGCTTGATCTTATATATACATGGAAGGTATTCAACTAGCCAAAAGAGATAATCAACAAGTGACATACAAGGAAAAAACTACATAACCCCTTACCCCCACTTAATGCAAGAAAAGGGTGAGTGAAGAATGGATGATGATATGTTGCTCCTTGTGAAAAGGAAATAATTGTTAATGAATGCAAAACATTTGTTACATCCCCTCTAAATTAAATATGTTGATGACAATGAAATTATGGTCATTATGTTCGTTGCAAGTAACTTCTTTTCATGAGAATGTTAAATTGAGGATAAAATAATTCATTTATATGTCGTAATTGAAAATATGAATGATTTTATTTTATATGCGAAAATGTATGTGATGATGAGTTTATATTTAAGGATGTATATATATGTCGATAATGGTCTAACCCTAGTCTTTTTGTCAAGTGGTTGCAGTATCATCAACACTTGAGGGGAAAGGGAAATATCATCAAGGAGAGGTCATGGTTAACAAAGGGTCAATTTTATCATCAAACCTTGAGTCAGTGTAAGATAGTTGTATCGAAGTCATAGCCTTGGCCATAAGAAGTTTAATTTAATTATTAGAAAAGCAAGTCAATTTTAATTTTATCGTATATCTCCTGATGTCACATACAACATTCTGGAGAGCACCTTGGGAGATTTTTTCATAAAATATTTAAGTTAAAAATTAAATATCAATCTTCTAAAAATGATGGTTAGATAATAAATTTTAATTAAGAGTATTAAAAGGGGGCGTCGCTGTGGGGGTGAGGTGGTAAATTTCACCACCTTTCCATATTTTAGGAGAAACGTTCAAGAAATGGAATTCATGTGGACACTTGAGGAAGTCTCGTCTTGTTTGGCTTGGGAAAGGCAATCAAACAGTCATGATTTGAGAGAGTTTTCTATCTCATCTTTTGGGAATTCGCTTTCTTGAAGGGAAAATCATCTATCAGTTTGACATTCACTTATCCCACTACCCCTTTTCTTTTATGAAAACCATTCTTGCAGTTGGCTTTCTTGAGACCGATTTCATTTCTCAGGTCACATAATTATGTTTTTTCAATCCATCTTCTCACTCTATCATCACCTCTCTTCCAGTGTTTCCTTATCAGGAATTGAACTTGGTTAAAAACCTTTGTCAAGCTTAGCATTGAAGCTTGGTTGTTAATTTTTGAGTTTCTTGTATCGGGTGACAATATTTGGAATTCTTGGGCAATCATTTCTAAACATTCTCAGATCGAATTTTTTTGTTGTGGCTTCATCATCTTGTTAGATTACCATAGAGAGATTTTGGGAGCCTTTGAGCTACCAGTTGTCATATACAGGCATGTAGAATGGTTTTATTTTGTAGAAACTCTGCAAGAAAAGGATTTATTTATGCTTCTAAAATAACTTTGAGTAGGATGGAAATATCATTGAATCATTCATCTTATAATATTATTGAAACGGGTGATTTTATCTATCTTTCTTTGGAGCATATTCGATGATAGACTTATTTGATATAATTTTATGTCAATCATTAAATTAGAGTTCAAATTATGATGTTTCCTTTATATTTGAAACTAAATGATGATTAGGTTATCTTGGAATCATTTGTGAAATATTCTACCCTATCTTAACTGAAACCTCTCTTCTCCACTCTTTAAAATGTGAGTTGGTTTTAGTGCATTTCCTCTTCTTCTCCAATTCCTTTTGGTGTATCAATGTTGTAGATCTGGAAGAAACTCCATATCGAACTAGCCTTTTTCTATCTCTCTCTATCTGGTAAAAATTAGCAGAATAAAATCTTAAAGAAGAGAAAATTTTATGAGCCAAGTATCTCTCTTTCTATATTACATAAAGATATCAGCTTGACCTTAAAATAAGAGAAAATATTTTGAACCAATTTATATAAGCCTTGAAATAGTATTATCATGTCGAGCAAGGGTGAGAGTGTTGACATAACAAAATATTCCCATTAACTATAAAATATGTGGCCAAGGTATGATGCTAGATTAAGCATATGTCAGCTATCAAGAACCAAATATACCATTGGTCAGAGTGAAATTTCAAGTTAGTAGTTACCTATAGTGAAGGATTGACCAGGAGGTATAGGTCCTTGACACCAGGCTCAGAGGCATGATGATAATGTGTGATACTTTGTTGATTGCCCTCATGAAGGGATGATTTTCTTCACTTGAAGAGACATGGGAGACCAACAAGTCTTCAATTGGGCGGTAAAGCCATTGATGATATTCCTTTTCCCTTGATGGCAGAGACAAGCTCAAGTAATTTAGCTTTCAAAATTTACTTTCTTGTAACCATTTCTCTCTCTTAGTTTTAGTTGAGAATACTATAGCATTTTTAATTTGTAGCTTTAATAAATGCTCTTTTCATTTGAAGGGAAAGAAAAGTTAGTTATTGTTCTACTATGTTTTTAGTTATATGAAATTAGTTAGTTGTTTCCTTTTTAGCTAAAACTGAAATTTTATAAGTTAGATGAGAAATTGAATATGATGTCATTATTTAATTTTTAAAAAATTTCTATTTAGATTACAAAGTAAACCATAGAATGAAAACAAGTTAGTTTCATTTCAGCTGAAAGCTAGTAGTTAGATTCCTTTCTTAAACTGTAGAGCAGGTAGAGTGTTACATATGGTATCAGAGTAAACCGAGTTCAACACATAGACATATGAGCTCATCACGAGAAAACTCGTTAAGCACTGATCAGTTTCGCTAAAGCTTGAAAATTGGTTGATGCCAGAAAGGCATAGAGAAAAACCAAGGAAACTATTAGGAAGACTATTTTCCAGCACTTACCAAAGTCAATGGCTAAGAGAAAGCCAACCGAGGAGTTAAAACTTCAAGAGATTTTTTATTTCTAAGGTTGCATAGTGGAAAGATTTTGAGACTTAGACTAGAAAGGTGAAACCTTGGTCAATTACTAATCAGACTAAGAGCTTGGTTAAATTAGTGTTTGTAGGATTTCAAGAACAATCTTATTTTTTTCTCAAAAACATAAGCATGGAAAGATCCAGAAGTAATCAATCAAGTGTAGGAGCATCCGAGTGTTGAAAATTCCTAGAAATTATATCAAAGACTCATAGATAAGATGGGTTCTAGTCTAGCATCTAGATGGATTGGAATGAGACAAGTGGAATAAAAGGATAAATAAAGGACAAGTGGTGATATATTGGCATTGAATGCAGAGAAAAATGGTATAGGACCTGGAAATAATTTTGTTCACTAAGATCCATGAGAAAACCAATTGCCATATACAAATACTTAAGCATAATTAAAGGCGGATACAAGATCTTTAATACCTCATGAAGCCTTTTGGAAAAAAATGTTAATGTGTGGAAGAGGACGTAATTAAAGAGGATCATCTAAGGCAATATTTTGATGAATAAAGATCAAGATTAGAATCATTCTTTGAACTTTTGTTAAGAATCTACTTGGAGATTGCAAGATAAATCATAACAGTGCTAAGGAGAAGATATTGGGTATTCTCATGACATTTTGGCCAAATGATTGTGAACTATGAGATTTGCCTTTTGGAGGAGCTAAAAAGTACAATTGCAATAGTGAATATAACCATCACCAAGGTATTTAGCTAAAGTAGTTTATGTCTTGAACAAGTAACATATTCAGTGAAGTAAGGAATAGAGTTTGGGTTAAGCAAAACAAAGGAAGGAAGTTTATGTTCCAACTATAATCTTTGTGTGGTGCTATAGCACAATCTTAAAATATCATCTTAGCAATGAATGATAGATACTCCAAGAAATAGGAGTGGATTTGATAGAATATTTTTATTTGCAATTTTTTGAGCATGATGAAAGTCTTGAGGGATTTATTTGTTTGATGCACTTGTAACATGATCTCTAACCTATTGTAAGTTTTTTGAAAGTTTGATTTCAGTGCAACAATCTACTCCCTTGTTAATGACTTAGTCAAGTCATGTGGTGCATAATAAGTGTTCCTCTAGATTTTGACACCTCCCTAGATTTTGGTAAAATTCCTTTTGATACTAGCAAGGAATGCCATTGTTTAATCTCTTTATTTTGAAATGGTCTAGCCACCAAATTTTGAAGAATGTTAATTTTATGGCCAATTGGTCAAAAATTGATTTAATGTCAAAAATGAGCTCATTCTTTTGATTTATTGCTAAAATTAAAAGTTGTTTATATTTTGATATTGAGTTAAGCTATTGTATAAGAAAATTTTGGTTGCTCACTATGTTTGATGTAATGTTCATCTCTATCATGTCCCGGATGGGCCTTTGATGGATCCTATAGGAAAGTAAAATGTATGGACATGCAACTGGTATGTTCTTAACTTTTCAAAAGAAAGAAACTTTGTGATATGTTATGTGGGTAGATAGGTAGTCTAGTAAGCCTAGGTGATTAGTCTCTCCAATTCGAGGAGGGTGGTGAAATTTATATATAAAAAACTATGGCCATAGTGAGTGTCGTTGCCATTACATGCACTCATTAGTTCATTGTACTCTAGAAACTTAACTAACCAAAGTTATCGTACTTAGTACGAGGGTATCCTTAGTAGTGCGATAGAGTTGGTTAAGTGGGGGTACACACTAAAGATCACATGGCAACTGAGGGGGAATACCTCTTTTCAATGGCATGTCGAGTCTTGGAGGACAATTAAACTATAAAATGAATTATGATCCTTTCTCTAGTGTTTACTTAACAAATTATTTTACTAATGCATTAGATAAATGAAATTGGTACTTGATGAAAACCTTTCAGCTAGAAAGTGAAGGTTGATGTTAACCTTTGGTGAAATTATCTTGGTAAACTTGTGTTAAAAGTTACAATTGATTTCTATACTTAGGAAGAGTATCCACCTTTATGGTATTTGTTATATAACAACTTCTATAATTCTGCTATCAAGACGATTCCATTTGAAACATTGGACATAAAAAGATGTATTCTTGTAAGTTTGGTAAGATAGAAGACAAGACTAGCATTAGTCTAGGAGTGTTTTCTGAAATGGATAAACAAATCAAACCGTTTAGGAAATATTGGTGGAAGTTATTAATAGATAGAAAAGCTAAGTAAATTCCAACCGTACTCTAATACAATTCTTGGCTAAGAGAAGAAAATTCTCATAAAGTAAGGAATGTATTCCAAACTAGCTCCTAGACATAAAGGACTCTTCAAAAATTTTGAAGGATGATACATCTGAATCTAATGAACAATATTTTTCCATGATTGTTTGGAAAAATTTGTGTTGGTATTCGTCACTGATATTCTTATTTATTCCAAACACAAGGATTATAATCTTTAGCATCTTTGATGGTGCTTCAACGATTGATAGAACATAAAATTTATGGAAAATTAATAGAATGCACTTTCTTTCAGAAAGAGGTACAACACTTGGAGCATGCAATAACAACTACGAAATAGCAGTGGATTCTGCAAGTTAAAAGCTATAGTGGAATGACCAATACTGAAAACTGTGCATGAGGTTAGAAGTTTCATGGGAATGGTTGGTTATTACTTGAAGGTTTGTAAGAAATTTCTCTAGGATTATCCACCCCATTACCTCTCTACAAAGAAAAGGAAATGAATTCGAATAGATAGAGAAATGTCATGAAGCATTTAATACATTGAAATAGAAATTAATGACTACACCAATTTTGGTAGTACTATACCTTAATGGTCATTTGGTAATCATAACAGACACGTTCGGTGAAGAATTCGGCAGAGTACCAATGTAAGATTGGGAAATAAGTGTCTTATGGATCTCAGAAGTTGAAGCAGTATGAGTAGAATTATGCACCTCACGATCTAGAGTTAGAAACTATTGTACATTCCCTGCAAATGTAGAAATATTACTTTTCAGGGAAGACTTTTGAATTCAAATCAGATCATCAAGGTTTAAAATATATAATCACTCAGCCTAATTTAGATGCTTTCCAAAAGAGGTGGATGGAGTTAATTTTAGATTATGATTTTGATGTCAATTGCATTAAGGGCGAGGAGAATAGAGTAGTCGATGCATTGAGTTGACAGAAAGATATAACTTCCATGGTGTTAATCAACACATATTTTAGAGCTTGGGTACTACAAAAATTAAATGAGGATGACTTCTACTTGCAAGTTTGTGATGCTCTTTGGGTAGACCCACAAGAGCCTAAATATGAGGGTTTTTAGATTGAAGCAGATGGAATTTTGAGATTCAAGGGCAAGATGTATATACAAAATTCATTAGAGTTAAGGAAAACATTATGGAAAGATGTACACACTGCACCTTACTCAGGTCATCTAGGGGTAACCAAAATGCTAGCTAATATTAAACCATTATATTTTTGGAAGGGGATGAAAAAGGATGTAGCCAAGTATGTGGCAAGATGTTTGAATGTCAAAAGGTTAAGGTAGAGCATCAACATCTGACAGGATTACTACAACCCCATAGTGTATGGTCAAACTGGAAATGGTAGATCATTAGTATGTATTTTGTATAGGGTCTTCCAATGACAAGGAACAAGCATAATGCTATATTGGTAGTAGTGGATAGACTCACTAAAGTGGCACATTTTATACTTGAGAATTTGATAGATGGGGATTTTTTGATTGCATGAAAGTTTGTATAAGAAATTTTTCATCTGCATGGAGTACTAGAAAAGATCATTTCTAATAGAGATGCCAGGATGATAGCTAGATTTTTACAGACTCTATTTTTTTCTTGAGGAAACCAGTTAAATATTAGTACAACCTATCATTCTAAAATAAATGGTCAAACGGAAAGGGTAAACCAAATTTTAGAAGACCTTCTTAGAATGTACTATATGGATCAACAATATAAGTGGGAAGAATACATACCCTTGGTATAATTTTCTTATAACAAATCGTATCAATCAGTTATTAAAATGACACCTTTTGAAGCACTGTATGGCAAAAAATGTAGAACACCTATCAGTTGGAACTGTTAGAAACCAAGATCAGACATGCAAACCTAAACACCTTCCACAAAAGAGAAAAACAGAAAAAGCAAAGCTTTGCATGAAGATGTACAAAATATTATTATTCAGGAATTCAATATTACAATGAGATGATTTTCTTTATAAAAGAAAAGTATGCAACCCTAATGTTGACCTAAAAAGGAAACTCTAGTGTGCACACTTAATAATTAATCAATTATTAATGTGCCTAAGTTTAGCTTAAGCAACTAAAGGAATAAGTGACTTAATTAATTAACCAATATGATATAATTAATTAAGCATAATAACTTATTACTTAATACCCCCCCTTAAGATGAACTTAGGAAGAAGTTAAAACACTAGAAGAAGATGCATGAAAGCAAATATGGGTCCCGACAACTAGGCCTGATTAGGTACCCATGTACAAATGCAATAATGAGGTAGAGAAGGAAAACCCAGTGGGACAACCCCCCTACAATGAGATAACTATTGCAAAGAAGCACTAGAAGAACACTGTGGAGTAACACTGGAACCACAATTTGACAAGCAAGGAAATATACTTTTGTCTACAAGAAACCATATCAAAATCATAATGATGGAACAACAGACGTGATGCCACCGAACACTCGAAAGCTCCAAACTGGAACAACCCTGGAATCCATGAAGCAATAGTAGATGATATGAATGATGATAGAATCTAGAAGTCATGAATCTCAATGCCAATGTCAAACTAAAACTAAAACTCTTCCATGGGAACAAGTACCATAAAGACTCAGGAACATTAGCCACAAATTTAGTGGCCCTCAAACTAAGATGGATCCAATATGAATATGATATGTGTCAAGCTTAAGAAAAAATATGGCCAAAAGAAACTAATAAAATGGATTACAACCCATACGAGTTGTCATCAAAACAAGATGAAGATCAAAGTGCATGCACACTCTAATTAGATTATTGTGCAAGAAACCCCCCTGATGAAACTTTATATCAGCTCATTTATTACAATACCCAATGATTGTAAAATGAGAGAATTCCTAAATGTGCATAAACATAAAATTAAAAAATACCATAGATCTGTGTAGAGGACTGAACCAGCTTTCCAATTCCATGAGAATCATGAAAAAAGGATCAACAAGTCAAAATATATGCCCTCTAGAGTGAAAAACACAAGTTTTGAGTTCAAGGACCTGCAAAATAAAACTAGTACATAATCAGGAAAATAACCTACACAGTCAGAATGGGCTCGGAACCAAATTTCCAATGATATCTTGTTTGTGAAAAACTGACTCTGTACGCAAAGGTTATGCCCGATTTGGTGAAAGTGCTCCAGAATGGCCAATTTGGCCTACAGGTAGCCCAGGGGGCTAAAACAAATTCGGCCATTGGTCCTGTGCGCAACCAGGGGCTAGCAGATAGGGGGCTAGAGCACAGCCCCTTGTCACCCATGTGACCAGATTGGGTGCTGAAGGGTCGACCGAGGGCTGGGTGCATAGCGCCTGGTCCCCCATATGACCGACAGTTGCCTGCAAACTGCTTGCGGGAGCTGGCGCTAGGATCAACAGCGGATTGGTGGAGCCATCGGTGGCAGTGGCTGCTGGGTGGCTACCGAGTGGCCACTCAATGGTGGACCCCTTTTGAACTACAGGCACAAGAACCAATGGGCAGTTTCAATTTTTTTCTCGATTTTCATTAAAAAACTACCTCAGAATGCGTGCTAGGGAGGCTGTACAACCTCCCTGACAAATTTTTTTGCCTTCTGGATCAAATTCACCAAAATTGACAAAATGAAGGGAAATATTAGGGTTTTGGGGCACTACGAACGCGATGAAAGTGTCCGTTTTGCTCCAAGATGCTCTGAAAAATAAACTTCCTCCAGAGCTTCCAAAAAATCAGCAAACATGAAACCCTCACAGATCTGGCAAATCATGACCAAAATCTGCAAAATGAAAGCCAAACCTGACTTTTTCCAGTGCCCTGAATCCAATGGTGGTGCTTGATCTGATCCAAGACATTGCATAAATGAACTCAAGGCATGATACCCTCAAGGAACCTCAAACGAACTCTGCAATGATTTTCTCCAGAATTTGAGAAGGGGTTGCATGTCAAGGCTCTGATACCATGGATTGCATGTCTGATCTAGGTTTGCATGTCTGATATTGGTTTGCATGTGCTTAAGTTTAACTTAAGAAACTAAAGGGATAAGTGACTTAATTAATTAGCCAGTATGATATAATTAATCAAACATGCAAACCAAGATCAATTAAGTCATGAAATAATCAAGATTAATTGTTAATTAATTAAGTCATTAGAAAACCAAGATCAGACATGCAAACCTAAACACCTTCCATAAAAGAGAAAAATAATGAAAAAGCAGAGCTTTGCATGAAATGTGCAAATTGATAATATTCAGAATTAAGATATTACAATGAGATCAATCCTTATGAAGGAGATCAAGAAACCCTAAAAGAAACCTAAAAGGGAAACCCTAAATAATTAAGTAAGCATAATAAATTATTACTCTAATAGTGGAGATTAACCAGGGATAACTTTAAGAAAACCCCCCTCAGTGCAAGTGTAAAATCCTGGCAAATCCTATATACTTCTTGATGTAAAATATTAAATTTATTGGCAATTTTTTTTGTTTTTCGAGAAAAAAAAATAATCCCCATTGCCGAATCTTTTATAATCCCTGGAAGTCTATGGAAAATCGTGGCGAATTGCAATTTTTTTAAATCGAATAAAATATTTTTCATTGGCGAATAAACCCGTTTTTCAAACCAGATTTTTTTTTCCATTGGCGATTAAAACCTTTTTCCAAAGCAAAAAGTATATTTTCATTGGCGAATTAAAATGAATCTAAAAATAATAAAAAAATCCAATGGCGAAATAAAAATCATATGGGTCGTTCGATGGATGATTGTAGTTGCATTCCAGAAGTAAATCTATCAAGCACTAGACTTAAGATCTGAAACCTCCGGAATATCACTAGAACCGTTAGATTTCTAGAAATCAATGGTTGAGATTTTATTATCGTACAAATGGTTATAAAGTTTTGTTTCTCAGCGATTGGGTGACCTCGGTGGGATGCACAACTTTTGAAGTGAAAAATCATTTAATGAATTGTACGATGCCATTAAGGGATGTCTTCTCAAACACCAACTGGATAGATCTTAGAAGAAGAAGAAGAACGCGCTGAATTTCATTAATTTGTTATGGAAATACAGTTGGAACTATACAGAGTCACGGAACCTCCAGCAGTTTAACAACATACACGAATCCTTTAGTGAATTGTGAATTTGTGACACATAATGATAAGGGGGCGTAGTTTCAGCTTTTGAGCACTTTTTGAATGTTGATTGTATAGGGTGTGGGGTGACAGGTCTGTAAAACCACATTTTTGGCATTAGAGAGATAAAATAATATATTTCTAAATCTTTGTATTTATCAATGCTTCCTTTTAATTATGAATGAATTCTATTTTTTCATGATAATTGTTCAATGTTTATCTGTTAGTGTTAGGTCAAATTTAGAATGCTTATTTTTTCATCTCTGAGACTTTGTGTTCAGATTAATTCATCGCTCATTCACTCTTTTCAATGCCTCGAATCTCGATGTTGTACATTTCATTTCATTTAAATTCTCAATCTTTTTGAAGAAACTATGGTTGGCAGTGGCAATGGTGGCAATTAATGCCATATGTGATATGAACATCCGAAGCAATTTATTGGACAACTCATAGCTTTAATGAAACAAGATTTGTAATGATTTCATATCGTTTGAATGAGTGATTTTGACAGCTTTTCAGCTTGAGGTAGAGTTCAAGTTGGCATGTAGCAAGACACCAATCAAATTAGAAATTTTAATTATACAGGCTAGTAGCGGCACTGGTGGCCCATAAATAGGGATAGTGATTCAGTGATTAGTAGATAGTGCCATAAGGGTTTTTATTTTCTAGGGTTAATAAGGATTCATGAAGAAGATGATGCAGTATTGGGGATACTGTAAATTCTCCTACCTACAATTATGTAATTACAAAGTAATCAGTAAAAGACGAATTTCCTTCAAGTTCAGAATGGGTGGAATTGGAAAGAAGTTGATTTGGTTAACCTGAATTTTCAGATGGGTTTTGAACTAGGATGAGGAGCTCTGATGGAGATAAGTGCTATCCAAATGCATAGAGGTTGTAGGTAAAAGATGGGAGTAGATTTGTTTCTCCTTCTATATTCTAACAGCTCCCATTTCCCTAGCATGGTTGGCCAAGCAAGCTCCATGCATTTATTTTCAAAGAGACATTTCTTTTTCATCTTCTGTATGACTCTGGTTCTCGAAGGGGATAAGTAAATTTTGTATCTTCACGGCTCCCATTTCCCCAGAAGTGATTGGAACCCCCTTTGTCCAGTATGGTTGGAAAATCCACCAGCAGAAGCTTGGAATCATGAATTTATTTTCAAAGCCACATTTATTTTTAGAGATAGATGTGTATTAGGTTTTCAACAACAAAGCTTGGAAATTGGATCAATTTGTAATCCATTGTAATGAGCAACAACTTGGAATAAATTATTAAATTTTGTCTATGTAAAGTACTAAAGTGACACACTGACAAGTGACATATGTTATTTATACAAAACAGGAGCTACAGTGCTACTCGTCTATAAAAAGATATGTAATAATGTGACATTGAAATTTAGTTGCAATAAAATAAATGGTTGTGTTGTGCTATTCTTGAATCTTCATTATTCATTTACGTTTAAGAGTAAAGAGTTGTTTTCTGAGTTCGAAACTTCAATGTCACTGTCTATTAATAGTTTAATATATTCAAATCAGTTTTTTTTCTTTTGAGAAATTAAGTAATATACTCTATGCAATATGCACTTGAGAATTCATGGTTATATCAGGCCATCAAGGGAATGCAATCATTCGTTCCACCAATTTTTATGTGTTACAACGATGTGCTTAATTTTGTTGATTCTATCGGTATATCAGGGTTTGGGAGCGCACCTTATGAGTTACGAGTCTTCACATTCGGGCCATTGACGAGGCTGTGATGGGGGGTTCCACCGATAAAGCATTGTTAGGCCGATGCCTATGGTATTGACTTTAAAACACATGTGTCATGTTAATTTTTTTAAGTTAATATCATAAATTAGTAAATTACTAAAGTTTCAAGTTCAACTATTGGATGAACATTTAATGTATGGTTGTAGTTACATTCCGTAATGAAATGAACAGAGCGATGGGCTTCCCAACTTAAACCTCTGGAATTACCCTATATCCGTTAGATTCAGAAATATCAATGGTTAAGATTATGACAATAGCAAACAATCAATATGAAAATTTTATGACAGTTTGACTTTGGTCATTTAAATGCCTATCAAAAAAATTGTTTAATTTACGAATTTTTATATAAAATCTTTTATAAATGGATTATCTTGAAAAATTAGAAAACAATGATAATTATTAGTGATAAATATAAAAATCTATTGTTATAATTACCAATTAACAAAAGTTTCTAAAATAGTATTAAAAATAAATCTTGTTAAATATATTCTAAAAATTAAAAATAATTATGTTTTATTTTGAAAAGATTCTAAATTAATATATATTTTTATAATAATATTATAAATCATATATATTAATATAAAAAATGATAGCTATTATAAAAAAGTCAAAAGTTTCTAAATTCATATTAAAAATATTCAAAAAAGTTATATTCTATTTTATTTTTATAATAAAAATTATAAAATTATATATATTATAAATTAAAATACTATATAATATTTTTTTACAATTTAATAAAAATATAGCAAGTCAAACTATACGGTCTAATAAATTTGATAGCTATAATATATGGTCTAAAATGGAAAAAACGGTCGAATATGTAATAGACCATGAAATTCCGTAATGACATGCACAGAGCTATGGGCTTCCCAACTTAAACCTCTGGAATCACCCTATAACCGTTAGATTTAAAAAGATCAATGGCGAAGAATTTGCAATTTGTAGACCTAAGACGTGTCATTCACTTTAATGTTCCAATTTTGAGAAACAAAGCATTTAAAGCTCTTTGTATTGCTAAGTGTCAACTGTCAAGTGATTATTGTTTATTTTAAAAGTTAATATCATTAACTACTCAAGTTTCAGCCATTGGATGAACATTTGATGTATGGTTGTAGTTGCATTCTGTAATGACATGCACAGAGCGATGGGCTTCCCAACTTAAACCTCCGGAATCACCCTATAACCATTAGATTTAAAAAGATCAACGGTGAAGAATTTGCAACTTGTAGTCTTGTAGACCTAACTCCTAAGACGTGCCATTCACTTTTACGTTCCAATTACGAGAAAAAAAACATTTAAAGCACTTTGCACTTTGAAATTGTACTGATTTTTAAAGTCTTCAATCTTCAGATTGCTCATTGCAGTGCACCACCCTATTTTGGATTCCACAGTTCCACTTCCAACAACGCCATTCCAGTTTTCAAGCATCGAGACTCATAATCTAGGTAAGTGAAAGAATTCCTGCGGCTACATTTCAACTTTCATCATTTGACATTTCTTAAAATCTTATTTTGTCAAAGTTTGAAGTTTGGTTTTAGACTTTAGAGACTCAATAATTCATTAAAATTAAGGAGGACTAATAGGTATTACTTATTAGGGAATTCAAATTACACAACTTCACATTTGTACAACCATGTCTACCACCAGTACCACTACAACAATGTCCGATAAAAAAATGCATTATGTAGAATTGCTTAAAACCTCAGGTTTCACCGATGGGTACCATGATATTTATGATCCTGAAATCTATGGTAGGCGTACCTTAGAATTTAGATTTTCATCTCAAAATAAGGTTGCAAAGCGAACAGAAGTTGATAATATCAGTGCACCGTGGGTACCTGGATTAAGGCGCATGATGCTACATGAAGTTTTCCCTTGCCCATAATTTATCATGGTCTATGCCAAAAATTATGATGATAAGAAAAGAGCAATTGTTAATAAAGATAACCAAGAAGAATTGTTATCCATTAATGCAGAAGAACTTGGAAAAGTGTTGGGGTTTACAACCGAAGAATTTGGAAACCACCACATTGACCTAGAAAAGCTTGCTAGTGATTATGAAGCAGTGGAAGAAAGGCTGAAAAATGATTTCTTAAATCAAATAGTTAAGGATAGAAACTAATTGAAAGGTGGTCATAAGCCTCCTTATAATTTGGATTTTTTTAAACCATGGGTTAAAGATACTATTTCCATGCTTGCATTTTGCCTCGGTCTGGATAGCAATTTGGAAGTGGGTGCAAGCCTCCTTGAAATGGTATATAATATCCATTATACTAAAGAACATGTCAAATATAATTATACACAGCACATTGTAGAATCCATGCATAAACAATTTTTAATGATTAAAGTAGGTTCCACGAAGACATTTAGGTTCACAACCTACTTGTGCTATCTTTTTCTATTCAAATTTAGAGGAATGTTTTAGACCAACAAGCTTTAGATTCAGCCCTACAGTAGTGCAGAGGAAAAAAAAAAGGCTCTAGTATATGAATGGACCAATGAGATAAGGATGCATGATTCTCGAAGGAACTATAGTCATTTTTTAGACTACTTTTTGGCTCCATTGCATCAAGTAATTACAAATAATCGAATGCCTAGATTGCCTATGTCATGTAGAAACTGCATGCAACTAGGAAAAGAAATACTATTGGCTAATTGGTACTTAATGGAAGAATACACTGTGCTAAGATTTTATGGATCAGGAGTATAACCATACAAAATTCCAATACATGTGACAGAAAGGGTTTTTGCATTGGAATATGTAAGGTAGGTGCAAAGTGCAGATGAACTACACTTTCTCAGTCAACAAAAGAAGACCTTATTTCCTTCTTTACCTTTTTCATGTGGATGGTTCACATTCGAGAGAAAAGCATTTAGTGTGACACATAATCTTTTGAATTTTTTTGACTTTGATCCTATCTATCATTGGCAATATGATCCATGTGACATCATTAAATCAATGATTGTGGCCAATAGGAATGCTGCAAATAAAATTCAACATCAAAGTAAACCCTTGCTTGAAAATTTGAGAAACAAGGATTCTTGGGATGAGTTCAAAATAGCAATGGAGAAAAGTGCTATTGAGAATGGTATTTCTTTTGAACAATTGTCAGCAGAAATTATGGCATTGCACCAAAAGACAATCAGGACATACAAAAAAATTTATGTAAAAAGTGATAAACCATCTAGTAGAGTAAAAATTCTAGGTTCTCTAGAGACGAAACTTATAGATAAAAAATGGTCACAATAAAAAAATACTACCTTTTGGTCTATGAGGAAGGACCTAGGTGATCCAAGAGCTCTTGAAGAGTATGATAATAATGAAGAAGATGAAGAATTTAGCAAATTGTGGAGAATAGAGCATGGGCATCCTAATGGACGTGATGAATCTGATGATGATATTGATATGGAAGAAGAAGAACAAAGCCATGCCAATTACAAACCTGGTTTAAGTGAGGCCGCAAAAGCAAAATATGCTTCAACATATACTTCAGGAGCAGCCATACTTGATAAAATTGGTTATGAAGGTGGTCCTTTGGGGTCCAAAGGACAAGGCGGAGGCCCTTTGACAATACAAAGTGTTGAGCATAGAAAAATAGGTGATAAATCTAGCCTTGGGTTTGGAGGTGAAAAATTAGACCAAGGGGATACAAGACAAAATCAATTTGTTAGAGCTTCTAGTCCTCATACTCATGGTTAGATACAATCACAACTAGGACATGCCCTTGGTGGATAGCTTAGTGCAACTGGGAGTTCCATTGGTGGCGATGGTATGGGTAGTAGTACTAGTAGTGGTCAACATGTGCAACAATGACAAATTACACACAATACTAAGAGGAAAACAAAAAAAGATACCACAGAAACACCAGGTGATCAAGGCAATCAAAAGAGGCAAAGGATTTTGAGAGGTCAAAGTCACACTATCAGTGGATCCACCAGTACCACAAAGGAGTTATTTCCATAAACTCCCACAAATCAAGTTAGTGTGGGTGCGACATCATTAGCAACTGCAAGTACTCCTATTCCTTCGCCATTCAAGCATTCCATTGTTCTTGCCTCCCCAGGTTATGATTTCATTGAAGAGTTTAAAAAGAAATTAGACTTGAATAAAAAATAAAAGAAGCAACTGATGGAGAGTGCGTCTTCTGTAAATTTAGAGACTGCAACAACCATGGTATTACCCACATTTGACACAAATAAAGAAATCATGGAGTACACAATTGTTGTTCCCACAGTTCAAAACAAACCAACAAATCAGATGGATTGATCTGAATACCAGGTAACCAATTTTCAATTGGATTTTTCTAGCCTGAAAAAATACTAACAAAATTAATGTATCAAAGAAGAACAATGAATTGGTGTACACATCATTGCTAAAGCAAGATAGAGAGAAGAAAAGGTTGCAGACCCAAATATAAAAGTTACAAGCAGACCTAGCAAGTGAGAAAGCAAAGAGGAAAGCAACAGATAACAAGAGCAATGAATTAGAAAAAAGAATAATAAAATTTGCCTCTACATCAACAAGCAATGAGGATAAATCAAATGAGAGAGAAGTGAATGACCTGAAGCGAAGGCTAGATGAGAGCAACAAGAAATATGATGAGGAAAAATCCACTTCATAAAACTTAAGACTAAACATTGCGAATGGAAATACACAATGGGAACAAAAATTGGAGAAACAGAGAAAAACAAATGAAAGATTGGAGACAGAGCTAACGGAAGCAAAAGAAGAAATTAAGTCTTCTCAAAATAGGTTATCTGCATTTCGTAGAGATACAGTGAGGCATATGAAACAATAGATCTGGGATGAAATAATGCAAAGGTTTGATGATTTGTGTGACATGTTTCAATTGATTGATGCTACCAGACAACATTATAAGAAGCTCAAAAAATATTTAGTGGACAACAAAAAGGTGTTGGAATTAGAGAAATCTGCAAATGAAGTTCTACAAACAGTCTACAAAGCCAGTGACAATGATCTGAAATCAAAAGGGATTACTAATCGGATTGAAACCTCAATGAAGTTGTCATCTATCATTAAAAAGTGTTTGAAAATATCTGGAACAAAGGAATATTTGCATTTGGTTGCAGACAAGATGAAGGTGGTGGATGAAAAGGTAAGGAACTTCACAAAGCTTGGTTTTCAAGAGCCTTTTGACACAAATGAGCGATTCATTGGAAATGATGCTTTTAGAAAGAAGATGGAAGGTGCAAGGAAGATTGATTTGGACCAGTTTCCTCATAATCAAGATGTGAACTATTTGGATTCCATCAAAACACTAATAACCTTGAATGCAAAATTGACTAAGGAATTCAAGACAAGTTCCATTTCCAATTACAATCAAGAAATGTTAACAAAACTTCAAGTCAAACAACATCAGTTAGAGAAAATGGCAATTCCACCACCTGAAGAGTGGAAGTTGCTAGAAAAGTTGATACAATGACTTGATCTATTATTTTCAATCTTTGATAATATGAGTTTCGAAGTTCCAACTCAGCTCTGTGCAGACTAGTCTTTGGGCATTGGCAAGATTTTGCATTGCCAATGCCAATATGTACTCCTTCATGTGAAATTCAATTAAAAATCTCAAATTCAGACTTTAGTAATGTGATGATGTTCAATTATCTAGATTTTGTATTATTTATTTTATCATTTGAACTAGTGATGAACTGTTAGCCCATTATATTTACTTCTTGGTAGAGCTTCCATTTCCAAGTTATGGATGTTGAACTATTAGCTCATTATATTTACTTCTTAGTAGAGCTAAAGCTCATAAGTTATGCATGTTGAACTATTAGCTTATATTATGTTTTGACTAAAAATCCTGATCAATATCCACCACTTACACCTCACCCACATCCCACATACTGCAAAAATACACTACATTTGATTTTATGATTAGCACAAATTACAAGGATTTGTGTGACAAGATCCATTTTGTGGCCCACATTACTACTTGATCAATGATCATGTCCATAAATAAATCTAAAACCCCATGGTCACAACCCCTATTCTTGAAGAATTCAAATTCAATGTACTGACAAATTGAACAACATAAACAATTTGAATAACATAAACAGCCACTTTGGAGACAGCCAAATAAGTTAATAACTTATAAGCATATGAATCCACAACAGTTGAACACTCGAAAGCAAATCGGTAAATATGTGTAACCTTCTCCATTGTATTGATCTTCAAAGTTCAAATGATATACATTATAAAAATAGTTTATGATATGAATAATGAGATGGATGGGCGAATTGGTGCAATCTATTATCTATCTTCTTACTATTTTCTACTCTAAAGTCTAATTAAAAATGATGTGATGATCCATTGATCTCCTATTGGGGTCTTGATCTCTCTTATATATGAGAGGCAACAAGCTACAAACCCCTTGCAAAAAGTCATGACGTTTTGACAACTAAACATAACTCAAATTATAAATAAAACAATGCCGCAGGTGAATGCACCGATCCGTTAATCTCCAAGTAGAAGCCCGTAACCATTGACCACCTAAGATTTGTTCAAGGCTTCTACTCCATGATAGGGTGCTCATCATGTTTTTGGCTAGCGTTCTTCCTCTAAATCTGATGATTGTCCCATTGGATCTGATTTTTACAAATCTACAATTTGGCTAATAAACATATTGACTGCAAAGAGGTGATGGATGTACTCCTGTTCAGCATAGGTGGCCACGTTAGAGATCGCCTCTTTCATATCATATTCCAAAGACATTATTTTTTCAAGTTGCTTATGACTGTTTTGTAAAACCATATCCTCGTCATTTATTTCTTGCAACGTAGCAATCAGAAGCCCATCAGGCTCTTCCTTCCAATCATCATATTCTTGTGGGTTTCTAATGCCAAAATGAAGTTTCAGGAGTGGGACTGAATCAAAGCAGTCGAAATCTTCCCTAAGCCTGTTATGATATCCATTATGTGATTCTACCAACTTGTTATATGTCAGCAATATTTGTCCTTTCATGGCATTCTTATCTACGAGCTCCTTTTTTTTCTCCATCATTCTAGGTTGCAATCGTCCATTCTCCACCAATGCAATGCATGTCTGATTGAATACTTCCCAATATTCAATAGCACATTTCATCATTTTATTGAACCTTTCTTTTATCATTTCAGATACAGTGTTATATTTGATGGTTTTCACTTCTTTCTCCAATTCTTTGCATTTCCCTTGGGATTTCAGATGGCAATTCTTCCAATAGGCTGCATCAGCCAATGCATCAAGCACTCTCTTATATTTTTCAAGCCATGGGGAGTACAACTCTGATGTGGAGGAGGAAGATATTTTTTCTGGCTGATTTGCTAGCTCCTTCTTCAGTTTGTCATTTTCCTTAATCAGTTTATCGATCTGTGCTTTGGTAAATTTTGCCACATTTATGTTCAATTATGTTGTCTCCATAGGGTTGGTATCCACTACTCATTGAACCAAGAGATGACCAAACACTTGGTTTGGATTACTAATTATAACAAGTCTTTTATCATGGCGATACAATGACCAAATAAGCAAGGTGGCTTCATATGGGTTGTACCCAGATCCTGAATACATTTTGTCACTTGCTTCTTCTGTTAAGTTCATTGTCGTATCCCCTCTTTTTTTGAAGCTATCAAATACAATTGAAGAGCTAATATCCCACCCTAGTAGGAGCAACACTCCAGCTTCTTGAAGCAATTCCCTACCTCTTTCAGGAGTGATGAACTCCATTTCCTTTTCTACCTCCCTTTTCAATTCCTCCAGAGTGGTTGCCTCATGTTCAGGAGTGATATCTTGTATCTGTTGTCTCATTTTTCTACCTTTATATTCATAAACAAATTATTTAAATTTAGAAGATTTAACAAAATCACAATCAGAAATAAACTGTTGTCTAGCCATGACCCTCACATCATCAGATAGTTCATTTGATGCCTCAAATCTTACAATATTCTACTCTTGAGGGGGATCGTACTGTGCAATCACAGGAGCACTAATTTGCTTGACCTACTCACCCTCTTCATCACTCTGCTCTTCTTCATTTATATCAGTATCTACAGAAAAACATACCTCAGGAGTAGGCTGTGAAGGTATGTAATCTAAGGGCTCTATGTCTTCAACTTGTACTCCTAAATAGGTTACATGAGGTGCATCAAAAACAACTGGGGGAACATCCTTTACAAGTTCATTGACATGAGCGATGAGTTGCTCAATTCTTGTTAAAGGATCTTGTATCTCACCAAATTCCTTTGAATAAGATGGGACATTTTTCCTCTTCCATTCCTCTGCAAGCATAATCTTGTTATAGGTGACCATTCTTTCCTTGGTGGAAGCCTCATCATGGTTTCTTATGACATCTTCTATTGAGAACAAATGTTCATAACCTGATAGCCCCTGCGATAATCTCGCTTGTGAATAAACCCTTTTGCATCAAATTGTTTCCTTACATCACCTAGAGGTAGGTTGTACTGTGCTAATTTACCATCAATTTCTCCATATCCTTCATTGGCAACCACTATAAAGTCTCCAAAACATAAGGTGTTGGACATAATTGATTATTTTCTATGTCCTTTGAGGTGTTTGGAATCAAATTTTGCCAATTGCCTCACAATTTCTAAAAAAGCAATTCAGTCAGGAACTACTCATGGCATCAAGTGTGGAGCCCCTTCGAGCCCATAAACCCTTATCACTGTACAATCAGGGAAAGCATACTAGTCTCCCCAGTTATGATTCACTTTATTTCTCTAGTCATTTTCCTTTGGTCTTAGAAATATTTGTACTTCTGGGGATAGGTTATAGTTGCACAGATACCCCAGCAACTTCATCAATGGTTTTACAAAAAATTCTTCAAAATAAAGGTAATGAGACTTACCAAATTGGTTGTCCCACAATGAAGTCCACATTTGTATAGGTTTAAAATCTCCATTTTCATCTGTATCTTTTATCCTTAATTCTTCACTCCAGACCCCTCTGACTTGTCCCTCGTACAATAGCAAATGCATAAGCAAAGAATAGTGTTCAAAATTAATATTATAACTATCATTTTTAATCTTTTCGAGCCCTCGATGTAGGGCGTTGGCCAAATAGCTAGCATAATCAAATGGCTTGGCATCCTTGCTCTGTATGTTTGCAGCTAGGACCATTGGGGCAATCGACATGAGAGGCGGAATCTCTACTCCCAAAACCTGACCAGCTGAATAATAGGTGTATCGGAAATACTCTTCGAACAAATCTTCATGGAAAGGAGGGTTTTCACTGCTAGAGAACCTCCTAAGTTGGCCTCCATCATCCTTGGGCCTATGCAAAGGTAATTTCCATCTCTTATAGCTGGTATCCATGTGGCGATACTCTATCAAGAGATCTTTGAGCGTGAATGATAAATTCAGTGAACACTCTAACTGAAAGACATTAGAAATGAGATCCCTAGAAATAAAAAGCATGTCAGCCCCGCCATGTGACTGAATAGTTCTTTTCTTGGGGTCATATCTGATAGCAAGAGCTTTAATTAGCTCTGCATTCACAAACACATTGGGCACCGCAAGTCTTCCCAGGTTCAACCTCCATGGATTTCAGACTGGTTGGAACCTAAATTGTTTTATGTAATGGTACATGAAGAGGTCGTACCCTCTTTGCGGTGTCCAAATATCCCCTAAGCCCTTATGTTTGTCCCATAATCGATCCACGGAAGGATTCATTTGAGCACTCCTCTTGGGTCTCGGCCCCGACCCAGGACATTGGTCTATCAGGTCTTCATTTAGGAGTCTCTTAGGCTTTTCGGTTTTCTATTTTTTAGCTTTAGGTTTGTCTGTACTCTCTTCCATTATTTAAATCTTAAGCTTTTGAGTAAAATAGCTTCTCAGCTAGGTCTGAAAGTGAAGTACTTACGTGAGTCTTGCCGAGTTGCCTCCATAGTCCACCATTCTTTTCTGCATCTGAACTCCAAGTTTTTGCCTTTCTGTTTCTGCCCTAAGCGAAATCTTCCAGGATTTTGTAACAACTATGCGATCAACTTGTGATATAATTCACTTCAATTCTGGTTCATAAATGCACCGCAGCACGATGCCACGGGATGTCAGATTAGTCTTTCATCGATAGCCACCCTCTCCACCGATGGACACCTATCCTTCGTTCTATCGGTGGGACACCAGATAATGTTTCCCCGATGCACCATAGTTCCCATGATATACTTTATGCATTCGATAATTCATGCCCATGGCCATGGGCCATGGTTATAATTCATGGTTACTTTTGTTGACAACTTGACTCTATTGATATATCAGGAGAGCACCTTAGGAGTCAGCCCGATAGAGTATTGTTATACCGATACTAGGTTGTGAGCTATTTTTATCGGGCCATCGGTAGGATTATGATGGGGTTCCGTTGATGAAGCATTGTTGGGCCAATGGTATTGAATTTTGTTAGGAATGGGGGAAGGACTACGTCACTATGGAATTTCAAATTTTGTTTAATTACGCTAAAAGCGTTATACAGTGAAAGCAACAAAGGAATATTTGTAAACTTTTTGAAGCTTCATTGAAAATGACACGCAAGTGGAAGTATGTGCTCCTTAAAAATAACAAGCACATAAAATGTTTTCTTTTTCCTATTTTTTGAAATTTTTAAAATTAAAAGCTTCCCAATAAATAGTTGTTAATTTAAATACTTTTGGATTAAAATTACAAACTAAGATATGTATGCTTAAATAGTTTTATATATATATTATTAATTAATATATATATAAATAGTAGAAATAGCTTTTTATATATATTATTAGTTTTTCATATATTTTATTAATTAATATTATAATAAACAATGTTAAGTATTGATAACTTTCAGCATTCTTTATATATATTATTAATTAATATATGTATACTAGTATTTATGGATGCAATGTGAATGTAGGCTATAATATGGATCTTGTCACACAAATTTCTACAATTTGCATTGTTCATAAAATCAAAGTGTGGTATATTTTTGTGATTATTGATAAAATAAGATAATTCATGCCCATGGTCATAAATTATAATTCATGGTTACTTTTGTTGACAACTTGACTCTATCGGTATATCGGGAGAGCACCTTAGGAGTCAGCCCGATAGAGTATTGTTACACTGATACTAGGTTGTGAGCTATTTTTATCAGGCCATTGACGGGATTGTGATGGGGGTTCCACCGATGAAGCATTGTTAGGCCGATGCCCGATGGTATTGAATCTTATATAATTTATAGAATATGATCAACTACATTACTACAGTTTGACTTTGGCATATGTATTATGATTCATGAAGTGCAATATAATATAAAATATCATGGAGACTTGGACTGCAATATAAAATAAAATATTCTAAACTTTAAGTGCAATGATACATAATTTATTTGAATACAATATACAAAATCATCAACTACAGTTTGGAATATGATTCAAGCTGACATGCAGTGCTTGAGTGCAATATAAAATAAGATATCATGAACATCAAGTGCAATGATTCACAATTTCAATGTTCATTGAATACAATATAAAATATCATCAGACATCAACTACACTTTGGACTTTCGAACAATGGAAACTGATTCATGAAGTGCAGAAAAAATACCTAAAACTTGCTAATTATCTACCATTTCCCAAATGGAGTCAGGGTCCTCAAACCGATCCTCATCTTCAGATAAAGTAAAAGAGTCATCTTGATTCTGAGACTGCTCTGCAATTTCTTCAGCCTATGTCTCAAATTCAACATTCATTGTTTGATTTGTCTCAATTTCAATATCATTGTCATCTATCCTAGCCCCAGTCCCACTGCCACTACCACCAGTACTGGTGGCTGTTGGAATTGGAGAGCCTGTGTTGCACAACCCAGTCCCTCTTCTTTCACATGTGGACCTCCAGATTGCGAGTGCCCTTTCAAAAGGAAATTTTTTGACATTATACGTAGTTCCTTTCATCCTCAAGCAATTTTCCAAATTCTTGTCCATTTTGTTTCTTAACTTTGATTTCAAAAACCCCAATGTACTGAAAACTTTCTCATCGTCCACCGACCCCAATATCATTGTTTGACATAGATCAACAAGTTTGAAATATTCTGACATCGAACCATGCAATATTTCACTCTGACCTAAGCTTGTCAGGAACCTTTTTTATTGATCCCAGTTCAAAGGCCTTCTCCTTGCCCATGGATTTATATTGCTCCCTCATAACTATTGCAAAAATTCGAGATTGCTTTCTAAGCTTTTTTTCATCTAAAATTCCTTCTATTATTTGTTCATTGTATGTTGCCTTTTTTGAAAACTGTTCGATCAAGATTTTTACTTGATCATGAAAATATTTTGGGTTATCTCGGTTTACCCAAAATTGAGGATACAGAATACCCATGGCTTCAAGTATTTCATATCGAGGGAATCTTTCATGAATCTTTGAGGAAAGAGATTTTGCAATTTCCTTCAAATTATCACTAACAGATTAAATAATGCCATTAAAATCTTCCTCGTTAACAGGTACTTCTTTTCTAGAGTGCCTACTAGTGCCTGTCTTACAATGGTACATTGGTATCTCATGTCCATGTACACAAATACATAAGTGCCCACTTGCATTAAACTGTAAATAATTATTAGGATTATTCAAATCAGTAATTTTCTGCCACATCAAATAATTTGCGCCTTCTTGTGTTAGATCTAGATATAGATGATCGAGGGCCAAGCATGTAAGTTTACATAGATTGGCATATTCATAAATATACATAGTTCTATCTTGGGCTTTCTTCATAAGATTGTTCATCTCATCCAGAATGGGGAGAAGACTAGCTAAAGTCAAGAGTGTCTCTATATCACTTAACCTATGTAAGAGGTCAGGAGCTTTGTCTACTGTGCTGCAATGCTCATACATCACTCCAATCAAGAATTGATATTTTGAAAGAACTCGTTGTGCTGGTCCGTGTAGGCAGATCCATCTGGTATCAACATCCTTGAGAAGCTTGTTTCCAGGTGTTATTCCCTCAGCAAAATGTTGAAATTCAAGGAAACATTTGGGACTTCGACAAAAGTATGCATAGATCTCGCGAACAAGATTTTCAACTTTTGATACCGTAGGAAACTTGCTTACAATTTTGAATGCTAAATTCATTCTATGGGCCATGCAGTGAATGCCAAGCATGTATGGTGCACAAGTACTTTGTAACTTTGTGCAAAGACCGTTCCTTTGACCTTGCATCACTACAACTCCATTAGCTCCTACACACACCAACTTTTTGGCAATTGTCAACTCATCCATACCTACAATTTCATTCAAAGATTTCTTGACTAGTTCAAATAGATTTTGTGATGTTGAACTATCCTTCATTTTACGAACACAAAGAAGATGAGCTTGGAAAACATGTTGTTCTACAGTATACGAATGCATACAAACCCAAGAAGTATTGTCTACCGCAGTAACTTCATCTAAAGATAATGCAATGAAATTTGACTCTTTTAATTTCTCCTTTAAATCTTGCTTTTCCACTGCAGCAAAATAGTTCGCCCATTCCCATCCATCGTTTACTGACCAATGTGAGAAGGGAAAGTGGGGAACACTCAAATAAGATAATAAATCAAAATATTCTGGGTAGTCTGTCATAAGATGCCCCCTGGACAAAATATGAAAAACAACACTCATCTGAATAGTTTTTGACAGATTTCCTATTGCCATGGCTTTTCCAAAATGAGCCTCAAGTGTACCTTCACATTTTTTAATCTTCGACATTCTATGGTTATGCTCTCCATAATCTATGACATACTTAACATGAAGACATTCTTCCTTTGATTTCCATCATACGACTAATTTTTCCTTTCCGTCTATGATTTGTTTTTCGTAAACTTTGCCACTATGCTTTTCTATAATGTCAAGCTTTAGCTACATCATCTTGTCTCTTCCACTTTTCCAACTACAAATCTTACATCTGACCTCTGTTTCCCTTTCAATATCATTTTCATTTGATACCCCCACTGGTTCAAGGAATGGGTACTTCGACAACCAACCAATTTGAAAATTCCTTGTCACTTCCCACTCACGCCTCGATTTTGCTTTGCCTTTTCTTTTCTTGCTACCAACATCATCCTCATCCAAGTCGATTATCTCATTCTGGCTATCCAAGGTATCCCTTGGAACATCTTTTGTGGTATTGCCATCCTCATTTGATACATTTTGATTTAACACAATGACAATCTCACCTTGACCTTCCTATGGCGGAAGAGTTGATGATGTATCTCCATCTTCAATAATATTTGGTGGAGAGTTGATGGTGTAGCTCCACCTTGATCTAATGGATTAGAAGCTTTGCCAATTCCAAAGTAAGACTGTATGGTACCTCCCCATTTTGGGCATTTTGATGGCCTCCCAGTCTCTTCATTACCTGCCTGCTCAGGAGTCTTACCCTTGCTGCTCGACATATTGATCTCACTTTGAATAAAAGCTGGAAAAAAATGTCTTCTTGTTTAAGAAGGACAGACCAACAAAGAATATAGATCCCATTCCCTACTTAAAATTATGTTTAAGATTGAAGCAAGAATGGAAAATAGATAAAGAAATCTTATTATTATAACTAATAGTCTAATAACTAATAACAGTATGAAGAAATGATCACTCACCTTTGAGTCTATGTTTCCGGCTTTCGCTGACTTCTGAATTGAGAAGTAGAACCTTAGAACCAAACAAAATGTGTAAAACTGAACAAAATCTGTAAGAACAGATAACAGTTTCAATTGTATTTATATCAATCCATATTTGGTGAATTCTGTGGGATTTTGAAATGGTATGTTAAAAATTTGGTGAATCCCGCATGCTTATACAATGATACCTTGAAATTTTCAAGGCGAAATAGGTCCTCATAAGCAACTATTTATAAATTTTAATTGGCGAAATGGGTCTTCACAAGCAACTATTTATAAATTTGAATTAGCGAAATGGGTCTTCACAAGCAACTATTTATAAATTTTAATTGGCGAAATGGGTCTTCATATAATGTTGTTTTAATAGTATTGGAAAATATGTAGGTGACTTTGACATGCTCCCCGGGATTCCAGGCGAAAATATTGATTGGTGCATTGGAAACGTGTATTCTGTTATGGTGAATTTATTGCCTAAACATGCCTCATAAAAAAAAACTACTGGTGAATGGACATGCATTGGACTGATAGTCTGTGAATTCCTGGCGATTTGAACACCTTGCAGATACGGTAGATTCACCAAATTCAAATTGCCAGATTCCTAGAATTCGCCAATTGGTGAAGATTCACCACTAAAGTTATCCTTGACTGGGAGAGAGATACAAGAAAGTTTTTTAGGTGAAAAATTTATTTTTACTTGAGTTTCTAGATGTTAAATTTTTTGGCTCTTTCCTTTAATGACAAAGGAGAATGAAAAAAAATTGAAAAAAAAATAAAAACAAGAAGAGAAATTGAATTACTGAACAAAGGAGGAGTTTTGGAAGTTTTGAAAGTTTTGAGTTTTGGAGTTTTTGAATTTTGGAGTTTTTGAGTTGGAGTTTCTTTGTTCGAGATGGGGACTTAGAATTTCTTTGCACATACAATGTCACCATGTACATAATTTTATATCCTATTTTTTTTCATCCTTTGCCATTAATGTCAAAGAGGGAGAGATTTGGAGAAATTGTCATGTAGAAAAAGAAGTGTGAAGTAAAATGTTATACGTTATTTTGGCACATGTTGCCATCAATGACAAAGGGGGGGATTTTTGGAAGAATGAAGAATATCAGACTTTGTGTTGTCATTGATGTCACCATGTTAGTTAAGTTGTCAGTTTGATTCGGTACTTTGAACTAGTATGAAGAACCAATTTACATCCTCTGATATTTTTGGTTCACAATTCCCCTTTGGTGTTCATCATTGCTCGCAGTTTTGGGAAATGGTTTATGGATGTTGGAAGCTTGTAAGTATACAATCCTATGTGCTCTTATGCTCACATGATGAATTTAAATTTCTCTAGTGTTGCATTTTGGTATTAGATCTATCCATGGCCAGCCTAATAAATAGTTGGTGGTGTAATGGATTAAATTGTGTTGGGGATATATGAGCGACCTATATTTGGTCCATGCCTACATGATATAGCATACTACTTGATTGAATTTTTTTTGGAGAATTTTTGTACTAACTTGGAGCTGAAAATTAATCTTTTTGGTGAATAAAGATTGCATCTAATTAGGCTGACCTAATTGATGCTTGTGGATGAGTTAGATATATATATTGGATAGTTTTTAAGTTGGAATGTGTGTGTTGTGGAATTGGATTTGAAGTGTGATTCGAATGTGAAGCATGGTGTGAATGTGAAGCGAAGTGTGAGAGACTGATGAAGTGTGTTAAGTATGTTTATTGAGCATCAAAGGAACTGAATGAACACTTGTTAGGTGCACTCTTACCAGTTCATGTTTTGGCTATAAGCCATTTTGTTATTATAATCATTTTGTAGGTAGTGAGCCTCCTTGTTTGGATAGTGAGTCCTACTTGTAAGCAGTGAGATTTTGTATCTGGAAGTTAGCCTCTTTTGTATCCAATTTTGGATCTACTTTATCTAGTGAGTTAATCCTCATCATGGCTTTTCCCTCATTGGGTTTTCCACGTAAAATTTTGGTCTTCATGTGATGTGTGCTTTCATGTTTTGTTAATGATCTTGCTTGTATTTATTGTTATAGGAATTAGAGTAATTGGATGGTGTTTGTTTAATAAGTTTAAGAAGATACTAATTCACCCCCCTCTAAATATCTTGGATATTTAACATTCTTCTATGCCACAACCAAATTTAATTTATTTTTCTTAAAGAACTTACCACCAAAACCTTTGAGATGATAAAAAATTCCTTTTGTCCTTATTCATGAAGCAACTAGATTTTTAGAGCTTCCTTTTTTGATTTCACAACCATCATCTTGAAACACAATATTATATCCTCTGCTACACATTTGTCCTATACTGAGAAGATTATGTCAGAGACCCTTGACATAAAGAACATAATATGTCTTATGTTGGCCATCAAAACTAATTAAACATGTTTTCCACAAATCTTAGCAAACGTGTCATCACCAAAATTAAGAAGACCACCATCATATTTCTCAATTTTAACAAAATTACTCTTATCACCTGCCATATAATTTGAGCATCCACTGTCAATTATCTAATAGTTTCTCTCCTCTCTTGCATGAAAGGTAGTCAACATAGTTCCTTCAATGTTGTGACTAGTTTCTAAAGAAATTTCCTTCACACATCTTTCAGGGTTAGTATAATTAGTTTCAATATTAAAAAACATGAACAAGAATTCATCACTTCCATCATTTGGATAGTCTAATTCCTCATCATCAGACGTACTATTGTCTTCTTTAAGATAATAAATCTTCTTGAAATATTTTCCTTTATGATCTTTATGCTTGTCATTTGAAATATTTCTTGGACATTTTGAAGCATAATGACCTATCTTACCACAATTGAAACACTTGAAAGGTAACTTACCTCTATATTTGCTAGTTCCTTTTTTCAATCTTACAAAAATTTCCTCCACTTCATCAAAATCATCCAAATCAAATTCACCATTCTTTCTTTCTTGATGACATTGACAATTCATCAACCGTTAGCATGTAGCCTACAATATCTTCATCCTCTGACATCCTTAGGGTTTCAAATTTGGATTTGAAATTATGCATCCTTGTTTGCTTGACCTTAGCATCTCTTTCATAAATGCTATTTAACTTCTCCCAGACCTCTTTATTAGTTTTTTAGTTTATCACCTTCACAAGTTCTGAATTAGAAAGCCCACTCAAAATAATATTCCTTTCTTTTCCATTATTCTCATAATCCTTGATATCATTTTCACTTGTTAGAGGAGTAGTAGGTATAGTATATCCATCTTCAAATAAATTCCATACACCAAACACTAATGAATCAAGAAATGATTCCATGATTGATTTCTAGAAATCATAATTTGTTTCATCCAACATAGGGAATTTAACACCATTCCTGTGTGCCATCTGAATCTACCTCAAGTGGTTAATATTCTTCAAATGAACCTTTTCTTTGATACCAGTTGTTAGACACATAGGACAATTGAAACATTCATGTAAAAAGATAAAACATCAACACACCAACAACCATACACAACAAAACACTAGATTTTATGTGGAAAACCCAATAAGAGAAAAAATAGAATGAGGATTATCTCACTATATGAATATCAAAACTAATTACAAAAGGCTCACTACCACAAGGTATCATTTCCAAAAAGAAAGAAAGGCTCACTACCTAGGAAGATCACTTATTATAGATAGAAATATATTACAAAGAAACTATTAGAAAGAGGTTCACTACCTTAGTGTAGCATGAGAATCCACCACAACCATTTGCAACCTTTAACTCACTACCTCGAATAACTTCAAGCACACTGAAATGTAGAAACCTTCTACTCACTACTTTTGATAGTCTTAGGCATTCATTCTCGCACTCAAATCTCAACACTTAATCACATATACTTTATTTTGCACCACTCTTCACATCACACACTTCTCCAAACATTGACCTTGCATATATGCCTTACGTAACCATGAATAAACTACTCCAAGTCAGCTTCAATGAAATGTATGCAGCTCAAGAGTGCAACCACCAAATAGGTCAGCACCAAACACTTCCATGATGGAAGAAGTGAAGGAAAACCACACCAAGGGTTAAGCAAGACCCAAATCTACTCTGACTCACTACACTAGGCTTCCAAAAACTATGAAGCACATCCACAAATAGCACTAACACACCAAGTTGGCCAAGCTGGCATTAACACTACCAAGCAACCAAATTAACACTTCACTAGGTTCAAAAACATTTTTTAGGCCATGTAGTAACATCACACAATATTTTGGAATATTTAAACACACTAGCGCAAACACATGCAACTAAGAATACTATCATCCTACACAACTAGTCAAACTGCCATTGAGATACAACACATGAACCAAGATTGCAAAATAGATGAACACCAAACTATCTAAGGGAAGACAAATAAAACCATCATTGGCACATTCTCAAATCTGCAAGACAATAAAATTATGGGTAAATAAGTGTTGAGCAATTTCGTTTCTCCAAAACAACCCTCTTCACAAGCCTAAGATAGTCCTTGACACATTGTCAAATATATCTTCTACTACCACATGATCTAAAACCTAAAACTCTAGATAAAACACCTTCAAATATTATTGATCATCACATCCAACACACATGAGGTCAACTTCAAGAATGAAGAAATGTGGAGCACAACACATAACACATCCATGTCACCTTGGACGCTCTTTATACACATTATCTCAAAAGCAATTGGAAACCAAGTGACCTTGCTACATCTGCAACACCTGCTCAACACTACAAACACCTTCTCATCATGAACACACTAGAGGTTGACATTGAAATGATAACACTAATGATAACATAGTGCAATAGGTGGAATGGGCATATTTTACATGTTTAAAGTACCCATGTTAAAATAAGATCTAGAAAAGATAGGTGATTATTTTAGTGTAAAATGATCTTGATGTGTCTCTTGATATGTTTTCTATTTAACTTTTGATTTGTTAGGTGGAGGTGGTGGTGAATATGTGAAATTAGTAGCCACCTTTTTTATTTTTCTTAAATTGGATTAGATTGACTTGTTTCTAGTCCCATTTCAAGATTAGTGAGATCTACATTCTTGATAAGATTGACAAGTATTTTAGCACCTTTTTGAGCCAACACTTGAAGGTAGTGGTGAGGATTTTTTTATCAAATAGAAGTTCCAACACTCTCATTGCTCTAGGGTTTTCCTTAATTCTTAAATATCTTCATATGATGGGTCTTGACCATCCTCTATATAAGGGAACCTTAAAGGGTCATTACAAAAGAAAGGTGGAGTAGAAGATGTTCCTTTCTTATGGTGACCCATGCTTATTTGAATGTTTGACTCTCACTGATGGGATTTTATGGTTTTTAAATATTGAGATCTTGTAATTGGCATATGCAATATAATACCTTAGATAAAATACGATTTTATTTAAAAAAAAAATCATGTTTTTCGCTCAAAACCAAAATATAAAAAAAGCTAAGTTGGATCTCCCAATGGTGATAACAATATTGATTGATAAATAATAGATCATTCCTATTTGAACTTGACTTGTGAGTCCAAGAAAGCTGATAAAGATCAAGATTGATAAAGTGTACTTGAACTAGACTTGTGAGTCTAAGAAAAATTGATAAAGAGTGGAGTCTTCAAACTCAAGAGTAGCTTTGAAGTGATCTCAAGTTGGTATATCCAAAAATGATATAAGATGAAGATAAAATATAGGATATACAATTTGAACTTTGATAAAATTTGGTAATGATAATCTATAAGATACCCAAAAGTTGTCCACTCCTCAAATAGTATCAAGGACAATAAGACAATGCTAATAAAAGATTTGTTTCAAATTTTTTTATTTGATAGTTTGATATTTTACCTTTTATTTTTTCTTTGTTTTGGAATGTTTTGAATTTTAATGATTTTTGAGTTTCTGTAATTTATTCAAAGATTAGAAACACACAAAGATATAATGAAAAATATAATTTCCTATGGTTCAATTTTGAATGGATATCTCCCTTTCAGTTTCAAGTGGAGATGGTGATCTAAACAATCAAATATGAAAGACACATTAACAAGCCTACTCAAGTGGGTATGGCCAACAAGTTTTGAATAGGCTTTACATGCTCAACTAGGGGTATCCTCTAGATATATACCAAAAGGGTACGTGCGGCCTAACTATAGATGAAAGGAAATAATTCCAAATAGCTAAGAGGAGAGGGTAACCCACTCTCCACCTTCACTTCTCTAAAATATTAAGTTTTTAGAGGCTTAGCCTAGATTGATGAGATTCCAACTTCAAGATGTGTGTCTTTCTATTCACCCCATTCTCTTTACACTCCACCAGAAAATGGGAGTTGGGGTTATCCCCTAGAGTGATCACTTATCTAATCAATTCGCCTAGAAAGGAAAACACGATCACTTATTTCTAGTCCTTAAGATCATTACTAGATATGAGAGAAGAGCATATATGTAAGTAGATCTTGGGTATTACAAGATATTTTTTTATTTTAGAACCCAAATCAAAATGTAAAAGGTTAATTTATATCCTAATTTTCAATATGAGGAAGACATGCCAAAGAATATTTGATTGAGACAAAAAAAATAATGTAACTATTTTAGCACTTTGCAAAATTAAGAGTGATAAGGTGATTCGAGTAAATGAAACTAGAGTCCAATTCTAATTTTGAAATTCCAATTCGATGAAGAGATCCAAATCCACTTTCCTTTACAACTCTATAACTTTCAATCTCTACACACAAAGACCAATGAACAAGCCTAGAAAAGAAAAATAATATCACCTATTTCTTATCATCAAATCACTATAAGATGTAAAAGGAGAGCATACAAAACTAGATCTTGGGGATTAAAAGACTATGGATTATTTATCCAAAACTAAAATGCGAGTGGTTGATTTTAAGACCCAATATCAAATGTGTGAAAACATGCCAAAATGTGGATGATGAAAATGTGAATCATAAATAGTAACATGCGATGAAAGTACAAAATTCACACTTCAATGATCATTCAATAAAGCCTAATATCTATACATAAATAAAATGATAAATAATAATACCATAGAAAAGACCTTAGATTGCTATATTGTTTTTTTGATAAATACTTGAATGCTTGATGTAGATTGCTCTCAAATTTTTAGCATAACCTTGATATCAACATGATAGAATGAAGGCTTGATGCTTGACAATTATGGATAATGGATGCTTGATAGATTTTTGTTTGACAGTGATAGCTTGATAATGCTTGATAGTAAAAGTGCTAATATTTGATCATAAGAGAGCTAGGGATATTTTTTATCATAAAAATTCCAGGGAGATTTAATCAATAAAAGTTCTAGGGAGAATTTTGATGATAAAAGTGCTAGAGGGTTTGAATGAAATGAAAGCTTCTTATTTATATGATTCACCTAATGTTTGATCAATGGTGGAGATTAATTAGAAAGATCAATGGATAGAAAAATTCAAGTTAGGGTAAGACTCAAATTTGAATTTTGATGGAGGGAAAGTTAAAATTACAGAAACAAATTTATTTTATTCAAAATGATATTTTAAGAAATCAATAAATAGTAATTTATTTATTTTAAAATAAAATATGCAATTTAAATAAATTATTTTAATTTGTTTATAATAGTGTTAGCCAATTATAAAGGAAAAAATATAATTTAATATATTAATTTTAATTTATAAATAAAAGAGGAGTGTTAACTAATTAAATAATCTTTGAAAATTATTTAATTATAGGGATAAAGACAAATTTAATTTAATTTTAATTGATGTAGGAGGGAAAATGATAAGTGACAAATTAATTAAATAATTAAAATTTAATTAATTAATATAGATATGATAAAATGATTAAGATAATTAAATAATTAAAAACTATTTGATTATTATGGATGAAGAAAGGAAAATTAGATTAATTTAAAAATAATTAATAATTATTTAATTAATATAGATAGAATAAATGATAAGAATAATGATGAAATGATAAGATAAAAATGCATTAGTCATTTTTAGATGTCTATTGATATAGAACATTGGCATGCTTGACATGATGATAGTAGATGTCACTAAGCCTTTACAAGGCAATACCAGTGTGATTCAGGAGGAATCAGAGATTTATCATGAGAAATGGTTATTTGGCGCATTGTTAAGATGTTTTTGACAACTCATATATTTTAGTATTGCCAACCTATCAAGCTCATAGGTGTTACATAGGTACACAACTATTTTTTGCATTGGTGCCATTTCTCCCAACCTATTAATGGGTTTGTATGATCATTCTAAACGAGTTTGAGGAAGGGGTCACCTACCATGTACATATTTTAGGTAGATTTTTTTGTGTTGTCTAACCCATTTTTGGCTTGTGTCCTATCCCTCTTTCTAGTTTGTTGTGTTGTTTCCCCTTTGACTCTATTTCTCAATTAATAATGCACTAATCCTTCACAGAGCTTTTGGGTTCATCCTAGACATCCTTTGTTGTCCTTGTTAGAGCCAATTGTTATCCATATTTTTTACTAGCCCAATTTTCAATTTTTACATCAAATCCATTATTAGGCTTATTTGAAATGCACATTTTTCAAGTGCTTCTAGGTCAACAAATGTGTGCATAGTTAGAGTTGTCATCTGAAAGCCTTGTTAGAAGTTAGTTGAGTTTTGACCCACCATCATAATTTGTCAAACCCATCTCAAAGCATCATAGTCCAATTGATTGGAATATGTTTTTGATGTCAAAATCTATGTCTAGTGCTAGATCAAAAAGTTATTATGCATTGTTTCATTTGTACCTAAGATTGACTATGTGGATTGGTAAATATCATGAAAACAATTAAATTTTTTAAAAATGATGTTATATGCAAATCTATTTCATAGGGATGATCTTGATGGTGTCACACCAAGTGTAGCCAATTTTTGCATCAATCCACCACCCGGTTCTCAAAATATTAAAGCTTCAAGTTTTGTTAGTCAAATTATAAAAAACTATTAAGTTAAAGATATTATTCAGTCAAAATGAAATTATATTTTTGAGTTTTGGTCACAATGCTAGTATCAACAATATAACAAGGTTTTGTAAAATGTTAATCTAGAAAATAATTATGTATTTAACCCCATTTTCGAATTGACAAATTTGTTGGGCTGATTTATAAGGTTTCCTAAAATAATTGCAAGCACTTTTTCAAATTTGTGAAATTCATATTACAATCAAATTCTTGTATGATTAGCACAAGTTAAGGCTTTAAAGGTTGTAAAGTCATTTTAAAAGGGAATTGAGAGGAAATCCTCCCCTTTCAATGCCTTCATACAAGTTAACAAGTTGCCTTACATTGTCGACATAAATTATGAAGTGACTATTTAATTTCAATGATAAATGCAAATTGAATTTGATTGGTAGTTTTGCTTTTAGTATCAGATGTTTTACATAAATTAATAAGTGTTTTCCAAAACATTGATGGCCTTTGTATTTGGTAGTTACTAGCACTTGCACTAGGGGTGCAAGGGTTACGTCGATAGGAAAATATATGTTTTTAAACATAAACAAGAGCTATTATAATCTTGCACAATCTTTTTTGGTGTTTATCATCTTTTGTTTCCATTTATCATTTGTTTTTAGATGAGCATATTGGTGTAGTCAATGTTAATTGCAAAATTACTTCATATAATTTACCCATTCATATGCTTTCTTTAAAAGATAAACATTGAAAGACTCTGCTTTAGTAGTTGAGTGTAATATAAATCTAAACATGTAAAGAATGATTATTGAAATGCTTGCAAGTATATTTAATGAAATAAATAACAACCAACGGTGCCTCATAGTACATGACCAAGATTTTAGTTTATAGGAATATATATTGAATTAAACATTTAAAGAACTGTTACAATCTTTCACAATTTTTTTAGTTGTTCTTTTTCTTTCCCACAAAATCTGATAAAAAGTTAGCAGATGCACAAAATAAATGCAAAGGTGGTTTTATGGTAATGGGAAAAGTTGCATTAAAATTGAAAGTAGTTGTTGTTGACACAAAAATATATCGATTGGATGTTCACAGTTGATGTTGTATTAGTATTTGAATTTAGAACATGGAAAGTGTACAAAAGTAAACATTGAAATCTTGTGTAGTGTAAAATATATACACTATAGTTTTTTAATTATATACAAAATGTCTATAATATGTACATAAGATGTCAGTATCCCCTAATTATACAAATAATAAATTATATTATGAGTTGAAGGATATAGCACAATATTTATTATTGAAGCAAGATGTAAGTATCTATTCCCAATGTCTAGAAATGTTTGGAATGTCATGGGTGGATGAATGGATGAATGGATATGTTAGTCATGCAAAGAATGTACTAAAGGTTTATCTTGTGATAAGATAAGCAGATTGGATAGAGGATGGTCATTTTGATAATGCTTAATGGGTCAAATAATGTTGTGTAGTATCAATGATAATGTTCCATATCAAGATATTTACCATAAGCAAGTGTAAATTGTATAGCAAACTTTGACTAAGATCAAGGTGATTTGGAATTTGGATGTTGATGGGTGATCATGGATTGGATAGATGGTTCATGGATGAATGATTTTTTTATGGATAAAATGTATGTAGTGGTGGATTTATTATGGATGGTATAAGATGCTTCCTCCTATAATGGCTTTTATAGATGCTCGATTCTAGACATGACACTTGTTTTCCAAGTTTTCATCATGGTACTTCCCCAATGCGCCACCATAGGGGTTTTCACTAGAGGATGCTTTCTTTTCTTATTCTTGTTTTCTTTTGCAATATCATAGAGATTCTTATCTAAATGCTTACAGTGTGATAGGGTTCCCTTAGATTCCTTATGATAAAGAGTTGTTGTCAACACACGATTTATGCGAGAGTTGGATATCATGGATGTTGATTTGCTTCATTGATTCTTTTGCCTCAATAATTGTTTCAAGAGTTGAAGACTCTTGATCATTGATAATCATGTTGAGAGTAAGAGAGTCTTTTTTTTGAAGATCATCTACGTGTTCATTAGGAGTAAGCATCTCATGGGTAGATGGATTAGTAGGTGATATATGGCTATTGTCATCATTTTTGACATCTTGTATGAATTAGACAATGTTTGCATTGTGTTATCTTCAATATGCTTTGGTTGATTTTCTTGACATGGATCAATTTCAAATGATGGATTGTTTGCAAAGGGTTTTTTGATTTCTTTATTAGGCATTGGAATTGGCTCAATATTATCTTGATCTTATAGTGGATTTGGATCAAGCTTCAATATGTGCAATGATGAAGTCAAAGGATGTGAATATTTCTTGGAAAGGACATTTGCTAGACATTGGTGTAAGATGTTTATCATACTTTGGAATAAATACTTGAAATATGTCCTTCAACTCATTGGGTAATGTAGAGGCATCAATAACATGATCATTGTTGGGTCATTATTGGACATTGTTGAGTGAACTTGATCATTATTGAGATGTGACTATTGATGATGCATGGAAGAGATAGAAACATCTCCATTGTGATAATTAATAGATGGATCTTGATCATTTGTGGTTGTTGTAGAATTGAACGAATTTTGAGCATCCACCTGCATGCATATAATTTCTATGTAAATATAGAAAAACTAATTTGTATTATGTAAAGATGGTAAGGAAAATAAAGAAAAATAAAATTTATGCATAGAAGGGTGAAGTTGTATGTGTACCTATAGTCATCATAGTGAGAGAAGTTGTAGTCGAAGCTCTTCCTTCTTCCTAATAATTGTGTATCGGTTATTTTTCATTCATGAGTATCTATCAAAGGAAAATGGTCGATCTATCCTAAGACCATTTATTGATTTCACCCTAGATATAGCTGTAAAAGTTAACCCTTGTCTTTCTTTTTTACCCATATCAATTTTTTCTTTCTTGAGTGTTAATCCTTGTGATTTATGTATGGTAATTTCCCATGCCATGCATAGTGGTATTTGTGTATGAGTACCTAGAGATATAGATGTTATTAGTATAGATGTAGGGTCATTTATGTTCCAAGGTGGCCCATTGTATGTATCAAATCTTACTACTACATACAATGGTAAATTTGGTGGTTTAGAGCCAACTATGTAGATAGTATCCAAGACCTCTCCAAGAGACCCATTGACAAGTCTTGTTTTAATCCAAAGGTTTGTAGTTAACATGATGTGTTGGCGTCTACAAAGGAGGAGTTCTTGGGGAAGTTGGTCAACATCATTATCAATGTTTGATTTTATTGCAACACTAAGTGCAATAGGAATATTTAACAGTTGTATTTTTGTTGTTGTTGTGTGTTTCAACTAATTCATTTGTAGGAAATAGGTGCATTGATTGGTCAAAAGCTTTTTTATCATTTTTTGATAGAAATGTGTTTGTGTGATTCATTAGTAGTTCCTAGTCTTGTTTAGTTTGTTCGGAATTACGAATGTTTTGTAGAGCTCATCGAAAGTCAATTTGAGCTTGTGTGTCCCCTTGTTGATGAAATATTATTTGTAGTGTAACATTTATTTTGAATTTTTCCCATAGGTATTTCACATTTGAATATGATGCATAGATAGGTTTGTCCATTATAGGGGTAGTTGTGCCAAGTCACCTACAAGAATGATAGAAGTACCACCAAACCACAAGTGTTGTTGGTGGGGGAAAGCTTCTCGTAGCCTAGTATCTATTTTTAAGAGTAATTTTGGGCCTATGAAGCTCATCTCATCTATAAGGAGGTATTTTATTTGTTTCATGTTTTGTTGGAAAAGTGTAAGTGATTGACCCTTCAATGGTTGCATTTCCTTTATTGGAATCTTGAGGGTTGAGTATATAGTAGATGCATGTATGTTGAATGTTGCGATTCCTGTAGGAGCAACAATAAGGAATGGGTTATATTGTTTCGATGCTAAATTGCAAAGGGATTGTCTAATGCAATAAATAAGATAGGATTTCCCTGTACCTATTGTTCCTTGTATGATCATGTGCAATGGTTTATCGAATGATTTATCAATGTAATGTTTTTGAACAATTATGAGCGCAAGCTATTGTTTGGGAGATAGTGGATATGGGAGATTGTTAAAATCAAGTGTTGTTTGGTCTTCTTGTTGGGACATCTTGTTTGTGCTTATGAAATGTTTTGCACTATCATTTAAATTTTGAGGTATCGTACGCTCATTCCAATTGTTGCTATTATCAAAGTCACGTCTTCCTAGAATTTCAAGGGAATTAATATTTGCACCACTACCGAGGCCCATTTGGGATAACAACTCCCATTCATTCATTTGTATTGTATTTACTGTGTGTATTTCATTTTCATCTTCATCTTCTTCTTCATTGTCAACATTTGTATCAATTATGCGATGAATATGCCACACACAATATTTAAGTCTATTCATTTCCTTCCAATTTGCAATAATATTTTATTTCTTGACACCTATGTTTGTGACAATATTACGGAAATTCTTGTATAGTAGGAGTTTTCTCCAACAAAATGTCTCAAAATTTTTTGAATCATCCTTTGGGATAGTAATAAATCGAAGGAAGACACCGATAATTTCCTTTTGTTTCCTTTCTTTCCACTTGCATCCTTTGCGCTTGGCTGAAAATGAGAATGAGTGTGCAAATTCTATTAGTGTTATTGTCTCCATTTGAAGAGGATGTTGCATGTACAATTGGAGATAAATCAATTGAAAAGTATTTTCATTTGGTTTTGTTCTAATTCGATGGAACACTTTTTGACCAACATTAACTATCATAAAATCACGATTGCAAACAACAAGTGGCAACTTTTGTAGCATATGGCATGTTTCTTGTGCACCTATATCACAGTCTGCAACAATCTTAGACATGATTTTTTTGTATTCTGCAAGAGCTTGGTCTTTCGATGCTTGATTTCTACATATATGTGTCAACATATCAATGCAACTTTCTGATTTTCGCTCTGCCTTGGAAGCATATTTTGCAATGTATTTTAAAACAAGACAACAGGTTGATAATCCATATTTGCTCTCCATATGGAAATCATTTCAGGACTATGTATATTCAAGCTATCATCATTACGTGCAAGGGCATATGTTTTTTTCCCATTTTCATCACAGGACAAGGAAGAGGTAGCACATTCAGGCCAAGGAGCCCTATAATGACACTCTAGGTTTTTTTCCTTTTTTGCGAAGGCATGTTGTTTCAGAGCATTTGGTGTGTCTTTGGAATCGATTGATTAACTCTTCATAGTCAAGAAATGTGCTCATAGAGAAGATTTCATGTGTATTTAGTAAGCATGGATCATCTTGTATAGATCGATGGCGTGTGTTGTTTCTATCTGGTAGATTACGAGGGTTCCATGCACTGACATATTTGTCAAAGAAAAATATTTATATTTCTACATTTGTATGATTGGTCCAGTCGATTTTGTCCATGTTTGGTGCACCTTCAAGCCAAATGAATCCATGTACATGTGCAGACCCTCGATGTTTCTATTCATATCTATACCAATAGTCAGTTGCACTGAAAAAATTCTCCAAGACTTCTTCATGAATTATTGTGAATCGTTGATGCATGTACAAGTATGTGGTATGTGGGTTATTGATAATGTTATCTACGTAGTCTTTATTAGTTCTTGTTGTTGATTTTGTGTCGTTTGAAAATAGTTGGTGTTAATCTGGCCATTTTGTATCTACAACACTTAATGTGAAGAATAGTGTGGGGGAACCTATTTGGTTGATCATGTTTGAAAGTTCGCCACGACACTTATTCCAATATGCTCGATTACCTCTCAAGGTAGATCCAAAATGCATCAACTGTTCAACTAGTTGAGTGTCAGGCAATTGTTGTATATGGTGACGAAGGCTTTCATTTATGGTTGGTATGCAGTCTTCTGATTTTTTTTTGACAAAAATAGAGGCAATACCTTGGCTTCGGTGGCGCATCAAAAGGTTCAAAACAAAATATCTAAACCTTGGATGGCTTCCAAATCTATTATCATAATACTTCATTAAGTGCAACACATATTCATGCATTTGAACATGTCTATAACGAGGTTTCAATGGTAGTGCAATACCCTTTGGAAAGAGAGAAGGAAAATCAATGTCTTAAAGGCCCTTAGTATTATATTCATTTATTGGAGAGCAGTCACGTTGTGGCCAATCCATAATGTTGTCATTTGCATCTCTAACTTGCAATGTTTCTTTGATGATTTCTAGCTCATTGCGTTTATTTGCTAATTTAGCTAGAAATGAGGAGGAGTAAGTTATTTCATTGTCAGGTTGTTCGTCTAAAAACATAGATGCAATGTTTGGTGCCACCATATTTTCATTGTCAACATTAATTGTGTGAAGCATATTTGAAATGTCTGTATTTGTATCAGGGAGCTCTTCTAGCGATGCAAAATCTATCTCAACATCTTTGTAGTAGGGGTCATATGTGATTTTATATTTTAATGGAGCCTAGACACGACTTTTACTTACGTAGCAATCATAATGGTTACCATTTGTATGCTTTCTTTGAATCACAAAGACATCCAAGTTTGCAATTTTATGTGGAAGGTATTTTTCTATTGTTTTGATATCTTGTGGGAAAATAATTGTGTGTCCACTATATTTGGATTGGCCTCCATGTGCATGGGTCACTTGTATTATTAGACTAACTCATGATATAAGCATCTCTTCCACTTGTGTTAGTTTTTTAAGCTCGTGTGGTTGTACCCCTGGGTCCATCAAGTTTGATGATGAGAAACGATGTCTTCCTTTCTCACGAAAGCATCTAATACAAACTGGACCACTATTTGTTGAATTGGTCGATATTCTAGGGTAAGATTCATTGCAAATCATGCATGTTGACAAATTTGAAAGTTGATCTATTCTAAAGCAAAATCTTCTAGCACTTGCTATAAATTTATTATTGGATTGTGGTAAGCTTGTGGATTGATTTTAAATACTATGGGGTATTTGTTGTGAATCTATTGATGAGCATCCAATAGAAGTGTGTCAGTTTGGGATGTTCTAGATTGGTGTGCTACATTGTTGTGATGGTTTGATTGAATACACATTGGTTCATTAGATTGGATTGTTTGTTTCTATATGCGTTGCATATAACGACAAATACTTATTTCTTCTTTATGTTTCATATAGTAATCATGACTTCTTTTATGAGATTGAATGTTTGTAGGATTAGAGCTTGTCATCTGTAAAGGAAATAGAAACTACCATCATTATATGTACAATTTAAAATATCATATAAAATTAAAGAAGATACACATGAGTGGGGGTCAAATGCCAAGTGTATTTTACGACTTGTACAAGCATTCTATTTTTTTTTTTTTTTTGAGATATGATTAGAATGCACTATATGAATAAATAATTTGATAGAAGATATGAAACAAGTTATTTCCATAATAATAATATATTCAATTATTTATAGAAAAGTATATATTGACTTAAAATTGTACAAACATATATTCAAAGAAAAGAATACAGAGTATACTATATAACATGATACAAAATTGTATGTGTATTGCATAAGCAATGAACCTGTATTTAACCACTATTATTATTAAAAATATCATTTATTCCACCCAACATGAAGGAATTTTCTCCAACAAAGTCTATCTGATCAACCTTTGTGATTGTTGATTTTACCCGTTCTTGAACACCACTTGAATCGTACGAATTTGTTATGGAGAAGAAATTTTTTTTGAACAAGACTTGTTTGATGATGGTTTCAGCTTCAAATTATTTTTCATGATTGAATTGTAGCATATATAAATTATTTGCAGAGATACCAAGAAGTTTGGTGGTAGGTTCTTCAAAAGCAACAACCCATAATATTCCTGTATGATCTGCTACCTTTAGTTGAAGTATGTATCTATACGTACAATTTGCAAATGTAGCTTTACACTTTGAACAATACCATGTTTGATCATCATTTTGCACTGCCTATTTTTTACATTGTTTGCCACCTAATTGAAATAGGCAAGATGGATAGCAAATTGAATTTATTTTTATGAATTGCACTGTTTCCTTTAGAGTGCATTGAGTAGTTTGTTTCACATTGGTAGTTTTCTCTTCAATATCAGCAATTTTTTTTCTTCTAATCAACAGGGGTGCATCCAATGGTTGTGTATTTAATGATCAGATCATGTCTATAATCCCCTCCTTGCAGGGTGGGGGGAATTATAGCTTGGCTTCCTTCCTTTAGCTAGTCTCCCAAGAGTTGAAGCTAGTCTGATTGTTGAATACTCATCCTTCAGCAAGGAAAGAAAGAACAATTGAACAATCCAACTCTACTTCCTCCTAAGTTCCCACCTCTATGGGCTAGCCAGAGGAGATTGGTGTAACATAATTTCCATTCTCTTTAAACCATGATTTTAGTTCTTCTGCCTCCTCTATGGCTTGGTTTATAAATAAGTGTGTACTTGCCAAACTGCTTATGACCTTTCCATTGCACTATGTGACATGTCTATTTTTTATTGCAAGTACAACAACCTGATTTAGGTGATACATCTCTTGGATTTGTTTAACTTCCTTTTTAGTAGTCGGACCCCATAAAGTGATATTAATGGTAGATGAAGATATATCTATCAACTTGATGCTCCTTTTAAGAAATTCAGTCCCATCCCTTCTCCTTATTGTTGAGCTTGGGTCGATATATATGACTATTCCAATTACGTCAACAAGGATATTACTGTTGATTTCCTTAATGTCTTTCAAGGCCATGAAAGAGAACTGATGTTTAGGAATGGCAAGGTCATCTTCAAAGAGAGATATTTTTGAATCATCCACTAAACAAATCTCGAGCTGGCTATTAAGCTTGTTGTACAACCTATTAGCCAACTTAATAGTTCCACCTGAAATTGTATATACTTGTCCAATCTGAACATTCATGTAATGAAGGTTTGCTACTTCATTAAAGCAAGTTACATGTATTTAAGTGCGCTCAAAACCTATAAAATCAAATGAAAAGACCTGTCCTTGTCCGTTCTGAGTGTTGAAGTGGTGCATTTATTTTTTCATGGTAACACGGTCCTTTATCAACCACCTTGTCTAGAATGGATTTAAATTTCTAATAGGAGTAATATTGCATGGAAGGTCTTTCCTTTGTTGGGATGGACATATTCCAAAAATTTCCCTATGAGGAGGTGCTTCTGTTACTTGAACACTATCATTGAGACTTGTAGATCCATCATTTGAGGGTGTAGTGTGTACTTGGTGGGCTTGTTCTTCAAATAGGTAGGCGGCTTCACCAATGGTATCGTGATGCAAACATGTGATTTCTAATTTGGAGATGACAATCCACCTATAAAATTACAATGATAAATTATTATGAATAGGAAAAATGTGACATAGTGGGTTGAAGAATGCTAAGTTATAAGCTCTAAATTGACAATTTAATGAAGAACATTTAAACATGGTTGGCTCACCTTGAGCTGAAAATAAGAGGGCAACTGTATCTTATGAGTTTAATTATAGACCCCTTATGGAGTTCTTCAGAAGCTATGTAGTAATTGTATATTTTTGGAAGTGTAGCCTTCTACTTATGAACCCCATCGGAAAGATCTACTCTACAGCATTTGGTTGATTTGGGGCCATGCCCAAACATTGAAATGTCTAATACTTGAAGTTGGGGTTGCAAATCAATGTTTCCATCATTTATCATCTTAATTGTATTCTCTGTCAAAGAATACATTGTGAGAAGTGAACAAAGTGGTCCTTGCAAAAGTAAATTGAAAGTTGCAACTATTATTTATCTGATGAACTATACAAGCATAGTTTATTAAATAAAAGTAGATTATGAAGTTGAATCAACATAATGTAACTATGTAAATTGATTATAAATGAGAAATGAACAAACTAATTTATTAGAAACATAGGTACTATTATTTATCACATGAATTATACAAGCATACTTTATTAAATAGATGTCGATTAAGAAGTTGAATCAACATAATGTAGATATGTAAATTGATTATAAATGAGAAAGAAATAAACTAATTTATTACAAACATGCAAGCATGACCTTTTAAAAATTAAGTGTAGCACTTTTACATAGGATATAAGTGAATATTGAGGAATACCTGTAATTTTGATTTGTATATCAAAATAATTACTTTTGTCAATTAACTTGCTGCATTTTTAAGAACAGTAAGAAAAAACGTTAGTGACTAAAAAGAATATATTATTTTACAAATTAGTTTAGTTCTATTAAATAAGTACTGTTTAAATCAAAATAGGCAATTGTGCAAATGAAATTGTTGTTTTTATAAGAACAATAAGAAGAAAAGTTAGAAAGCAAAAAGAATATACGCTTTTACAAATTAATTGTATTAAATAAGAAGTAGTGTTTATTGTTGGAAAATATACACTCAAATTAAAAAAATAATATCATTACTGCATCTATTTTCACTTGCTCCCTAGCTTGTAAGTGCACCAATAGATGACCAATGGCTTCCATAATGATAAAAATAGATTACCAGTTCAATTCAATCTTTTTTTCTTTCTAGAATTACACAACTTTATAAAGAATTCTGTACAAAGTTGAATTTCAAAATTCTTTTCTTTCTACCGACAGAAAAATAACTAAATAAATTGAAACACTCTTAAAAATGGAAGTATTTATGTAGCATGATGACAGTAGAAACGAGGAGGCACAACCCTACTCTTCTACCAAAGGATTGTCAATCGAATGCCCAATTTTGTATCTCTTATATGCAGGGGTAGAACTTGCACATCAATTTAGAGTCGAGATGAATGATTCTAACTCTTCTCAACTATGTGCAATTCAAATATTTCCTTGTTTAGAGATTTGTGGAAAATACTCTCTGTTTTCATTGGCACATCATGTTTCAAGTATCCAGATATAGATGAAGAAATAGAGGGAATAGTTCAGAATGGAAATAGGGTTTTGCATCTTTCAAGCAAGAGGTGCAAGTATATCCGAGAAGATACAACTCAAAAAAATACAGGGGCTATTGAAATTCAATCTGAGCTTAGTATATGAGAATAAAGGAAAAGACAAGAAGCAACAGGCATATCATCACTGTATTGATACACACAAGGAAATGGATCTAACTGTCCACTAAAGTAACTTGATGAAATTGTGGAGAGTTCCTGATGCCGTTTCCACTCCTCACATTGCATGAAGACTATAGCATGCTCCACTACCGCTGCTTCAATACAAACCATCTATTTGTATTCTTTGTCACCAAAATCAGGAATAGCTTCAGATTTCTTATCATGGGTTCCAAACAACTACACACCACAAGTAACTCAGGAATGCAATGATACTTGGAAATTGCTGCATAGATACAATTTAACTGGTACAAACATACCTTCCTAAGGTATTGACCCAGAGGTCACTTCACCCATGCTGGGGATGAAAATTTTCATTTTCTTCCATTGTTCCTCTGTTTAGGGATAAAATACATTTTTATTTTCTAATTATATTATGTATTTTCACTTAGGGATGAGGCAGCATAGACATAAAATACATGAATGCATATAAGGACAGAGGTGTTTGGGTTCAAAAAGGTGTTTATGACGAATAGACTTGCCTGCAGATTTTGATTCCTTTGGTAGATAGTAATCATATTTTGTACACAATACTATAAGCATTCTTAAGGCAGTTTGTATTGAACTTCTGTAGGATCTTATTTGGGTAAAATACAATCTATAACAATCACTTTTCCAAGTACCTGTACCTTAATCTTGGCTTTGGAAAATATTCTATGCAAGTCCTCTTACCATGAATATTTATTTTTTCTATTGACCAAGGTGTATCTTATTATGTATCTCTTAACCATAAGCAAGTTCTAGATGTAAAATAATGATTTGAACCAATATTTGCTTCTATCACATATTTTAAATGAGAAGGCATTAGAGGAGTGTCACAGAAAATGGGTTAATGATGTGAACTAACTATCCAAATTTCATTGTCATTGAATTTGAAACATTCGGGCTACAATCACTGTAATTTTACGTGATATATCAGGACTGCTTGACATCAACAAAGTAAAAAGAGTGATGGATAAGTTCTGAAAATAATTTCAATGATTACTATTGGGATAACATAAAGTGATTTATCATCGTGATGACAGATAGTCAATCTTCAGTAGTAAGGGAATTCGACTCATAGTAACGTATTTTAAAATTTAAAGTACTAATACAGAGAGCTTGAAGTTCTTCTAACATCTAATATTGCAGAAAGCCTTCTTATAAAATGACAAGCACACTGAATGTTTTTTCTTTTAGTGGGAGACTAGTGCAAATGCTTTTATTTGACAAAGAAAGTTAAGAGTTGTATATATATCTTGAATCCTACATTAGAATAAGGATTTAAAATTTGGAGATAGGCGTGAAATCTATTGTAACCTCTCTAGCTAGAAATGTAAGCTGGAGAAGTGCCAGTAGGAAGAACAAAGGAATTGCAGATGCTTTCATCAGATCAACAGAAGATAGTGTGGAGGATGATGAACAAAATCTAGTGTGGGTGGCTATTGAGAAGCTACGTACATATAATAGGCTAAGGACCAGTAACCTGTTTCAGAGTAATACCAAAAATGGTAAGGATGATGCTATAGTAGCAGGCAGGACCTAGATTCCAAAGGAAGTAGATGTTAGAAAGTTGGAACCAACGGATAGAAAAATGTTTATTGAGAGAGTCCTCCAAGTGCCCAAAGAAGATAATGAGAAGTTCCTGAAAAAGCTTAGAAGTCGTATTGATAAGTGAGTATCTAAATTATGGCTTCTTTTATTTGTTTCCTTTATATTGGATTTGCCCTTGGTCTTTACAAGATGATATGTGAGACAAGTACAACCTAAATATCTTGCTAAAGACTATAGTTTGGTTCTTTGGTTGAGAACCCATATCTACAAGTAAAGGGAATTATGAAGTTAATTTATCCTTTTATTAATTTCCTGATCATATTCCAATCTTTTCTCTTGACTCACAGAGTAGGTATAGAGATTCCAACAATACAAGTTCGTTTTGGAAAATTTATCTGTAAAGGGGCAGTGCTTTGTGGGTGGAAGAGCATTCCCTACACTTTCAAACTCAGCCAGGAACTTCATAGAGGTGTGTTTGATTCATTTCTCCAATTCTTAAACGTTTCAGACCATAAGCAAAGGCTCACAATAAGGTGAGCAAAGACAGCTTTGATGTGTCATAATTAATCAAGATACACATGTGCAATAGCTTGGCAAGAAAATGCAATAGATAAAGCAATACAATCTATTTGTTTTTATACTTTTGAAACCTAAAAGAATCACTTAACAGGCTAAACTCAAGTACATAATCAACCAATGCTTTACAATTGAGCTACTTTCCATTTGATGTCAGCGCTCTCTCTAGAATTTTTTTTTATCACCTCAAATATTCTGCTTTGATCCACCTCTCGAACTGAGGTCCAAACTGTCCTCCAATCCAATGCTGGCCCTGATATTATGTTTAAATTTAAACCATAGTACTTGATTCAGGACCACCAAACTAAACCAATGTCATTATCTATTTTTGAGATAATTTCCCCTCTCATGAATCCAAGATGACCAAATCTATCCAATTAGCTGTTCTACCCCTGAGGTAGTCCTCTTATCACATTTTGGCTTTCTATCGTCAAGTAGTAGTCACGTTCTTCATCCTTGAGTTGTAAATTTTCAATTTTTCCTTCACTTGGGTTCCACGGTGAACATGTTAGAGGAGTCTCCTTGGTATTTTGAGGGGGAATATTAAAGCACGTTTTCCTTGTTTGTCTCTTGAGTAAGATTGTTACTACATTAATTGGGTTGGTTCGGATGTGTTCGGTTAATCTCATTTTTTAAGAATGTTTTTTGGTTTCCTAATATTTTTCATTCACTTCTATTTATTTTTTATTCATCCGCATCTTACATCAAAACACAATTTGTGCAAAATCTTGAAGTAAGTCACTTGCCATGGTTTCAATGAGGTTTCTATGTACCTGACCGGATAAATTTATGTTTCTGTTTCATTACATTCTAAACCAATTTTGTAGGTATTTCATGAGGAGCAACTTGAATCTCTCCAATTACACTTTGAAGTCCAACATGGGGGCAGGTTGGTTCAACATTCAAAACCCCACGGAAAATTTGAGCGCAAAAAAATGAATAAGGACATGAAAATGTTTGTTGCTTCGAAAGAGAATTAATGACAGTGTTTTTCTTGTCTGAGCCAGGCCACATCAAATTTTGAAGTCGGAATAGGAAAATCATGTATTTTTTCATCTTTGTCAATCCTGAAGAGCAAAATATGAATTGGAGGATGACACATCTTTCACATTTCCTGAAAATCAAGTAGTTTAGGAAATGTGTGTTGAAAAAATTTATTTACAATACTTCAGTGAGAAGGAGGTTTACATGAGAAACTCAAACTGTGAGCATGACAGTGAACACATAAAGCAGAGAAGAGGTTGGAGAAAAATTGTCCAAGAATGATGCTATTGATATCGGTGAATGTTGTAGGTCATATGTTGAATTAGTTTGGGTTCTTGGTGACATGATTGACAAGGTTTTTGACTCCAGTTGCTATAGTGGAAGGAGGAGTTTTTTTTGCTAAGTTTATATTTGTCTTAGATATATGTGCGTTCCAAATTAAGAATAAATTAAAGATTAGGGGTAAGGAGGCAGTATTAGCATTTCAGACTTTTGAATAGTCCTAAATAAAGAGGTGGACATGATAAAGATGAATAAGGACATGAAAAGGTTTGTTGCTTCCGAAGAGAATTAAAAGAAAATGAATAAGGATATGAAAAGGTGTGTTGCTTCCAAAGAGAATTAATGACAGTGTTGTCTTGTCTGAATCATGTATTTTTTTCATCTTTGTCAATCCTGAAGAGCAAAATATGAATTGAAGGATGACACATCTTTCACTTTTCCTAAATTATATAATAGATCTAACTCACATATTATAAATAAGGCGATCTTACAAAAGGATTTTTTTCATGTTGAAAAAATAATATTTTAACCTTGCAGATAAATCCCATACCTGCTCAAGAATCATTGAAATGAAATGTGTCTTGAATATTATTTACAATACTTCAGTGAGAAGGAGGTTTACATGAGAAATTCAAACTGTCAGCATGACAGTAAACAAATAAAGCAAAGAACAGGTTGGAGTAAAACTGCCCAAGAATGATGCTATTGAGATGGGTGAATGTTGTACGTCATCTATTGAATTAGTTTGGGCTGTTTGTGACATGATTGACAAGGTAATTTGAGTCCAATTGCTATAGTGGAAGGAGAATGTTTTTGCTAAATTTATATTTGTCATAGATATCTGTGCATTCCAAATTAAGAAAAAATGGAAGATAAGGGGTAAGGAGGCAGTATTAGCATTTCAGACTTCTGAATAGTCCTAAATAAAAATAAAGAGGTGGACATGATTAAGATAACAATCCATAAGTGTCAAAAGTTGAAGGGTAACCTACATTATGTGAATCCTCTCTTTTTTATGTTTGTTTGAGACCTTCATTAATGGTAGAATATGGAATCATAAAGGTTATTATTTAATTTAATAAATATTGATATCACATAATGCAAAAATTTATAAAATTTATAAAATTTCTGTTACATGGTATTACATGGTATTATAAAGTTCATAAATATATTATATATATATATATATATATATATATATATATATATTATATTTTTTGAAAACAAAATTGTATTACATGGTATTTTAAAAAAATTCAAAATGTACTTTTGATGCAAGGAGAACTTGCTTGTATGTATTATTGAGGAGCTTACATTTCTTGTAGGATTGCAAAATAGAGCCAACTGTGCATAAGCTGTTAAAAGGCGTATTTACATTTTGTACATCACATTTTATATACATATTTTAAAAGCAAAAGTATACTAAACATCACTTAAGTAGTTCTAAAACATTGTTTTAATGTAGACAAAACAGCCTTGTGAATAGTACTCATCGGCATGTAGTTCACGAAGGAAAGTGAAGAAGGAATTCAACTTTTCGCAAGTTGAATGGAATTCATGTAATGTTATTTCAATCGTTTGAATGCCATACTCCTTCACACTTTGAGCATTTACAACAGTGGTCTTTGCTTGTTGTGTCAAGTCTATGCAACTAACTATAATGTTACTTGCAAAATCCTATATGGGTCCTATAGGAAAGCCATTCCAATTCATCGATGGAGATGAATTGGTAGAGAGAATTGGGGAGCTGTCACTACTTGAGATTTGAATAATTTTTGTGGGTTCACGAGAGTTGTCCATTGCCTAAATGAAATTAAATTATACAAATTGTAAATAATATACTATTTGTATAATGAATCATAAAGCCAAATATTTTGTTGATGAAGTAAAAACAATATATAAATCAAAATGCATGTGTAGCTTAGAAAAGGGCAAATTATTTAGCAGTCAGCTGAACAGAAAATAACTCAAAAACTAAAAAATCAAAGTTCATATCCTACTTGTGCAAGCAATCCTTAGAAATCTATAAATGAACATAAATAATGTCTGGAATTTCTTTGATATGTAAAAAAATAATTAACAAATTTCAAGTCACAACTGGAACGTTATTAAAAACTCAGTTTCAATAGCAAAAAAAAGTTATAAAGTTGAATATGACCTTTGATTGACACCTCATCACATAAAAAGTAGAAAACACTGTTAATGAAAAATGTGTTCAATTAAATCAAATGCCCATAACATCCGGGATTCACCATACAATATGAGAGAGCCCAATCCTAAATTGCAGTTACAAAGAATCAAAAATGGAATTAGTTTCGTAAGACAAATTCTCTGTTTCCTTAATTATTATTTTTTGTCAATTTTCTACTTACAAACATTAACAGAAAAGGAAGATTTATTCTCATTCAATCTCAATATTCTTCAAATATATTCTTGCATTTTTAATAATTTTCCTCTTAACAAAATACATAACAAAATTTAAAAATTCTATATATAACAAAATTTAATTTCTTTCATTAAAATTTAATTTCTTTTACAAAAAGAAAATATAAACAAGAAAACTCATTATATGACTTTCTATTTCTTGTAGGAAGTCAAAAACATAAAACTTCTGAATACGTTGTTTCCTGAAAGACAAAAAAGAAATGTGAAGTGAAGCAATATAATATAACTAACCGTACAGAAATGCCAGTGCTCAGCAGAATGCTCCTCCTCTTCTATTGCTGCCTCTGCTTATGATTGAAACGATTTTTTCATTACATCCAACCAACACTTCTAGTTTGGAACAAATTTGAAGGAATAAATAAAAAAGATACTGAACTAATTAACCAAAAATTTTAAGCTGAGCAAACTGGAATTTTGGTACATGTTTTTGGTCTGAAAATGAAAAGGAAGTGAAAAACAATTCAAATGGGCATAATATAGTTTACAAGAATGGGACTCTGGAAAACATAGCATGTTGGTTTACAGAAGGTCGGGGAAATACAACAAAAACTGGTTTAAATGAAGCAGAAGAATGAAAAAATGACACATTCAGCGGAGAATAATCTTGAAACTGGCTTCTTTCATTTTTTAAATGCAATTAAAATGAAGACAACAAAGATAATAAAAAAGGCAGAAGTACACAAATATTACTCTATATTGAAACTCAAACAAGTAAAGATGAAACAACATGCAGGTGATAATAACAGAGCTTCGGAAGAGAGTAGTAAGGCTTGCAACCCAATGAACTTGGCCTGATATTGAATTTTTCTCAGTTAAAAGCAGGATATATAAGAAAACAACAGTAAACAATTAAATAGGCATGAGGGGCGTTTTAAACGCTAAAACAAGGCAGTTGGAGTGTTTTTAATGTAAAACAAGCAAACATCCTTATTAATAGTTTTGTAAAAATTTATTGGAATTGATTTATTCAAATAGGCATGTGGAAACAAAGGCTTTACTCCCCTTACATTTAGGTTCATTTATTGGAAAGCAGAGCAGATTTAGGAAACAAGGCAAGTTGGTTAGGTGATATTTATTGAAGCAGCCTGAAATTTCTCCCACAAAACAGGGCACACAATGACAAGAATTAAAAGAGGAGATATGATCGCAATAAACATTCTATTAAGCCGCCCTCCATTACAGTCTCATTAATAATGACTGTCTCAAATCCACCGTCAATTCAGGAAAGCATGATATATAGGCAAAACAAAAAAAAGAGATTTAACGGGAGATTAAAAGAGATTTAAAGGGAGTTGTATACCGACAATAAAAAGTTGTTTACAGACGTGAGACAGGTTTGGGCTCAACGTTCATTCTATATATAGCCTATCGGCTAATTATAACTACCATGTCTTTCATTAAAATACTAAGTTTGCCATCTTTCATTGCAAGAGTTTAAAATTTTCAAAAATAGCGCGAAAATCTACAAAAGTGTAATGGAAAGTTGATTTTGCAAACTGTGGAAACACACATTAGGCATGTGAATTGCAGGACAAACTGTCACAAAATGTAGAGTCATGGAGCACAATGATTGCAGGTTTTCGCAAAATGAATTCGTTGAAAAGGTCTTAAAAACCTTCATGCATATGTAAATGGCTTGCACCAACATCCTCCCTACTTGTGACAAAATGAGAGTTGTTGGAACAGTGAATGACCATCCATTAAGGAATAACAGAAGGGGAAATTTAAGCAGATATTATGGTTGGTAATGTCCTGGCAGATCTGCACACAGATGTGGAAATACAGACAAGGTTATGCACAAAATAGATTTGAAGGAAAGGCTTTGTTACAGGTGTAATGCCAAATACCTCTGTGAGTATCCTCTTCCAATCTGTTGGATATGTAATTTCTCCCACAAACCAAAAACATTAAATAATGTACAAATAATTAAATGTAATGTTTTAGAATGATGTTTGAAATAAGGATAAGAATTGAAAAAGATTAATCTATTCATGTCGGTCTAAGATCTAGAAAGATCTTTGTAATATCAAAGACTTTTATAAAAGAGATAGATGTAATTGCTTATGTAGCATCAAGGTGTATCAGGTCAAGTGTTCAGATGAGAAAGATGAGAATGCAACAACATTCAAGAATTTGCAAGCATGTAATCAATTGATGGATTAATGTTAGTTGTCCAGCAACACGTTGGACAAATTACCGTGTTTCTATTTGATTGATTTTTTGAGATAATGTGTTTGATGGATTAATGTTAATTGTCCAGCAACACGTTGGACAAAATACTGTGTTTCTATTTGATTGATTTTTTGAGATAATGTGTTTGATGTATTTCTGAATTTATTTATTTAACATGTTATGATTTTATTTTATCTCCATCCACCACCATCATAGTGGTATCAGAGCAGGTTCAAGCGGATTGTTTGTGTTGATTGCAGATAGCTTGGAGCTGTGAGAGGAATGCAAATTGTGGGATTATTATAATCATTGCCACCAGTGTCAAAGAAGAGGTTCAAAAGGAAATACCGCCTAGCAAGGATTCTATTTAGCCACTGATAAGGAAAGTTGCAGAGAAATCATGGCATCAAAAGTCTGTCAGCTGTAGGCAGGAAAATAAAATAGAGAAGATGATTTGAATGCTACGACAAACAATCACACTATATTATTCATACTAAAACAGCTTATAGTTCTCTATTTATAGAGGATTTCACATAAAAGATGTCAACTCATACGAGGAGATAGAAACAAAATAGAAAGCTACAACTTAACATAATGTAAACGTGGAGAACAGGTGGATGATAGACTACCTAAACTCTAGCAAACAGATTTAACATCTTGACAGCGTATGAACAAAGCCTCAGTTCAGTTTCAACTACCTCCATACGTGGAAGCAGCTACAGAGATGTGGAGAGTGGATTGAGCAAACAATATTAAATGCTGGACAACAAACATCAGTTCAATTCCAACTGACTGATTACGTGGGAGAAATTATTTTTTAACATTCCCTCTTAATTTTGACCAACATGCTTCAGCATTTTTCCATTCTCAAATCTTGATCTCTCTGGTGGTTGCAAACAAGTCTTCAAACTTACTCAAATAATACCTTCAAACTAATTTCAAGATCTACGGATCTTATTCCTTTGAACTCCCTCCAACTGCTGCGGCAGTTTTTCAATTTCTTCATTTGGCAACTTCATGTGCCTTCATTTTTCCTTTCATGATTTCTCCTTCAATAGCTGCGACTATCCCTTTCACTGATTCTTTTCTTTCATCTATTTTCGATGATCTCATCTTGATATTTGAAAAATATCTTTAATTCTTTAAAATATCCTTCAATCTGTATTAGAAATTCCTCTTGTGATTTCTCTTTCAACAATAAACAGCTTCTACAACTTTCCTTTAACCCTTGCACTATTTCAATTTCTTCACCTCTTTTCTTTGGCATCTTTTCTCCACTTCAACGAATTCAAACTTCTTAGAAAATGCTCCTCTTCCTTGACAACTGTGTTGTCTCTTCGACGGCTTCCTTAAGCTACCTTTTGATTGTTGTGACTTACTACGAGCTACGGCTCCTTTTGAACTATAACTTTTCTTCTTAATTTTACAATACTATCTTCGCCTCTTTTCTTTGGCAGGATCCTCTACGATCTCCCCCTATCTGTTTGTGATTTCAACACTTCACCTCAGCTATGGCTGACTTTTCAACAATCAACACCTTTCTTTGACTACAAATTCTTATACACCAACATCCTTTGTATTTTGTTAACACCTACAATCTTTACAAATACATCAACCTTGACTTCTCTTACAAATTCTTTTGCGATTTACTTGGTTGTTGGACAGATATTTCAAACTCTTCAAAAGATTTCATCTTAAATTGTCTTCAATACTGAGACAGTTGCTAGAGTAGTTGGGATTACATTTTCCAACATCTCCCCATTAATCACAACTACGAATTTATTTCTACCACTTTCTTCAAACCACAATCTATTTTCTGTCGATTTCCTTTCTTCTCCAATTCCTTCTTTTGCTGGTGACTTCAAAATCACCTTGATCAACTACAACTGGTGTAATCCTACGAACCAAAAAAAAAAAAAAAGCGTTCTTCCTTTTCTATGGCCCCGCATATTCTCTATTACACAATGGCCTTTTAATGAGCTTCAACTCAAACTATAACTTTTATTGACTAGCTACGACTACATTGGACCATGAAAATTAGTGGCTCCATTTCCTACGATCTTAAACATTACAATCTGCCTTAAATCCTTTGATTCTTTATCACCAAGCTTCTGCTTGGAATGGTAGCGGTCTCCTTTAATTCCTTTTTCTACAACTCATCTCCTTATTTCTACAAACAATAATCTTTCTCTTAGTGCTCTCTTTCACAGGCTTCTCGAGCTACTTTGGTGCCTACTATTGTACACTAATCTCCTTCAGGGATCCTCAAGTTCTCTCCTCCTGCAGAAGGGTTGTGGCTTCAATCTTCTAACGAACTCTTAGATTGACTTGCCAACTAGATAAAACAACAATCCAAATCTTCTTCAACTTCAACTCTTCCCTGATGAACCTTAGATGGCTCTCTCTCACTTCTGTGATCTACTCAACAATCACTTTCTTCACAACGATGATTAATCTCTTCAGAGATCGATGACTTACACTTATACTGCGCCTATTCATCTTCTTCAATATATGATATATGCTACGAATTTAGCAGCAACATGATCTCCTAATGATCCTTCAATTCATTCATCATACACCCTTCACAAAATACATCTGCTATGGTTTAAGGTTCTGCTCACTTTAAAAAAGCTTCTCTAACCTGAACTCTACCAATCTTTCTTTGTTAGCTTCTCCCAACTGCTACAACAGTTATTCAACTATCTTGTGAACAAATAAAAATAAAGATCTCTTTTCCATGCGTCTCCTCAAACTCACTCATTGTTATTGCAATCTTCGGCTTCTCATTAAACTGAAGCTACCTTCTGAATACAAGGCGACTTCCAATTCTTACAGATCTCCAATCAGCACTTCTTATCTTTGACTCAGATGATATCCTAGAACTTCTCTCTGCAGCGATCCACTTGCTAACAAACAACTGTGGCCTTGCTTAGACAATGATTGTATGACTGCGCTTAGCAATCAACGCCTTAAAATTTTGTGGTGGCTTTCAAACCCGTACTGCGACTAATTTCCTTCAGCGATTGGAAAAAAACTAGCAACTTGAAACAACAATCTTCAACAACCTTCTCTAAAATCTGTGATGACCTCTTTTTCTATGTTGGATCACTACTCCGTGTTTGGGCGGCTTAAGTTACTTAGCTATGGCGACTTACCCTCAATTCATAGCTTGACCCATACTGAGATCTTAACACTTGATTGGCGGCTTATCCAGTGGCTAGATCTTCCAATTCTGCGATCTCATCATTTCTACGATCTTCTCCCTTTAGTAGGTTGAGATCTGTTGAATCTGATTTTGACAGGAGTGATGATAGAATTTTTTTGACAGGGCTTGAAAACACCTTAGAATCCAATATTTTCTTGGCGAATAGCAGCAATCTGTATTGTGAATTCTTTGATTTCCAAACTGCGATTGTGTAGTATTCTTCTTTCAAAAAACAAATGTTTGCTCCAGCTTCAGACTGCGGCGACTTCTTGAAACTGGTTGCAGCCTGACAATTCTTCTACGCCTCAAACACATATGCAACATAAAGATTTTAGTTGCAACAACAACAATCAACACCACCCCTCACTTTAGACTAGCACAAAATACTGCCCACATAAACCTTGCTCTGATACCAATTTGAAAGCAGCAGGAAAATAAAATAGAGAAGATGATTTGAATGCTACGAAAATCAATCACACTATTTTATTCATACTAAAATAGCTTATAGTTCTTCTCTATTTATAGAGGATTTGACATAAAAGATTTCAACTCATATGAGGAAAATAGAAAACTACAACTTAAAAGAATGTAAACGTGGAGAACAGGTGGATGATAGACTACCTAAACTCTAGCAAACAGATTTAACATCTTGACAGTGTATGAACAAAGCCCCAGTTCAATTTCAACTGCTTCCATACATGGAAGCAGCTATGGAGATGTGGAGAGTGGATTGAGAAAACAACATTAAAAGTTGGACAACAAACATCAGTTCAGTTCCAATTGACTGATTATGTGGGAGAAATTATATTCCAACAAGCATCACATGTTAAATATATGTCTAATCTGAACTAATGAGCCAGTTATCCTCCAGCTCACCTCCACTACTTTTCATCATTTAAGGCAATTTAATTGTAATGTCTTCTTGGAGAAGTTTACGGGAGATTGATATGATTTTCTTGAATTGCCTAATTAATTCCGCACACTTTGTGGGTGTTAGAATTAGTATTATTTTATTGAGCCTTTGCTGTCCACCGTAACTTTTAGTTTTAATTCCTTTTTGCTGTCATTTTTGCTTATCACAAGAAGCTGAAAAAGAGCAACGCAACTCTGCAAGAAATTAGCAAGAACAAGGAAGGTTGAAGAAGGGCATCGAAGCTCTGTGTATTTTGTCTAGATTAATGAAATACAAATCAGATTACTATCCATTTTCTACTATGCATTTCGTGTGTTTTATGAGCAGCTTTTAATTGCGTTTGAATGTGTTTATTTTACTGTTGTATGCAATTTCTATTTGCTGCACTATTTTTATTGCTGAACCTCTACCCCTATTCCCACATCTAGTATTAGAGCCATTGGTTCAGATCCCTTTGTTTATCTTTTCTGGGTCTGCACTTATTTCTTGTTTGATAGCCATCAATGGCTTCTATAGCCTCAACTTTTGGTGCTTCCTTGTCAAGACTACAAACCCCTCTTTTCACAGGAAAAAATTATGAATATTGGTCGTTGACCATGAAAGCCTTGTTTAGGTCTCAGGATGTTTGAGAAATTGTTGAGAATGGCTATGCAAAACCAGTAGACCAAGCAGCTTACAATGCACTCACCCAGGCAAAGAAAGACCTCTTGAAAGAACAGAGAAAGAAGGATGGAAAAACCCTCTTCTACATACATCAAGCAATGCATGAAAGCATATTGCCAAGAGTTGCAGCAACAACACAAGCAAAGGAGGCATGTGACACATTGCAAACAACTTATCAAGGTAACGACAAAGCTAAATCTGCAAAACTCCAAATATTTAGAAGAGAATTTGAGAATATATGTATGAAAGATTCAGAATTTGTGGAGTTATTTTTTACTCGTGTTGTTGGATTAGTAAATTAAATAAAATATCATGGAGAAACATTAGCAAAGACCAGAATAGTTGAGAAAATGCTAAGGGTTTTGCCTACTAAGTTTGATCCTTTAGTTGTTGCCATAGAGGAAACTAAGGATGTAACCCAGTTGACAATGGATGAATTGCATACATCTTTGATAAATCATGAATATAGGCTGAATAGATCACACACCTCCATTGAGAATGCTTTCTCATCTCAAGCTTCAATAAGTCGTGGAAGAGGTAGAGGTAGATTCACTCCTAGGGGTAGAGGAAGAAACTCGTTTAGAGGACGTAACAGTAGTCCTGGAAATCAAAGTGGAAGAAGAAATAACAATGAATCCTCTCATACTCATCCAACTGGTCAAAGACAAGACAAGTCAAATGTTCAATGTCATTACTACAAGAAATATGGTCATTATGCTTCTGAGTGTAGGAAGAAACAACATGATCAAAGAAGACAAAATCAAAATCCCCCAGAAAATTCTTTAAAAAATACTATATTTATTGCAAGTGCAAAGATTGTTGAAGCAATTTTTACAAAATTGCCAGTTGAATGCAATATGGTTCAAGAGAGTCCAAATGATATTTGGTATTTAGATTCTGGTTGTAGCAATCACATGTCTAGAAATTTAGAGTTTTTTTCTAGCTTGGACAAATCAGTCAATTTAAATGTCACTCTTGGGAACAATAATTAAGTGAATGTTATGCAAAAGGGCACTTTTGACATTCTAACCAAAAAGGGGGAGCAAAAAGTAATTCAGGATGTTTTTTATATTGTTGGTCTGAAACATAATCTGATGAGTATTGGTCAATTGGTGCAAAAAGGATACAGAGTTTATATGAAAAACAATGTATGTGTCATTCTTGATAAATATCCTAGTACGTAGTTGATTGCAGAGGTACAAATGACAAAAAAAAGAATGTTCCCATTGAGGTTGAAACCTGACATCAAAAGAAACGTAGCTGGAGCAGCATTTAAGACTAAAAATTTTCAAGACACCTCTCAAGTTGCTCCAAAAAAGAGCAAAGTTGCAAAGTTTCTCTAAAAGGTTGCTGCGAAAAAGAACAAGGCTGCTCTAGAACAAAAAAAGGCAGCTTTGGAAAGGCTGAAACTAAAACTAAAGAAGAACAAAATGGTAATGTAATTGTTCAAACAAATTTTTAGTCAGATGTGAAGAATGAATCATAGTTATGGCATTTGAGATTTGGCCATTTAAACTTTGGAGGTCTTAATTTGTTGCATAGGAAGAATATGGTTAAGGGGCTGCCATTGATTAAGAAACTGGAAAGACTATGTGAAGCATGCATATTGGGTAAACAACATAGAGAGACCTTCCCTATTGGAAAATCAGAAAGAGCATGTAAAATACTTGAGATTGTTCACTCCGATATATGTGGACCGATGCAAAATCCTTCCATTGGAGGGTGCACATATTTTCTAACTTTTATTGATGATCATACAAGAAAGACATGGGTCTACTTTTTGAGAAATAAATTTGATGTGTTTGGTGTTTTTTAGCAGTTCAAGGCTCTTGTAGAAAAGAAAAGTGGATGCTACATCAAGATATTGAGAACTAATAGAGGCAGTGAATATAGTTCTAATGATTTTCTGAATTATTGTAGCCAACATGGTTTTCACAAATAATTTACAGCTCGTTACACACCTCAACAAAATGGCGTGGCTGAAAAAATAAATCGAACTATCATGGATATGACAAGAAGTATGCTGAAATCAAAACATTTTCCAAATGAATAATGGGTTGAAGCAATAGCAACTGTTGTTTACATTTTGAATAGATGTCCAACTACAAGTGTAAGGAATGTGATTCCTCAAGAGGCTTGGAGTGGTAGAAAGCACAATGTTGCTCACTTCAAAGTCTTTGGATGCATTGCATATGCTCATGTGCCTGAAGAGTTGAGAAGAAAATTGGATAATAGAGGTGAAAAATGTATTTTTGTTGGGTATTCAGAAGATACAAAAGCTTACAAATTGTTTAATCCAATTACAAGAAAAGTTGTAATCAGTAGAGATGTACAATTTGTGGAGAATGAAACATGGGATGGAAGTGTAGAAAAAATAATAACTGTAGCAGCTCAGTTGGGTGGGTGCATGGAAATGGGTAGCAATTACGTGGACACCCCCTAAAAAAATATTTGAAAAACCATAACACGAGTGCGTTATAACGTGCTCACGTTATGGCTCGTTATGCCGAGCCTAAGGCTCGACAACTACAAACCAATAACGCGAGTGCATTATAATGCACTAACGTTATTGTTGTTAAAAGCAAAAAAAGAAATGCAAATCTCTCATTAGGATTTCGATTGGTTTTTTTTTGCAGTTGAGGCCAAAACCACCACAATTTCGCGCTTGCATTCTAGGAGGATAATTTCAACAAATTTCTTCATCAACAATCCCTATTTCTTTGCAACAATGGCACCACGATGACGAGGAGCTGTGAGAGGTAAGGATTCTATGGTTTTTGTTTTGAATTAGTTAGTTTTAGGTTGAATTTGATATCTATTTGTTTGAATTTTTAGGAGATGCAAATCAACCTGAAAACCTTAAAAATCCTCAACATGAAGACCAACCAAATCCTCAAGATCAAAATCAACCACAACATCAACCTCCTCCACCAATGACTCAACCCCCTCTTGGCACTCAACAAAATTTAATGAGTGAAATTGAGAACAACAAAAAAGGAATTGAGGATTTGATCAGTAGGTTGAGTGATCCAAATGGTTCAACCGTAGAAAGAATGACTCTAGCAAATTCATTAAAAGATATGTTAAAAAATGTAGATTCAATTAGCAAACAAATAACTAAATGGCAAGATAGGAGGAAGGTGACTATGGATTATTATGCAAATAAACTATCATACAAGGATGTGATGGATTTAAAAATTACAAGAGGTGATTTGTGCTCATTATTCACTGACCCATGCACAAATCAAAATATTACTCTCAATGCGAAGAGGTTTCCTATCCATTGGTGCCACCACCAACAGATTAGGGACCAGTTTTATGATAGGTGGTACATGGTCTTCGATTACCCACCATGCAACAATCGCAAGGTCCCGCAATATTTCCTTAGGAAACTATATAGTGAGTTCATATTGAACAAAATCCCAAATTATTTTGATATGAGGGATTTCTAGGGGAGAGGTGGGGGGTCAGCTCAGGATAGACCTGGTGCACAACCTAATCCTATGTGGCAAGGTAGACGAGCTCTCACTAGGCCACCTCGTGAGCATGTTGTTATGCCTTCCATCACGAAGGAAAGTGTTGATGTAGAGACATTGCAAGCAATCAACACTTTGACCGAGAGTATCATCCATCATACGAGCCCTATTCTACAATGCCATCCAAGGGATTCTTCGAGTGGTGGCCTTCGAACACATGTGTGTCAATCTTTTGGGTTTACTTGTTCATATGACCCCACCGACACTTAGGAGACTAGTACGCAGGATCCGTCTACAGTTATGGAGATGGAGAGGGCAGCTAACATTTTGCATGAAGCATATGGCATTGATAGTGAGGTAAAAGTTAGTGCATGTGTTCATTGAATTTAATTTATTAAATTTTGATTTTGAAATGCAAGATTAACTAAAAATGTTTTATGATTTTAATAAAATTGCAGGGTCACAGTGTTGAGACTGGATACACCGGCCCCCCACCAACCTATTTTTGCAGTACACCTATTGCTAGGGTATGTAACTAGTAAACAATTATAAATTTATCGCATGTTAATAGCATTGTTTTACGAATGGTAATTTAATATGCGATTTTGGATGTTGAACAGACTAATATTGGAGGTTTTGATGGAACACTTCCCAATGGTAGTGGATTTACTCAAACCTTCACGTAGGTAATAGAATAAAGAGCTTAACTAATGAATCAAGTACTTAATAGATTTGTGTAGTTTATATGCACATTGTTGATTATGTTGAATATTTTGTTGTTTTATTTTCAGTTGTTACGAGACGATACACCTCTGAATGTGATGAGGGAAATGGATATTGGTGTGACATCTGCTATACAATCCTCGATGGCTCTGATAGAAGAGGTATGAGGCAAATTAGTAAATTTCAATTTACATTTGTTGTTATAGATGTTAGTTAGTGAAAAATCAAACCATTATTGATTCACGTAGTTTAATTTCTATTTGTATGGTTTATACAGGGCTTGAGCATGCCTGAGCATGGGCATAAGAATATTTCCCTCATGGAGAGAGATCATGAGATGGCTGTAAGTGATTATTTTTTCAAATATATCATTTTTTATAATGTAATTTCTATATATTCATGTCTTTACTTCTTATTGTAACAGTTAAAACTTCACCATGAACTAAGCCCTAAGAGGAGTAGCAGGAGCACTCCACGAGCGCAGCAAAAATGAGTGACAGACCTATTTCCATCCGAGCGAAAAGGAAAGGGAAAGATTTTATTTTCAGGGCATGAAGAGCAATGACTTTTGATTCCAGAGTCCTTTGTTGTATGCCTACATGGTAGATTTGTATATATTTTTTATTGGACATATTTGACATTGTATGCCTATATGGCGTTCTCGTAAGCCTATATGGCTATTTTGTACATATATTTCATACTTATATCGACATATATTGATGTATGCCTATGTGGCTATTTGGTTAATACAAATATTTTTTATTGATGCCTATCCATATTTGCATTCTACATTGATGGTTCAATAGTTATGAGTTATATGTATTCAAGGTAATTTCTATGTTAATACAAATATCTTTTATCAATGCTTATACTTATGTGATTGATGTATGTTTGTGTATGGGATCATAGTAATTTCTATTTGATGATGATATTGTGTCTTTAAGGTTTATTTATTAAGGGGTGCATGAAACAAGTTTTAAATCCTTAAAAATCTTTGAATTTCTCAGGTTTTTCTATTTGTCGAGTTTGGGCTCCGAGCCTAAGTCCAAGTCAAAAATTGGCTTTTCAAGTTCGAGGCGAGTCCAAGTCTAACACTAGTGTGAACACATTGAGGAATAATGTATATGCCCATGAAGAGAGAACCCATCCTTGTTTCCAAACAAACCATGGTACAGATATGGGTGGTCGAGATAAAACATCACTCTTCTGGATAGTTCGAACCATAATATTTCATGGCTTCAAACACACCTTCATTATGTGTGTTCTTGATCCTATTGAAGAAATGGTGGAACATGTTGTAGATCAAATATTGCAACCCTAAGTCCATAAGAAGGTTACTTGTCCGATTTCCACAAATGTCTTTAAGATGTTCATCCTTCTTGAGTAATGCCAACCACTATCATCGGTTGCCATGCTTCTAATGGAAAGTGAATTTGTTGCAATACCCAAAGGCTAGCAGGTTCATTCACTCTAATACCACTATAATGACTCGAGCTCTGGATCAATAGATTTTTTATTTATTTCTTATTGGATTGACAAAGGTTGTCATCCAATATTATTAAGATAGATAACAGAGTCCCCAAAGTATAAATGAAATAAATTCTAAATATGAAATCTAATTTAAATATTAATTTGATAATGGAAATTTGATAAATAAATATAATAGTTGTTTCTAATTAATCAATTAAAATCATGTGCTAGCTTTGAATATAAATCTACCTATCATTGATATATAGGCCTTCAGAATTGGGATGCCTTTCCTGATCAATACTTTGTACTCATGCATCTAACTTTGAGTCCTTTTCGGATTATATGCTTGAAACGTATACTCCCATATTATAAATTTTTTCTCATATAGACCAATCCCACACTAGGTAATTCAATAATAAAAATAAATCCACAAATTGGTTACCCTGATCTTCCCTTCTTATTCTCTTTTATACTCGAAAACTACATAATTGAATCCTAATAGCAATATCACAAGTTGACACATTGTAGAAAATACCTCCTACTTATCAATTGATGAGCTAAAGGGGCTCTATAATGAATGTTTCATAAGGTACAACACTTGCTGAAGGTTTTGCAAATGGGGTTGCAAGCTAAGTGGGCTTAACCTTGGGGAAAAATTTTTGTGGTTAAGCGCTTGAGATGGAGTAATACTGGGATGGGTGACCTCTTGGGAAGGCCTATTGCCTCAGCTCTATGAGCATCACCTACATGCAATGAGTGCTAAGTGGGCTAGTCATTATCATGAGAGATGGGTTCTTGTGAACTCAACCCTCTTTCAATCCATGTTAGCCTTGGGACCGTACAGGAAGCTAAAGGTTGTACCAAGTATGGGATCAACAAGTTTGTATAAAAAATCTAAAAAATAGAGAACAATGTGAATAATTCTTATCTTATCTTCTCCAAAAGTTCATCAACAACCTCCATTCGAGCCTCTCAAGGCTTTACATAGTGTTTTACACCCTTGTCTAACTGATCCACACCCTCAACTAACTAAAAACCAACTTTCAAAACAAGTAACCGTTGCATTTCAAATTTGTTGCTTTAAGCAACTTACAAATTTGCAACTTTAGACTCTTCCAACCTAAGGGATCGATCTGACGGAACATAGCTCAGAGCGATTCCACGTGTTTCAGTGTGAAAGAGGACCATCTACAGCGTAAAAATACCTATTTGGACGTGTTGGAACAGTCTGCTTGGTCATACAAGTTGCAGAATGAAAGTTGCACCACTTTGCAACTTTGCACTGCTTGCATTTGATGCTTTTTCCAACAAGTGAAAATCCACCACCACGGGAAAACCACTTCAACATAGCCAAAATTGAGAGAGGTTTTTGTAGAGGGGCTCAACGTGATCCTATAGGATCAAATGAGAAGCTTCTAAGCATCACGGTATATGAGTAATAGCATGCTAAAGTTTTCAGCCATTTTGCACTTTGGACCCTTAAGGGATCGATCTAGTGGAACATAGCTCGGAGTGATTCCACGTGTTTCAGTGCAAAACAAAACCATTCTTAGCATAAACATACCTATTCAGATGCATTGGAACAATTAGTTTGGCCATACGAGTTGCAAAGCGAAAGTCGCACCGCTTTGCAACTTTGCACAACTTGAATTTGACACTTTTTCCATCAAGTGAAAATCCACCGCCACAAGAAAACCAATCCAAGATAGCCAAAACCGAGAGAGGTTTTTCTAGAGGGGCCCAATTCTTTCTTGTAGGATTAGATGAGAAGTTTCTAAGTGTAACGGTATCCAAGTAATAACATGCTGAAGTTTGCAGCCATTTTGCAGTTTAGACCCTTAAGGGATCGATCCGATGGAACATAGCTCAGAGCGATTCCACGTGTTTTGGTGAGAAAGAAGACCATGCCTAGCATAAACATACCTATTCAAACTTTTTGGAATAGTCCGCTTGGGCACACAAGTTGTAGAATGAAAGTTGCACCACTTTGCAACTTTGCACTGCTTGCATTTGATGTTTTTTCCATCAAGTGAAAATCCACCACCATGGGAAAATCACTCTGAGATAGCCAAAACCGAGAGAGGTTTTTGTAGAGGGGCTCAATGTGATACCGTTGGATCATACAATAATTTTCTGAGCATCACGTTATCCAAGTAATAGCATGCTAAAGTTTGCAGCCATTTTGCACTTTGGACCCTGAAGGGATCAATCCAGTGGAAGGTAGCTCAAAGCGATTCAACGTGTTTCGGTGTGAAACAAGGCCATGCCTAGCATAAAAATACCTATTCAGATGCGTTGGAACAGTTAGTTTGGTCATATGAGTTGTAGAGCGAAAGTTGCACCACTTTGCAACTTTGCACAACTTGAATTTGACACTTTTTCCACCAAGTGAAAATCCGCCACCACGAGAAAACCACTCCAAGATAGCCAAAACCGAGAGAGGTTTTTCTAGAGGGGTGCAATGCCTTCATGTAGGATCAGACGAGAAGTTTCTAACTATAACGGTATCCAAGTAATAGCATGTTGAATTTTGCAGCCATTTTGCACTTTGGACCCTTCAGGGATCAATCCGGTGGAACATAGCTCAGAGCGATTCCATGTGTTTTAGTGCAAAAGAGGACCATGCCTAGCGTAAACATACCTATTCAGATGCGTTGGAACAGTTTTCTTGGTCACACAAGCTGCAGAATGAAAGTTGCACCACTTTGCAACTTTGCACTACTTGCATTTGATGCTTTTTCCATCAAGTGAAAATCCGCCACCACGGGAAAATCACTCTAAGATAGTCAGAACTGAGAGAATTTTTTGTAGAGGGGCTCAATGCAATCCTATAAGATCAGACGAGAAGTTTCTAAGCATCATGTTATCCAAGTAATAGCATGCTCAAGTCTGCAGCCATTTTGCACTTTGGTCCCTTAAGGGATCGATCTGGTGGAATGTAGCTCAGAGCGATTCCATGTGTTTCGATGCAAAAAAAGACCATGCCTAGAATAAACATACCTCTTCAGACACATTGCAACAATTATTTTGGTCATGCGAGTTGTAGAGCGAAAGTTGCACCACTTTGCAACTTTGCACAGCTTGAATTTGACACTTTTTCCATCAAGTGAAAATCTGCTGCCACGAGAAAAAAACTTCAAGATAGCCAAAAGCAAGAGAGGTTTTTCTAGAGGGGCCCAATGCTTTCCTATAGGATTAGATGAGAATTTTCTAAGTGTAACGGTATCCAAGTAATAGCATACTGAAGTTTTCCGTCATTTTGCACTTTGGACCCTTCAGGGATCGATCCGGTGGAACATAGCTCGGAGTGATTCCATGTATTTCGGTACGAAAGAGGACCATGTCTAGCATAAAAATACCTATTCGGATGTGTTGGAACAGTCCTCTTGGTCACACAAGTTGCAGAACGAAATTTTCCCCACTTTGCAACTTTGCACTGCTTGCATTTGATGTTTTTTCCATCAAGTGAAAATCCACCACCACAGGAAAACCACTCTGAGATAGCCAAAATTGAGAGAGGTTTTTGTAGAGGGGATCAATTCAATCCTATAGGATCAAATGATAAGTTTTTAAGCATCACGGTATCTGAGTAATAGCATGCTGAAGTTTGTAGCCATTTTGTACTTTGGACCCTTAAGGGATCAATCTGGTGGAACATAGTTAGGAGTGATTCCATGTGTTTCGGTGTGAAAGAGGACCATGCCTAGATTAAATATACCTATTCAGATGCATTGGAGTAGTTAGTTTGGTCACATGAGTTGCAGAGAGAAAGTTGCACCACTTTGCATAGCTTGAATTTGACACTTTTTCTATCAAGTGAAAATCCGCCGCCACGAGAAAACCACTCCGAGATAGCCAAAACTGAGAGAGGTTTTTCTAGAGGGTTCCAACTTGATCCTGTAGGATCAGATGAGAAGTTTCTAAGTGTCACGATATCCAAGTAATAGCATGCTGAAGTTTGCAGCCATTTTGCACTTTGGACCCTTAAGGGATCGATCCGGTGGAACATAGCTCGAAGCAATTCTACTTGTTTTGGTATGAAAGAGGAGCATGCCTAGCATAAAAATACCTATTCGGACGTGTTGGAATAGTCTGCTTGGTCACACGAGTTGCAAAAAAAAGTTGCAAATTGTTTACATGACCTTTATATGACCATTTTCACATTGTTTATATTTCAAAATTCAAAGTTTGCAAATTTTCCTATTCAAGGCATTTACAGAACAAGGTGATACTACACCAAAAATGAACTCAAACCTTACAATATTTGAGTATATCTCATTATGTAATTAAATCTTATTATAATGCCTCAAGCACTTCATTCTCACAAATCTTTTACAATGTCCCTCATACATTTGAGATTCTCTTTAAATGTCTACATCATAGGTGCTCATTATGAGGTTAACTTCAAATGACTAACTTGAGATTCCTTCGCTAAGCTTCACACACTCTTTTATAATGGATTGAAATAAAAATTGAGATTTGTCAAGATCGTCAAAATAAGGATGTTGCATTGCTTTTTTGGCTAAGATTCTCTTTGATGGCTCTTAAATCAACATTTTCTGCAACGAAAGATCAATCAATTTTTATTAGTTTACTTAAAAATACACAAATTAAAAGAGAAAAAGAAAGAGCATACAAAATGGAAATGAAATAAAAATAGATAGAAGGCACTTACAAATGTTGCATGTAGGCATCAAAATAAGGATGTTGCATTGCTTTTATGGCTGACGTTCTCTTGGATGGCTCATATATCTGCATTTTTTGCAAGGGGACACCAATCACTGTAAAAGAAGATGATAGCATTGGAATCAAACAAATTAAGGTGCATACAAGTATAAATTAATAAGAACCAATGTGCATATACTTACAAATTAATCCAACAAACCATTCAGGTCTGCTCTACTATTTATTGTGTCAATTATTGCCTTATGGTCAGACTCACGGACCTTCCATTACGTCTTGTTCAAAGGTCTACCCCCATATTTGGTCAAATGAACATTGGGTGCCACTAAAAGGTTCGAGAAATGAAGAATCTTAAGATGCATGTCAAATTCCTGAAATAGCCAATGTTTAACACTTGAATGTGGGTACCTTCTAATCCATGTTCCAGTAACCACAATCGAGCCTGTAGGGTATTTGATGTTTTCTCCATCTATAACTGGGGCCTCCAATTTTTTTTTGGTCTCAACACAACGACACAAGTAATAGTTTGTTCCCTCTTCATTGTCTTCATCTGCAATAATTGCATAAACATGCCCTACATTGATATGTGCAAAAAATCACTTGAAATTTGTCAACATTACGAATACAGTACAAAGTAAGATAACGATATGGAATTTCAACAACTAAGAAAGTAGATATATCACCTAGTTGAGCTAGATCTGATACGTGGTCAAAGTTGAATGATGATTCTATATGTGTTAGTTCCAATGTCGTCGGAGGGTGATACATGTGAAGTGGGCTAAGATAGCTTGTGAACCATTTTTCAACCCACTCCCCTGACTCACAATCATTCCAGGCTTGCATTGTACATGAAGAATAAAAGCATGCCATCTTTCGTGTATCAATACTCCATGAACCTGCATTTGAGCTAAGGAAAGAGTGTACCTCACTCGATCTTGTTAGTGTACAACAATCTTCATATGGTGCAATGTTAGTATCAACCATCAACCAAAAAAATCTACGAACTGAAGATGTACCTTCATTACCTGGACCCATCAAAGCATTACACCACTCGATGATTGATTTTGCATCTATCAACTTTGCACTGTCTTTATACTTTAACTCTTCTCGTGCTAATGCTCTTTTCACGCATGCTCCTGCACCATCATGCTCCCCCTTTCCATGTCTGGCCTTACAAAAGTTCCACATATGTTGAACACCTGTAATGACATGCACCTTGCACAACCAGTAGAACATGCACGATTTCTTGAACTGTGTTGCACAGTTATCAGACCATATTATATGTTGATTGTATTCTATGCCCCTCTGAGCCAAACCATTGTAGAACATCTGGAAGCAACCTTGCATGAAATTTGGAGAATGTGTGCGATCATCACTAATGTAAAATTGGTACTCCCTCGATACCTTCCTTTGCTCATCTGTACTATCAGATGCATGAATGAATGTTATGTGCACAAATATCGAATCTTGTGTGGAGTTGTAATACTGTGACTACACCTCATGTTGTGGTTGCAAAGTGTAGTTCTCTACAAAGTCAACCACAGATACTATGCTTCCAACTGGAAAGGTGTCCTTGCATAGCTTGAACTGCATGTCCAACCATTAGGCTCTATGGGTATGCATTGCATACTCAGACAATATACTGTCATGAAGTGTGGTCATAAATTGGTACACTGGAATCTTCTCAATAACCAAATCACACCTTTTTGCTTGAGACCCATCTTTTGTAGCATATGCCACTATTTTATACTTCCCGAACTCTACTAGTTTCTATCCCACCTCATTTGTGCTTTCCATATGTTGACATACTGGCATACACTAGAAGCCACCGCAACGCTCGCATGAACCATCCAAGCATGTTGTCCTATAGAATATTTGGCCATCCTCTATTTCACATAATTTTTTTGATAAGAACTCACTTGAAGATTTTGGTGGGGCTTCTATGCCATAATCCTACAAAACATCGTTAGTATGTAAATCTAAACATTTAGAATGATAAACATCATAATGGTTAGAAAATTCAATATGTAGTCTACAACAACAAGTAGTGCGTATGTGATTTATCTTGACATAAAAAGGTTTAAGAAGTTCAAAAAATATTTGAGAAATACTAATATGAGGATAATCATTTTCAAATTTCCAAAAAAATTGGGTTTGAGTCATTTCCAAAAAATGCTTTGGATGTGGATCATGATTCCAACTACCGATTCTCCTTCTTACCATATCGCTTTGATTCAGAGATGGCCTTGTGTTATTCTTCCAATACTCTTCAATTAGTGTTCTCAAGGCTTCGATAACTTCTTTATCTTTTCGTGACAGTCTCCCCAAGAATGCCCATAATTCATTTGTATCATTGCCCTCAATTCTTTGCTACCTTTGAATGGCTCTTGATAAAAAAATTCTACTAATTCCCATTTGTTCACTAGTATTTTTAATTAGGTGAGCTCTCTTTGTTTGATAGCTTACCAAAGTCGATGTAATGACACGTCGGGTGACATTACTATCCTTTGAGTGTGAGGTCTTACCCACACTCTCATAAGCATCCATTAGATTCTCCTCTCGATGCATTTGATGTTCTCAACCCAAGAGTCTTCATGATGTTCCTATACTCTACACCCCGCATCATTTCAACAAATAGTTGACATCTTGCAGTCTCATTTAGCCTTTCAAAGAATCGTTTCCAAATCTTATTAGCATATCTTCTACAAGTGCGTGTTGAAATCTTACCTTCCATGTGCTGCAAAATTTCATCATCAATATTAATCAAATACTTTGGATTTCTACACAAAATTCTTGGTGGTGTTCTCCTAGGTACATACATCTCAACATTAGGAATTTCATCAATATTTAATTAAGGTGGGCTAGATTGCATATCTTCGATCAAGGGTGGAGAAGAAGACATACCTTGAGGTTCACATGGGGATGATGGCATACCTTCTTCATCAATTTTGAGTGATGATGTACTCTCAACTTGAGATGTTTTGGATGGTGTCCAACAATATTCACTTGCGGTTCATGGTGTCCCTCCATATTCACTTGCAGTAGATGGTGTCTGTCCATATTCACTTTTGCTAGATGGTATCCCTCCATATTCGCTTGTGCTTAATGGTGTCCCTCCATATTCACTTGTGCTTAATGGTGTCCCTTCATATTCACTTGTTGTAGAAGGTGTGTCTCCAACTACGGTATCTGAATTTGTCTTATGATGATGCTTTCGCATTCGTGCTTGTTGTGCTGCCAATTCCCGTTCTCTTTTTTAGGGTTGAGGTTCCTCTACAATCAGGTTGTTTTCATCAATCATTTCCAATTTATTCTTTTCACGATATGCCACCACCTGAATTCTCTCCTTTTCTTTCAAGGTTTTGTTCTCTTCATCTGTTAGTTTCCTCTTTGTCTTTTTCTTTGACATGGTAGATAATTTTATCTGTACCATGGTAATGAGATGAATATTAGTTCCTAAAAAATGTATCCATTCAAGTTAATTGAAAAATATATGTCATTGAAGGCTTCATTTAAATAATACTTACAATCATCGTGTACAAAAGTTAACCTAGCATGTAGACAAATGTGTACAAACTATGGAAGCACTGGGCTGGCCAGAGCACATTTCTAACTAAAAGTGAATAACCATGATGGTGATTCTGAAAACTAATGAGTGGATAGAATTGTGAGCTTTTGATAATTTTGTGGTGTAGGGGCACCTTGACAATCTATTCTTCCATTTTGAAATTTGATTCAATTTTGGGTATCTTCATGTTGTAAGAGGGTCATTAAAGACATTTTCCATGTACCAGTTATATGAGCTTTCAAAGACACGTTATTTTTTAGTTATAGGCATTGGGGGGAGTTGGTTGTCATTGAAAAAGGTTTAAACAACTTCCATTGGCTCAAAGGGAGGATATTTGTTCATTTTGAAATCCATTTTTTTGATAAAAAAATGTTGTTTTCCAGAAATTCACTGGTTTTCTTGCACTTTCCTACACTTGTACGGATCTATACAACCTCCCCTTGATAGAAAAATAATATAATTTTGTAGGCACATGTCTTAACTCTCTAATACATCAGTTTTGAGGGCTTAACAGTATGTTTGAAGGGAGCAATTGACAATTTTCTAAAACTGCTCATTTCAAGCCAATCAAGGGTTTGAGTAGGATTTAATTATGAAATGACCATCCCACCTACTATTATGACTTGTTTATTGGTGGGATGGCATGTACATTGTTAGAGTAGGGTCTTTTATTGTTGAACATTCCTTGGAATGAAACTAATGACAATATGATGGGGTTCTTAGGCTGAAACAAGCACTTTTCCATGAGAATTTGAGGAACCAAGGAGTGATTTTGAAAAAGTGTTGAAGGAGTGGTCTATGTAATGAAATTTTGACCTTGTCCAGGGTATTTTGAAGATGTTTGATTCTTTGGAATGGTCTGGGAAGGCCCGGGTATAGGAGTTTCTATAAACCCTCCCTCTTTGCATTGAAAAATGGGGGTTTTTGTATTGGAAGCCTATTTTAGCAGGTAAGGTCCTAAGACTTAGAAAATATCTTTTTTTGAGACCTAATTAAATATTTTTTTTGGGTTTGGAAGTCTGGTGTGGGGATCTAAGGGTAGTTCCTTTGTAAAATTGGCCTACTTGGAGGCCTAAAATAGTGAAAAGGTCAGTTTTCTTAAAGTTGTCGCAAAGGAGTCATGTGATGGGTTAAGGTATGTCTTGCAACTCTAAAATGGGTTCTAGAATCATTCTTTTATTTTCCTGGTGTTTTTGGAAATTTTTGGAGTTAAGGGCCCAAAACGGGTTTTGCACAGTAACTAAATTCCAAGGGTGAAATGTGGGAAATAGTGTTTATGTTTGTTGTCTAGCTTGGAGGAGTGTTGGGATTGTTCCATTAGGCCTTTTTAATCTTGTTAGATGCCTCTTGAAGGAAATTTGACATCTTCAATTGTTTTGGGTCCTCTAACTCTACATAAAAAATGAGTATCACAGTCTGAAGTGTGTGCATGGTTTGGGAGATACATGTGACAGTTTGCAGATGCTTGGCTACTAGTAATGTGGATAGTGAACAAAGGAACTAAGTTTTTGTGTAAGGGAAGACTTCTGAAAGGTTTCATTTTTGTTGTACTAACTCAAACAAAGATTTATTAAGCAAAGAATGGTTTGGTTGTGCCTTAAGAATTAAAGTTTGTGTTTGTAAACAATGGTGCCATTATGGAAGATTTAAGATAACTTGTGAATGAAATAATCATTGGTTGATGTTTTGAGGAACCTAGTTGATTGTAATCAGTTATTTTCAAGATTTTCAAGGTGTTTTGAAGGTCCTTAAAAGGAATTGGGAACTCTTAATGCTAATTTGAGTATATGAATCAAATATTTTGTGAAGGGAAATATAGTTGAATAAGTGTGTCAAGAAAGGTGTTGATTTCTTCCTTTGTACTACATTAGTTTGTGTAGAGGTATTGGAAGGTGTTTGGACCTTTCAGAGGAATGGGAGAGGCTTGGAGTTGTATTAAAGGATGAATTTTGGTGAATGGTTATGAGTTTCTAATCAACTTTATGCTATGTTACAATCAATTTTATGATGGTTAATCTATTTTTTTGAGTCTGACAAAGAGTTGAAACCAAGTTCTAATGTTTTGATGAAAAGATGATTGAGATTGTTTGTTTATCTTCTTCAATTTAATTTAGGGTTAGAAGTATCCTTGATGATTTGTGGATCCTGGTAGATGTTCTGCATCAAGTTTAAAATAGTAGTTGGCAAGTGTATATAATTTTGTATGTAATGGTAATTTAAAATGTGCATTGACAGCTTAAGGTTATAATGAAAAACAAAAATGAAAGCAAGCGATAATAAAATGAAATTAAATTTGTAAAAAATTCACATACCTAAAAAACTCGGCTTTCAAATGGAGGAGTTCAACCCAATTATGTAGCCTTAGCTTCTTCTTTCTTCAAACTCCACAACAATTTGACTTGTTCAAAAGCTTGTTCCCCTCCAAACATAAATTGTATATCAGTTTTCAATTGAATTCAAAATTCAATTGATATTATATGTCTTTCAATGTGGAAACTCTGCTATTTCATGCAAAGGTGGTAGAAAGATCATGGAAAAGGTGATGGAATGTGAAAAACATGCTTGCACACTTCACAACATCATCAAAAATCCGCTTTTTGTCGGAGCATGCGCAAGACTAGGGGAATATGCAGACTGTGGGCCTTGAAATCATGGGTATATAGAGTTTTTTACTGTTTTAGTGGAGTACAACACGCGCTTGCATTATAGCGCGAGCATGTTATGTGAAATATGGTTTTCTTTGTGTACTTATTTTCTCCCTCTTTGTCTTTACCCTCTATCCTAATTCTATAGTTGTCCCCTGTATCCTTATAGTAGAGGAGATAGAGGTGAGTGTGTGTGTGTGTGAGAGAGAGAGAAAGAGAGGTAGAGGGAGAGTGGGAGAGATAGAGGGAGAGAGATGGAGGGAGAGGGAGAGGGAGGGAGGGAGGGAGAGGCATAGGATTAGCAATAGAAAGTGGGAGACATGGAGATATATAGGGAGGGAGACAGGGGGAGAGTGGGAGAAAGAGAGAGTGGGAGAGAAAAAGGGAGAGAGAGAGGGAGAGGGAGTGGGAGAGAAAGATGGAGAGAGGGAGGGAGAGGGAGAGGGGGAGAAAGAGAGAGTGGGAGAGAAAGAGGGAGAGAGGGAGGGAGAGGGAGAGGGGGAGAAAGAGATAGCAGGAGAGAGGGAGAGGGAGAGGGAG
>CM021109.1:7064069-7172093 GCA_007115665.2 Sequoiadendron giganteum
TTCATCCCTGAACCCTCAACCCTTAAATCCTAATCCCTCAACCCCTATACCCTCTTAATCCTTGAACCCTGAACCCTAAACCCTTCAACCCTAATCCCTCTACCCCTATACCCTCTTAATCCTTAAACCCTCAACCCTCAACCCTTAAACCCTAATCCCTCAACCCCTATACCCTCTTAATCCCTCAACCCTCAACCCTTAAACTTTAATCTCTCAACCCCTATACCCTCTAAATCCCTCAAACATCAACCCTTAAACCCTAATCCCTCAACCCCTATAACCTCTACCCTATAACCTATTAATCCCTCATCCCTAAACTCTAAACCCTTAAACCCTAACCTATAAACCCTCTACTGTCAATCCTCTACCCTCTACCCTCAACCCTAATCCCCCAACCCTTAAAACCACTTAGTAAACCCTCTACCCTAATCCCTCAACCCTCTTGACTCTTAAACCCTCAACCCTTAAAACACTTAAACACTCAACCCTAAACCCTCAAACCTCAACCCTAACCCTTTAAACCCTAAACTGTTAAACCCTCTACCCTCTACCCTCAACCCAGTACTCTCTACCCTAAACCCTAATCGCTCAACCCTTATATTGTGAAGTCCAAGAAAACTCTCTACCCTAATCCCTAAACCCTCAACCCTTAATATCTCAACCCCTATAACCTCTACCCTATATATTGGACCCTCGACCCTATACCTTAAACCCTCAATCTTCAACCCTCGACCCTTAAACCCTCTACCCTTTACCCTATACATTAAACACTCAACCCTCAATTCTCAACCCTCAACCCTTAATCCCTCAACCCTCAATCCTTAAATCCTAAACCCTCTACCCCTTACATTGGACCCTGAACCTAATCCGTCAACCATATACTCTCAAACCTATACCCTAAACTCTCTACCCTCAACCAAGTAAACCCTTAACCCTAAACCATTAACTCCAAACCCTTCAACCCTAAACCCTTAAACCTTCTACCCTGTATCCTCAACCAAATACCCTCTACCATCGACCCTATTCCCTCAACCCTCAAACCTTAAACCCTAATACCCTAGAAACCATCAACCCTATAGCTCATCCACCCTAATCCCTCAACCCTATACCCTCAACCCCTATCACTTTCTCTCTATCTATACATCTCACCTCTCCCTCCTACCCTCTCTAATTATCTCTATCTATCGTCTCCCTCTTTCTGTGTACCTCTCATTCAATCAATCCCTACCACCCTCTCTCGCTCCCTCTATCCATATCTCTTTATGTCCCTCTCACTCCATCCCGCTCTCTCCTACTACCTCTCTCTCCCTCTCTCTCATGTCTCTCCTTCCCACCCCCTCTCTCTCTTAGGTCTCTCCCTCTGGCAACCTACCTAGGTAACTCTCTCTTTTTCTCTCTCCCCTCTCTCTATATATCCATCCAACCCTACCTAGATAAGTCCCTCTCACTCCACCCCCCTCTTTCTCTACCTTTATTAGATCACTCCCTCCCACACCCTCTCCCTCTCTCAGGTCTCTCACTCACACTCCCTCTCTCTCACACTCCATCTCTCTCACACTCCCTCTCACTACCTATCTCTCAATTTTCTCCCTCTCACCCCCCTCACACTCTCAATTTTATCCCTTTGGCACCCTACCTACATAAATCTCTCTCTCTCTGTCTCTCTCTCTCCCCCCTCTGTCTCTCCCTCTCCCTCAATTCTCTCTCTCCCACCCTCCCTCTCTCTCTCCCACCCTCCCTCTATCCCTCCCACCCTACCTAGCTAAGTCCCCCTCAGTCCAACCCCTTCTCTCCCACTCCCTCTCTCTTAAAATCTCACTTCCACCTCTCCATCTCTATAGATCTCTCTCTCTCTCTCTCTCTCTCTCTCTCTCTCTCTAAATTCTCCCTTTGTCTAAATACATACATAAATGCATACATACAAGAATAATACATATGTACATATAATTTTACATCCATATAAGCATACATACATACAAACATACAAATATATCAACATACATTCAATATATTGGCATTTAACATAAAGGAAGACATATAATGCGCTCGTGTTATGTCCTAGTTGACATGTTCCTCGCATAAGCAAAAACCATGTGAAAAGTGAGATATAATGTGAGTGCGTTATAACACACTCATGTTATATCTTTCTTTGGGAATTCCCGAGCCTTAGGCTTGGTATTTGCCTTGGAATACCAACCCAAAGGCTTGGAGGGCATTCCCAATGACTAGAGACGTGTTTTTAAAAAAACCACCATATTTCTCATAATCGAGTTCATGCTCACCGTCAGGATTGCACGTGGTTCAATATCGAAAAAATCAAAACACATGGGTAATGTTGGGTTATCTCTTAGCTATCCAACGATGTAATTTTTTTCACTTTTTGAAAATTTTAAGTCTTTCATTCATAATTTATTTTATCTGTATGTCTTTTTTTTGCCAAAAAGTAGTGTTTGGTATTTTTTTCGTTATAAATTAACCATTGATGAATTTTTCAAATAAATTACATTTTTAGAAACTAGACTCCATTCTACAAAATAAAAAAAAAAAAATCAATTAGTTTCCAAAATTTGTAGGGGTAGCACGGCCAAAATTCTATTTTTAGGAAATGTCTACTTCACAAATTAGTAAAAAATCAAATATTCCATAAAAAATTATCAAAAAAATTGTGCATCAACTACATATTGTTAGCTAGCTTCTGACTATTGTGATTTTAAAAATACTACAAAATAGTTCACCGTACGAGGGTCATACAAGAGTTGCTATGTTATATTTTTTTGACAAAAACAACACCAATTTATGTATGTCCCTCGTTTGAACCCCTTAATCTCAACCATTTTCAAAATAAATTAGTAGTTTAGAAAGTAGACTTGGAGCACTTGAATCCTTATTTTTGTTCCATCTCAAAATTTTGAGTCTAAGTATCCTCAATTTCACGTCCAAGGTCAGTATTTCCTAATTTCAGAAAAACGTTGTCCACTTAAGTCCCCTTTTTGGGAACCATCTTGGTGCACTTACCCACCTGATCCACATGATGAAATGATTAATGAAGTGATAGAACAACAAGGTATTCCTCAAGCAATACCTCCTTCCACTCTCAAACAAGCAACACAAGTTGTAGCACAAGCTACACCTTCTACAACAAGACTTTCAAGAAATCAGATTTCTTCACCAACACAAAAAACTCCACAAAGAACACCAGTTGTAACATCATTAGAAAGTCCTTCAAACTCAACGGATAGAAGCAGCTCATCTAATCCTACATTGGCAAGCTTATTGCAGTGAAAAACAAAGAGTTTAAGAGACATATATGGAGCTGATTTTAGTGTTGAAACATCAAATTCAATTTCTATCTTTTCTTTATTTTGAGAAGTTGTTGATCCAATGTTCTTTGATGAAGCAATTAAGGATGAAGCATGGGCTAAAGCTATGAATGAAGAGATTGAAGCTATTGATAAGAACAATACTTGGGAGTTGGTGGATCACCTTCAAGAAAAGGATGTCATAAGTGTTAAGTGGATTTACAAAACTAAGTATGCAATGGATGGAAATGTGTTGAAGCATAAGGCGAGGTTGGTTGCTAGAGGCTTCACTCAGTAGCCTGGTATTGACTACAATGAAAGATTTTCTCCAATAGCTCGATTGGATACAGTAATAAGTGTTTTAGCCATTGCAGCCCAAAAGAAGTGGCAAGTTTTCCAAATGGATGCAAAATCTGCATTTTTAAATGGTTTGATTGGAGATGAAGTCTATGTTGAGCAACCAGAAGGATATGAGATTGCAGGTCAAGAAGGAAAGGTATACAAGCTGAAAAAAGTGCTATATGGACTCAAGCAAGCTCCTAGAGCATGGTACAGTTGAATTGATTCTTACCTGGTTAAGAATGGTTTTAGTAGTTGCAACAGTGAGCCTACTTTATATACCAAAATGGATGAAGAAGGTAAAATTTTGATAGTTTGTCTTTATGTAGATGAGTTGATCTTTATGGGAGATCTTTCCATTAGTCTTTTTAAGATAGCCATGATGAAAGAGTTTGAGATGACTGATCCTGGACTTATGAAATATTTTTTTAGAATAGAAGTTAAGAAATCGACAGATGGTATTTTTATTTCTCAGTGAAAGTATGCAAGTGATGTATTGAAAAGATTTAATATGTTGAATTGCAAACCAACACCTACTCCAGTTGTGACAAGACTAAAGTTAAGCAAGGATGATGACGGTTCATTAGTTGATCCTAAGTTGTTCAAAAGGATTTTTGGTAGTCTCATCTATTTGATTGCCACACGACCTAACATCATGTATGGTGTGAGCCTTATCTCAAGGTTCATGGAGTCTCCAAAAGACTCTCATTTGCAAGCTGGAAAAAGGATTTTGAGGTACATATGTGGAACTAAGAGTTATGGAATTTTGTATTCAGCTGTAGATGATTTCAAGTTCATTGGATACACAAACAATGATTGTGCTGGTAGTATAGATGCTAGAAAAATCACTTTTGGTTATGCATTTCATTTTGGATCTGGTGTTGTATCTTGAGCTTCAAAGAAGCAGCCCATTGTTACACTTTCTTCAGCAGAAGCAGAGTATGTTGCAGCCACTGCAGCTGCATGTCAAGATGTATGGATGAGGATAATGTTGGTTGAGTTGATGCATAAACAAGATGAAGCAAAAAATATTTACTGTGATAATAACTCAACCATTGCACTATCTAAAAATCACTTTTTTTATAAAAGAAGCAAGCACGTAGATACTAGATATCATTTTACAAGGGAGTAAGTAAATAACAAAGAAATATGTTTAGAATTCTACAGATCAGAAGATCAATTTGCTGATATTTTTACTAAACCATTGGAAAAAGATGCATTTGAATATTTGAGAAGTTGTTTGGGTGTATGTGCTTAAAATGAATGCTCCAAAAATTTCTGTGCAAGTGTGGATGCTCCATAAATTTTTGAAAAAAATGCAAAAGACAAAAGACAAATGCTCTGAAACCTTTTAGAGAGAAGGTAGATGCTCTGGAACCCTTCAAACAGAAGGAAGAAGACAAAAGACAGATGCTCTAGAACCTTTCAGACAAAAGGCAGATGCTCTAGAACCTTTCAGACAAAAGATAGATGCTCTGGAACCTTTTAGACAGAAAGTAGAAGACAAAAGGAAAATTCTCTGGAACCCTTCAGACTGAAGATGGATGCTCTGAAAGTTTTTGAGCCGAATATTAATTAGTTGAGATTAAGGGCGGGTGTTAAATATATGTCTAATCTCAACTAATGTGCCAATTATCCTCCAACTCACCTCCACTACTTTTCAACATTTAAGGCAATTTAATTGGAATGTCTTCTTGGAGAAGTTTACGGGAGATTGATACGATCTTCTTTAATTGCCTAATTAATTCCACACACTTTGTGGGTGTTAGAATTAGTATTATTTTATTGAGCCTTTGCTGTCCACCGTAACTTTTAGTTTTAATTCATTTTTGCTGTCATTTTTTCTTATCATAGTAAGCTGAAAAAGAGCAACGCAGCTCTACAAGAAATTAGCAAGAACAAGGAAGGTTGAAGAAGGGCATCAAAGCTCTGTGTATTTTGTCCAGATTAATGAAATACAAATCAGATTACTGTCCATTTTCTACTGTGCATGTTGTGTGTTTTATGAGTAGCTTTTAATTTCATTTGAATGTGTTTATTTTACTGTTGTATGCAATTTCTATTTGTTGCTTTGTTTTTATTTCTGCACCTCTACCCCTATTCCCACGTCACAAATTGTAGAAGAATATAGTCATTGCCTGATAGATGAGGTTGATCTAAAGAAGTTCTTAGTCACCAAAATTAGATAACAGAAGACATGTCACAACCAAGTGTATTAGTTTGCAGCCAAGGAGTATATGAGGTGAATTCATAGCTTTTTTATTGCCATTTATGTAAGATAACATCATTGGTCAAAGAAAGTGAATATTGTAGGAAAATAGAGATTGTGGTTTTTGTAACATAGATATTGTAGATCAAGTAAGGCAACAACCAAGGAAAAATTATAGAATTTTAAAGGCTTTAAAAGTGAAAAAGGTTGCAAAATTGAGACCAATGTTATTTTGAGAAAGGTGCAATAGTTAGTCGTAGCTATAAAATAGAGATCGCAGTTTTTCAGTTAAGACTATTGCATGTTTCTGAAGAAATTTCCCAAGGAAAGATAGATTAGTTAAATCATTGTTTTGAAGCTACAAAAATCAAAAGATTTTTTTTTTATTGTTAGAAATGAATATCAAATTGTTGTTGTTGCATTTTGTGTTGCCAAGAAAAGGTAGCAGCTATTATAATTGTTACAACAATACCGTGCATAAATGAGATCGCTGCATATTAGAGCTAGGGTAAGAAGCTGAGTATAGGATACACATAAAAGCGTAGAGATAGAAAGACACAACCACTAAAACACAGCAAAGAACTCAGTTAAACCTTGAACACTACTATCCATAGGTTCATATGATAAGTTTATAGATCAAGTAGAATTAAATCCATTACACTATAGCTAGTTGTGATATTCATTAGGAGTAGTTTAAACATGACTCCTCATGAATTATCTAGAAGGTGGAGGATGGTAGAAGTTTGTGCACATTTAATTTGGATGCCTCTAGAAAGTCTTTCATCTATGCCAATAGTCTTCAAACATAATTAATTTACTTCTCCAATTCCTTTGCTCTTCCTTTGCCATTGACTAATGTCATTCTTTCTCTTCTTTGTCTTGTGGTGTCAACCAACTCTTCAGACTTCTTGAATACTTTATTTTCCATCTTGATGATCTTCATGCTTGACGATGCCTTTGTCTTTGTCCAACTGCTGCGATAGTCTCTCAAACCTTCAATCTACAACTTCCTAAAAACTTGCTATCTATAGATGCCTTGCCAAAATTATTTGTTGTGCCTTCAAACTTGCCATGATTTCCATCATCTTTTACATGCAAACTTTTATACTTAAACGAATTCTTGATCATACCTGTACTTTTTTGCCAACTAGATCCATAAACCTATCCACAATCCATAAACATACAACCTATCATGGAATCTTTATTCCAACATGACTTTTCACAATGATTTATCATACCACAAATAGAACAAGAGTGAAGATCCCATCAATTATCTTTCTTATGCCCTTCTCCATGAGAATACATAAACTCCATTTTTTAACTTGATTTGCATGAACTTGTAACACTAGCAACATTAGTTATATTTTTCTTACCATATCTAAGGCCTACATTCTTAGGCCTCATAACTGGCTGAATGGGCTCTCTTATTCCTTTCCCATTTTTCCTAAACCTTTTCCTTTAAATACCATTTTCTACATGATTCTCAAACCAACATTCTTTTTAACATTTGCAAAATCAAATACATTATCTGTTGGAAACAAGCTACACTAAGAGGGGGGTGAATTACTGTTGTGCCAAAATTAACTTTATTAACCTTTATCTTCAAAGTATTAACAACATTCAACCATAATGCATAAAAATGAAGAAAATGAACACAACACCATAACACAAGGATTTTTACATGGAAACCCTATTAGGGGAAAAACCACGGTGGATGGCCAATCCATAATTTAATTTGACTATGCTCAAATGAAGTTTACAATAAGGGGAATGTACTTGCATTTAGGCACACTGCCTAGAGCTCATTTCTCAAAGGGAAGGCTCATTGTCTTACAAAGAAAATTAGATTAAAACCATATGAGAGTTTGAACTAAGAAAAATAGCATCTACATATGCTTGATTACAGTTTTGGTTAGGCACAATATTCAGTCTTCTATCCTACAGACTGATTCTACACTTCTCTTCTATTCTGCTTACACTCACAATACAGACTCTCTATGCACAAGTTAAACTGCACATTATCGCTCTTCTTCTCTGCTCTAACTACAAATTTGCATAAACTCACACTTCATACTTCTCTCAAAATGGTACGAACGATCATATATATATATATCCACAACATAAAATTCAATTACACTTTGTCGACTTCAATAGAACACAAAAATAATTACAACTGTTGACTCAAATCATGAATAATATGCAATGTGTATCCACAACAGTTGGCCACAACTTGGATAGGACCCAAACAAATATGTATGAACATAAAATTACTTAAACAATTACTTCTCATACATCTGCAACATAATTCATTCATGAAGTCGGCTCTACAATTGGTAAAACTGAGAATTAGTCAATCAAACCTTCTAACTTCTACTTGAATTGATACAATCCACTACGCTTCAATAGTAACAAAGATAATATACCAAAAACAATTTCCTGAGATGCACAAAACAAAATAATAACATGAAATCTTCATATAGATTGATGAACACTGTGTTATCAGATACTCTGTTCTTCCTTGTCAATCTTCAATTTGTCTATCAGTATGATCGAATGAATATCTGTGTATGTGATCATTGATAAGAGTTTCCATCAATGACAACACCAAATGATACTAGTATTGTCTCTTTCCAACAATCTCCCCCTTCGATCCAATTCTTCTTTATTTTCAACCAAACATTTCTTCACTGCCTCAGTAGTGTCTCTTGATTCAATTGGGATTTCTTTTACATCATCTTTCTTCTCTCCAGTTGTTACTTCCACAGTTGTAGGTTCTGATCTACCTTCAATGATTTCCATTTCCTCAATTGATACATTTTCAGGTATCTCAACTTCCATAGGAATTTTTGTGTTGTCTTTTGTAGGAGGAATCTATAAATCCTCAAAATTTTCTTCTTCTGCTTCCTTTTCTAGACTAGATGGGGCATCATCAACATGTGTTTCCTTAGCTACAACATCAGTTCTCTCATTTAATAGTATCTCCCTCAAGATTTTCTCAGTTTCTTTTGTAAGTTCATTGGTTAGACCAATCATTAGCTTGTTCACACTTGTTTTTCTTTTAAATTTCCTTTTGGCTTTTTTCAAGAGTGCCCGCATGTCATCCATAGACATTATCGGACAAAATTATGCAAGAATCCTTTCTCTCATCTATTCTTCTTTTGTTCTAGCATTGAGTCTCCTCATTTCCAGAATTTCATATAGACTTTTGGGAAAATTAAGCATTATTTCTATCAAAATTTTATTGAAAATATTCATATGTTTTATTGTCACTTCTTCAAGAATTCTTTTATCAGAATCATCAAAAGACTCATTCCATTTACAGAGAGGTTTGATATTTCCATCCTTGACTAAATCCTTTTCAAATTCTCCAACTGACATACCTGAATTGTCAGTCTTTGTCTTCTTCTTCGCTTGATCATCTTCATGAGAGGGTTTTGTAATAGTTGTTGCCTTAGTGCCTTGATGTTTGATTCCTTTGAATTCTTCATTGGACTATGTCACTTCATCCCTAGAAATAGCCATATACACTCTTTTTCTCTTATCTTTCTTCCTCTTACCTTCTTTGTTGGATCCCTTGGATTCAATTTTTATAGGGATGGATTTTTGTTGCAAGAGCTTAATGGGATGCAAAGCTTCTAGTTGTTCTAGCTTTGGAAGATGGTGTTGCTAGACCAAATGATTGAGTTTTTTTCTACCTCCTTAGCTTCTTTCTTTGTTGCTTCAACTTCTTCCCTTTTATTTCTAGCTTCTTTTAGTTTCTCTATAGATATGCCCAAACTTTCTGCAAGAACTTCTACCTCTTTTCTGAATCTTTTAGTTACCACAGGTTTCTTGAGCTCGTTATGAACCTGTATGTCCTTCTCAGCATAGGTACCAAACCTTTCTTCTACTAGATCCAGAGGTTTACTTAGCAAGTGTTGCACATACATGTACAAAATGTTCTCTTCAACTTCATACCCCATAGGCAGGATCCAGATTGTTCTAGGATCAACAACTTCCATCATACACTGATCAAAATTTACCATGAAGCAAATTGAATCCTTGTAATTCTCTACAATTGAGGTGGTAATCCTCTCTCTTTCTTGCATTATAGTCTAAAAAAATTTAAAGTATCCTCAAATAGTTGCATTCTTTATTTTGGTGTCTCCAAAATTGTGCAACAGATCTCTGATCTGAGTGGCTACCATCTTGTCCTTTTGCCAATGAATCTTTCCAACTCCCAGAACTTCACCGATGAAAGAAAAGAATAAGCACAAAAGCAATTTACCATAATTGAAAGAGTTTTACTTATCTTTCTTAATCTTTGCAATATTTTCCATTTGCTGACTCCTCAGCAGTTCACAAAGATCATAATCTATATTTTCCTTCACCATTTGGCAGGCAACATAAATTTTTGTGTCAAACGCAAAGTTGTCACGACTATAATGATAAATATTGTATCCAATAATCATAGATGCAAATTTGACATCTATGTCAACAATGTTATCAATAGTCATTGCTCTTCTATCATATGTAGAGCCTGTAGCATCAGTGATTGTTTAATTTTTCACAGGCTTCAGAATTAGTAGTCCACTAGAAGAGTTTAGACCAGTTACAACATTGATAGCTTCCTTTGTCATTTTGAATGGAATGCTTAACCACATATATTCATCATGGACTCGACTCAAAACATAATGAACTCATTCTAACTCTTCAAACACGATAAATTTGACAATTTTTGTAAATTTCTTTGCTTCAAGGATTTTATGTTCTAGTTTTACATAGTAATCTTCACCTATGATATGATTATTGTACAAATTCAACAGTTGATAACTTCCTAGTTCTTCAATATTGGCATGAATATAAACCCTAATGTCCTCTGTGTGTAATACTCCATATGGAACAGATGAAAATGATCCTAATCGATAGGTCTCAAGAGACTTGTAAGGATGCCATTTGAATTTAGGACAAGTTCTATATTTGACTTCAACTACCAAAGGAGTATTCATTTTGACCAAATCACAGATTCACAAAGTTTTCTAGAAAATACCTTTTTTCGTTAGATCAAAATTTGATTGTCGAATCACTTCCATGCTTGAATTTTGGCTCAATTCGCCAAAGTTCACCTTAGATCTCTCAAGATTCTTTTCTTCCAAATGCAAAGTGAAAAGTGAAGAATAAAAATGACTTTTTATCACTTGCATACCTAACCCTTTTTTTCACAATCAATTCTTTAACCCTAATACATCCGGTTACCCTATTTTTGTGCACTGTGATAGGTAAATATTTTACAGACCTCCAATATAGCATTCCACTTCCTCCAATGAGTTCAACAAAATATATTGAGCATCTATGAATCTACTGTACACATCCACATTTGGTGTCAATTACTGGTTAGGGGGTTGTATGATTTTCTTGACAGCTCCCCCTAGGCTAAAGGCCTAAAACTAATTCTCAGAGGAATTACCAAAAGCAGGTTTTGGTGCTTGCACATTTTCTTCAACGGAGGAGTCTTTATTCACCCATTTATTTTTTATCTGCTATCTGACCACATCTATTGTGATTTGGCCTTTTCCTTTGATATCCTTCTGCATGTTTTTCTTTTTTATTTACTGGACCTTTTCTATTCCAATAGAATGTAGCAATGTGTCTAATTTTTTTGCAGTTATAGCATACAAAATTTCTCTGTCCAGACCAGTTGTTCCAATGATTTCCTCTTGATCTACACTAGTTAGTAGTATGGCCAAGTCTATTGCATGTATAGCATTTGATATTTCTATGGAATTGATTCATCACATTTTTGCATTCATTTGACTTATGACCAACCTTATGACAATTAAAGCACTAACTTGAGAAAGATGGACCACTTTGATTCATTCTAATTCTACATTGAGTGGCCATGTGTCCAAATTTATTGAAACTAAAATAGTATCCATTAAAACTATGAGCATATTAGGTTGCCTTACCAGATACCTTCTAGATTTTTTCATTTGATTTCCCTGCTTGAATCTCCTTTGACCAGATCTTGAGCTTTCTCCTTCTTCATATCTAAGACCTCTCTTGTCACCATTAGTCCTCTAACTACCAATTAGTTCATTAGGCTTGGCTGAGCTAACTTTGAACTTATCCTTGTACTCATTTGCAACAACAAGCTCATTTCTGAGATCATCCATCTACTTTTCAAGTGCCTCTTCATTGTTTTTAGATTGTTCCAATTCATCATCTAATCGGCTGCATAATTCATATTTTTCTTTCAGGGACTGAGCTAGGTTTTATTCATTCTCCTTTCGATCTTCAATCTCTTTGGTCATCTTCATCATGATAGATTCCATCTCATGCTAAATAGGATTGTATTATCTTTGGTAAGCTTTTCACATTTTTCTGTCTTTTCTTTCAGGGCTTGACTGAGTTGTTCTTCTTCAATGCTCTTATTGTCACTTTGCTTAATCTAATCACGGAGTTCCTTTATCTTCTCTCTAGACTTATTGATTTTTTCTTTCAAAGACTCAATGAATTTCTCAGCATTTGAGAGGCTTGCTTGCAATTTATGAACTTCAGCCTTTGACTGATCAAGATCATCTAGGGCCACCAAAAGCCATTATTGACGACTACTTGAATCCATTGAAACACCTTCCAAGATATTTGCAAGTTGTTAGAATTCTTTCAGAGGAACTAGCTCTGATACCAATTGTTGGAAACAAGCTACAATGAGGGGGGGTGAATTAGTGTTGTGCAAAAAACAACTTTATTAACCTTTATCTTCAAAGCATTAACAACATTCAACCATAATGCATAAAAATGAAGAAAATCAATATAAAACCATAACACAAGGATTTTTACGTGGAAACCTTGTTAGGGGAAAAACCATGGTGGATGGCCAATCCACAATTTAATCTGAGTATACTTTAATGAAGTTTACAATAAGGGGAATTAACTTGCATTCAAACACATTGCCTAGAGTTGACTGATAAAAGGGAAGGCTCACTGACTTACAAAGAAAATTAGATTAAAACCATATGAGAGTTTGAACTGAGAAAAATAGCATCTACATATGCGTGATTATAGTTCTCATTAGGCACAATATTCAATCTTCTATCAGGTACAGACTGATTCTGCACTTCTCCTTTGTTCTGCTCACACTCACAATACAGATTCTCTATTTGCAAGTGAAATTGTGCATTATCGCTCTTCTGCTTTACTCTAACTTGCAATTTGCATCGATACACACTTCATACTTCTCTCAAAATGATACGAGCAATCATATATGCATATATATATATATATATCTAGAACATAGAATTCAATTACACTTTGTCGCCTTCAATAGAACACAAAAATAATTACAATTGTGGGCTCAAATCATGAATAATATGCAATGTGTATCCATAGAGGTCAGCCACAACTTGGCTAGGAGCTAGACAAAGATGTATGAATAAAAAAATAATTAACCAAGTACTTATCATACATCCGAGACATAAGTCATTCATGAAGTTGGCTCCAGTACTGGTAAAACTGAGAATTACTCAACCAGACCTTCTAACTTCCACACAAATCGATACGAGCCACTGCGCTTCAATAGTAACAGAGATAATATACCAAAAATCATTTCCTAAGATGCGCAACACAAAACAATAACATAAAATCTTCATACAAAACTATGAAAACTGTGTTATCAGATACTTTGTTCTTCCTTGTCAATATTCAATCTATCTGCCAGTATGATCGAATGAAGATGTGCGTATTTGATCATCATTTAGATTTTCCATCAATGACAATACCAAATGATACTAGCAATGTCTCTTGCCAAAATTATCATCATCTATAGAATCATTATCATGTTCATCTTCACATTCTTTTTTATAAACAATTTCAGCATAAACACACTTATCAAATGATGAATTCAAATCCTTTGTACTACATGAAACATCACATACCAATTTCTTTGTCTTCAAAATTTCATTTTCTTCATTTAATTTTTTGATCTCCTTCTTGTATAAACTATTCTCTTCTTCTAATTTCTTAACCTTTTCATCTAAGTCATCAACCAACTTCACTCTTTGTTCTAGTTCTTCATTTCTTTTATTAATCTCATCAAACAATTTTAGCTTTTCTTCTAAAAATTTATTTTTCTCTCTAAGTTTTCTTGATTCCTTCACTTTCCAATTATGTACTTCTTCCACAAAATTTAACCTATCCTCTAGTTCTTCAATTTTCTCTTTATAATCATTAATTTCATTTAAAAGTTTACATTTTTCTGCAAACCTTTCATTCATAATTGCAAACCATTTTTTTCTCTTTTATTAATTCTTCATTTAAAAAATTTACTTCAGAAACTAAATTTTCATTTTATTTCAACACTCTTTTACCTTGCTTTCCCATTGCAATAAACAATTAAACTCGCCTTTTACTGATTTCTTTTTTAACTTGGCAAATTCTACCTTCTTGACAATTTGATAGACATACTGGTACAAATAGTGACTATAGTATTTTTCCCTAACAAGGAACCCTTTTTGAACAAAAAATTCATAGTGACTTCACTTCAAAAAGTACATCCACAATCTCTCAATGATTTTTTTGTGCACTACTTTCCAAACATACTATCAAAACTACTACTCAATCATTAAAAAAAACCATTTAAAACAACACCACAATCTTATTTACCTTCTTCAAAGGCTCCATCACTGATCCCTCAAATTGAGAACTCTCCTCATGATCTACTCATGCCTTTGATTTTTCTTTTGATAGTGGTCCTCTTTGGAATGATATATGGAAGCAACTCTTTTACAAAAATAGTAGAAAAGTTTTAGTTGTCTCCTTAAATACAACTTCTATATTGGCTGGCGGACAACTCCTCAGTGATTTGGAAAATAGTAGTGATGACTTGAACAATAATCTCCAATCTTGAATCTTTGGCAACTCCTCAACTTGGATAAAACTGCCTCTTCTAGATAATCTCCTTCAAGCCTTCCGCGATTACTTTATAAAGTTGTGATCTACAAATTTTTGATACAAAATCCTCCTTAAATATTTGCAATGTCATTAGACTTTGGATCTACCTATTGGAAATTTGTCCAACTCGTGAGTCCACGTCTCAGTCAACATTGACAGTCGCAGTCAACTCTTACTCCCATACCGCACCGTCTCAGTCAACATCGGCAGTTGTAGTCAACTCTTACCACCATACCGCATCGTCTCAGTCAACAGCTCATGGTAATGCAGTGACCACCACTCTACCACAGCCTCTTATCTCACTCACCGCGGTAACGCAATTAAACCACTAGCAGCTTCGTCTTCGACCATCCTGGCAGTTACCGCGACCACTGCGGTCTGATCTTTTATCACCGGTGGTAGCGCGGTGCCCAGCATTTCCTATTTGTAGACTGTTAGTGGGCAGTTACCGCGGCCACCGCAGTTTATTTCTTAACTACGGCGGTAGCACAATAAACACCTTTCCTCCCAGCACTCATAGTTACCACGACCACCATGGTCTATTATTTAACCATGGCGGTAGCGCGATAAACCTTTCTCGGGCAGCCCTCGCTATTACTGCGGCCATCGCGGTCACCTCGTAAACCATAGTGGTAGTGCGGTAGTCAATGATGGTTGACTTTTTGACCTTTCTCGGCAGTGTTCGTTAGTGGTTTCCATGTCAGCATAAAAGGACATTTTTTTATTGGATTTTTCTTCGTGACTAGGACAATTTATTAAATCGATATGACCTTGTATAGGACTATTATATGCTGGTATGTTTATGACATTTAAGTTGTATTTAATTCTTGACTGGATCAAAAATCTTTATATGCTTGTATATCTTTGTAATTGGAATGAGAGAAGGATAGAATATTATATTTTTTCTCTCAAGTAGCAAAGGTGGTAAAAGTTTGTTCTGTGTTAAATTATTTTTAGTGTGCGTATATGTTTGAATTTTTATCTCTGTTATTTCCTTCACATGGTATCAGAGCAAGGTTAGTTATATAGAGTCTGTAAATTATGGCAGCAAGCACAAGCTTGACTAATCCTCAAATTCCACAGTTGAATGGAAAGAATTATGACTACTGGTCTATAACAATGAGAGCATTGTTCTGTTCACAAGACTTATGGGAGTATGTAGAGAATGGGTTTCCAGAACCAGCAGATGCAGCAACATACAATGCCCTGACACAAGCAGAAAAATATTTGTTGAAGGATAACAAGAAGAAGGATTTAAAGGCTCACTTCTTTATTCTACAAGGTGTACATGAAAGTATCTTTCCCAGAATATCAGCCACTACCAAGTCTAAGCAAGCATGGGACATATTACAGATAGCATATCAAGGTATGGACAAAGTCAAAACTACAAAGTTGCAAATACTAAGAAGAGAGTTTGAGACTCTGTTAATGAAAGAAAATGAGTCTGTAGATTCTTATTTTACTCAAATAATGGGATTGGTAAACCAGATGAGAACACATGGACAGACACTAGAAGATGCCAAAGTTATAGAAAATATTATGAGGAGCTTACCCACAAGATTTGAGACAATTACAATCACAATAGAAGAGACCAAGGATCTCACATAGTATTTAGTTGATGAGCTATATGCTTCACTAATTTCTCATGAGCACAGACTCAGCATAACAACAAATATGTCATTGGAGCATGCATTCAAGTCACAAGCTTCAATCAACCAAGGAAGAAGCAGAGGTAGATCAAATTTCAGAACAAGAGGAAGAGGTTTCAACAGAGGTGGAAGAAATAACCAGTCAAGTTCAAGTGGAAGAGGCAGCAACCAATACCCATCTCAAAACTTTCCTCAAGGACAAAGGTATGATAAATCTCAGGTCCAATGCCATTCCTGTAAAAAGTTTGGCCATTATATGAATGAGTGTAGAAAGAAACAATATGAAATGGGTAGACAAAATGCAAACTTTTCTAGAGAGAGTCAAGACAACATACCTGATAAAAGAACTATGTTTTTAGCCTGTAATGTAGCTCAAGCTAGTGAGAAAGAAGTTTGGTTTTTAGATTCAAGTTGTAGTAATCATATGACATGAAATTTAGATCTATTCACAAGTTTAGATGAGAATATTAAGTCAGATGTCACCCTGGGTAATGACAACAAAGTGTCAGTTAAAGGAAAAGGAGATGTTAATATTCTAACCAAGCAGGGGGAGCAAAAATATATTTCTAATGTTTATTTTGTGCCTAGCCTTAAACACAATTTGATGAGTGTAGGATAGTTGATTAAAAAGGGTTATAGAGTGTCTTTCAAGAATGGGTTATGCACTATTTTAGACAAATACCCAAGTGGCTAGTTGATTGCAAAAATTCACATGACAAACAATAGAATGTTTCCTTTGAGAATTCAGCCAGCCTTAAGTACAAACTTTGCACAAGCACAAGAGGTATCAACTGTTATACAAACTGTCTTTCAGGCAGAGGTAAAGGATGAGAACTGGCTTTGGCATTTAAGATTTGGTCATTTAAATTTTGGAGGGTTGAATTTGCTTCATAAGAAGAACATGGTAAAGGGAATTCCATTAATTCAAAAACCAGAGAAAGTTTGTGAAGGTTGCATACTTGGAAAGCAACATAGAGAGTCTTTCCCAGTAGGGAAATCCATAAGAGAAAAATCCCCATTGGAAATAGTTCATTCAGATTTATGTGGTCCAATGCAGACACCTTCAATAGGTGGTAGTTTCTATTTTCTGACATTTATAGATGATTATTCAAGGAAGACATGGGTGTATTCTTTGAAACAAAAAAGTGAAGTGTTTAGTTATTTTTGTCAATTTAAATCTTTAGCTGAAAAACAGAGTGGTTGTTTCATCAAAGTGTTGAGAACAGATAGAGGAGGTGAATACATTTCAAGAGAGTTCTTAAATTTCTGCAAAGAACATGGAATACACAAACAGTTCACAACAAGATACACACCTCAACAGAACGGTGTAGCTGAGAGGAAAAACAGAACCATAATGGAGATGGCTAGAAGCATGTTAAAATCCAAGCACTTAACAAATGAATTTTGGGCTGAAGTTGTATCTTGTGCAACATATATTATGAACAGATGCCCTACAAAAAGTGTGATGAATATAATCCCTGAAGAAGCATGGACAGGTAAAAAGCACAGTGTGTCTCACATGAGAGTCTTTGGTTGTGTTTCATATGCACATGTTCCTGAACAGTTGAGAAGAAAGCTTGATAACAAAGGAGAGAAATGCATCTTTGTTGGATACAGTGAAGAATCCAAAGCATACAAACTGTTTAATCCCTCAACCAAGAAAGTAATAATCAGCAGGGATGTCCAATTTATTGAAAATGAAGCATGGGATGGAAGCAAAGAAAATACAGTCAATGTTACTGTTAATATCCCTCAAGATGAGAATGAAAATACAGTTCAAACTAATGTACCTATAGTTCCTAATCAACCTCAAGCAAGTGGTCAACAACTGACACCAGCAAGTAATACAAGAGCAGCAACAAGAGGACTGCATACGCAATCACAACAAGAATTTCTGGTGTAGGACCTTCAAGTCCACATTTTGCAGATTCAAGTGACTTATCCAATCCAACTTTGGCTAGCATGAGGAGGTAGAAAATCAGAAGCATGAGTGATATCTATAATCAAAATGAAGGTGAGAACAATCCACAACAATTTACACTATTTGCCTTTTATTCACAAGCTGAAGATCCAATTCATTATGAAGATGCAATCAAGGAAGAAAAGTGGTTAACAACAATGGATGATGAGATAGATTCAATAGAAAACAATCAGACATGAGAGTTGCAAATTCTTCCAAAAGACAAAGAAGTAATAGGTGTAAAATGGATTTATAAGACTAAGTTGAATGCAAATGGAGAAGTGTAGAAGCACAAAGCAAGATTGGTGGTAAAAGGTTATGCACAACAACCTGGAACAAATTACAATGAAACTTTTGCACCAGTTGCATGACTAGACATAGTCAGAATGTTATTGGCTCTAGCAGCACAGAACAAATGGCTTGTTCGCCAGATGGATGTGAAGTCAACATTTCTCAATGGTTTTCTGGAAGAGGAAGTCTATATTGAACAACCACCAGGATATGAAATATTAGGACAAGAGGACAAAGTCTATAAACTGAAGAAGGCACTGTATGGTTTGAAACAAGCCTCAAGAGCTTGGTATAGCAGAATTGACAATTATTTCACAAATAATGGATTTACCAGATGTGACAGTGAACCAACATTGTATACCAAAGTGAGTGATGAAGGTAAAATTCTGATCATATGCTTGTATGTTGATGATTTGATTTTAACAGGGAATCTGTCAATTGAAATGTTCAAAACAGAAATGATGAAAGAGTTTGAAACGACAGACATGGGAATGATGAAGTATTTTTTAGGCATTGAGGTAACACAGAATAGAGATGGTATTTTTATTTCACAATCTAAATATGCTAAGGATTTTTTAAAGAGATTCAATATGTCAAACTGTAAGTCAGCACCTACTCCAATGGTGACTGGACTGAAATTAAGCAGAGAAGATAAATGCTCAGATGTTAATCCAACTTTGTACAAAAAATTAGTAGGGAGCTTAATGTATTTGACAGCCACAAGGCCTAACATCATGTATGCAGTCAGTTTGATTTTCAGATTCATGGAAACACCAAAGGAGAATCACTGGCAAGTTGGAAAGAGAATCCTAAGGTATATTAGTGGAACAAGAAATTTTGGAATCCAATATTCTAGAACAGATGATTTCATATTAACAGGTTACACAGACAGTGATTGTGCTGGAAGTGTTGATGACATAAAAAGCACGTCTGGTTATGTCTTTCATTTTGGAAGTGGTGTTGTTGCATGGGCTTCAAAGAAACAGCCTATTGTCACTTTATCCTCAACAGAAGTTGAATACGTTTCAGCCACCAGTGCATCATGTCAAGCAGTATGGATGAGAAGAGTACTACAAGAAATCCAGAATGAGTAGACAGAGGCAACAAAATTTTTTTGTGACAACAATTCAGCCATAGCTCTGTCGAAGAACCCTGTATTTCATAAACGAAGCAAACACATTGATACACGGTTTCATTTTATCAGGGAACTGATTTCTGGCGGGGAGATTTTATTAATTTTTTGCAGGTCAGATGAATAGCAGGTGGATATATTTACCAAGGCACTGAGCACAGAAAGCTTCAACTTTCAACGAGACCGGCTGGGAATCGAAAATGGTGCGAGTTGTACTCAAGGGGGAGTGTTGGAAATTTGTCCAACTCATGAGTCCACGTCTCAGTCAACATCGGCAGTCGCAATCAACTCTTATTGCCATACCACACCGTCTCAGTCAATAGCTCGCAGTAACGCGGTGACCACCGCTCTATCGTAACCTCTTATCTCACTCACCGCGGTAATGCGATTAAACTGCCAGCAGCTCCATCTCCAACCATCCTGGCAGTTACCGCGACCACCACGGTATGATCTTTTATCATTGGTGGTAGTGTGGTGCCTAACATTTCCTGTTTGTAGACCGTCAGTGGGCGGTTACCGCAACCACCACAGTCTGTTTCTTAACCGCAGCGGTAGTGCGGTAAACACCTTTCCTCCCAGCACTCATGATTACCGCGGTCTATTATTTAACCGTGGTGGTAGCACGGTAAACCTTTCTCGGCCAGCCCTCGCTGTTACCATGGCCACTGCGTTCATTTCGTAAACCGCAGTGGTAGCGCGATAGTCAACGACGGTTGACTTTTTGACCTTTCTCAGTAGCGTTTGTTAGTGGTTTCCATGTCAACATAAAAAGATGTTTTTTGATTGGATTTTTCTTCATGACTAGGACAATTTATTAAATCGATATGACCTTGTAGAGGACTATTATATGCTGGCATGTTTATGACATTTAAGTTGTATTTGATTCTTGACTAGATTGAAAATCTTTATATGCTTGTATATCTTTGTAATTGGAACGAGAGAAGGATAGAATTTTTTTTTTTTTCTCTCAAGTAGCAAAGGTGGTAAAAGTCTGTTCTATTTTAAATTATTTTTAGTGTGTGTATATGTTTGAATTTTTATCTCTGCTATTTCCTTCACTACCTATCCTTAGTGAAGGCTTGGCTTCAATCTCCTTCAGATATGAACATTATACATCTCATAAAGAAATTCATTTGCAAACTAACGCTTAGACATTAAACCCACAACTTTGGCTTTTGCAGCAGCTAGCTTCTTCTTTACTCTCCTTTGGAACACTTTGAGCTCTGATACCACTTATAGGATAGACATAAAAGCAAAGAGATAGAAAGAAACAACCACTAAAACATAGTATTGAACTCAGTTAAACCCTGAGCGCTACTATCCACAGGCTCATATGATAAATTTATAGATCAAGTAGAATTAAATCCATTAAACTGTAGCTAGTTGTGATATTCATTAGGAGTAATTTAAATAGGACTCCTCATGAATTATCTAGAAGGTGGAGGATGGTAGAAGTCGGTGCACATTGAATTTGGATGCCTCTAGAAAAAATTTCATCTGTGCCAATAGTCTTCAAACATAATTAATTTACTTCTACCAATATTGAATGTTAGCAAAAGAAGAGCACAGGTCCAAAGACAGATCATTGAGAGATAGTTGTTGAAGAGAGGAATGCATCACAGATTTGTGAATCATCATTTTTGAAAGGAAAGTCGCTACTATCAAATGCCTGCTAGTTTATGAAGATGCTGCCATGTATGAAGACTGAAACCATTTAAAAGAAGAGATCATTGCTTGGAAGATCCAAATTCCAAAGTCGGTGATAATGAGATTTGATAGGGAAAAAGAGCCACAAAGATTGTAAGCTATTCGGTAAACCATCAAAGCCATCGTTGTAAAGAATAACAATTTTTAGAGTTTGTTGTTAAAGCCGCCTATGCAAGACTTTCGAAGGAGATTGATTGAGGTATGATAATTAATTTTTAGATCACAATTATTGCATAATCACAAGTATATTTACTGTAAAGGGCAAGCGACGATTAAGAAATAGTCAATGAAGATTGCAACAAAGCTTTCAAAGATACAACCATAGTTGTTGAAGGTGGAATCCTGCAAAAAAATTGAATGCACACAAAGCTACTAAACAAAGAAATTGTTATAGCGAAATCAAGAAAGAAAAAGTTATGTGAGTTAAAATCATTTGTTTCAATGGGAAAAGTAGGTAAAAAGGTAAAGAAAGTGTTGGAAATTATTCCCAACTATCACATTTACTCACCTTCATCTTTCTGGTTGTAATTTGTTTTCTCACGTGTGGAGTTTTTTTGGTGGTCAGCTCAGATTCATCCCACTCATCTACATTTTGGATTTACTTTTTATTTTGGAAATAAATGTAAATCTTCATGTAATTAATGTTTTGGATTTTTCCTCTTTGCATGTTTTTTTTTAGCTTATTGGTGAAGTCATTTTTGTGGGTATTGTGCTACGAAAAAGAGAAGTGCAAATAGCTTAATACAAAACAAAAAATATGTTGTTTTAGTGCAGATGTAACTACTGGTTATTATAATGAGTATATATTGATATATTTGAAGTCAAGTTATGTGTAGATTGTGTTTCATTAACAACTATAGCTGTAGTTTCTTTTCTTGCTCTATTTTTTTTGGGTTGTTCTTTTATGCCCTATTTTATTTGTGCGATTTTCTTTGCTCCTCCTTTAAAACCCTCTGCCTCTTCCCTTCATTTGATATCAAATCCAAATTAACCCTTTGTCTCTCTATTTTTTGGGTTTGCTCATTTTTTTTTGACAACCATTAATCTCTTCCACATTTGGTACATCTTTGTCTAGTCTACAAACCTATATTTTCACAGTAAAAAAATATGGGTATTGGTCTTTAACCATGAAAGCCCTGTTTTAGTCTCAAGATTTCTAGGAAATTGTTGAAAATGGTTATGTGGAACCAGTAGACCAAGCATCATATAATACACTCACACAAGTTGAGAAGGATTTCTTAAAGGAGCAAAGGAAGAAGGATGGAAAAGCTCTATTTTATATTCATCAAGCAATGCATGAAAGTATACTCCCAAGAGTAATAGGAGAAAAGAAAGAAAAGGAGGCATGGGATACACGCAAACAACTTATCAAGGTATGTACAAAGTAAAAATTGCCAAATTACAGCTTCTTAGAAGAGAGTTTGAAAATTTTTTAATGAGAGACTTAGATTCAGTAGAATCTTTCTTTACACATGTTGTTGGTTTGATAAATAAAATTAAGTCTCATGGAGAAGTCATAGAGGATAAGAAGGTTGTTGGAAAGGTGCGTAGGAGCCTTCCTTCAAAATTTGATCCCCTATTTGTGGCTTTGGAGGAAACTAAAGATTTGATTAAATTTAGTGTTGATGAGCTTCATGCCTTCCTTATCAATCATGGATATAGACTAAATAGGTCAAACATTTCATTGGAAAATGCATTTTTATCTCAATCATCTATAACTCATGGAAGAGGATAGATAAGATTCAGTCCTAGAGGTAGAGGGAGAAATTCACCTAGAGGTGGACATAGCAGCAGTCCTACAAATAGTGTTGGTAGAGAATAAAATCAAAATTTTAGAGGTAAAAGTCATAATTTTAGTTATCCAAGTGGCCAAAGATTTGATAAATCAAATATTCAATGTCATTATTGTAACAAGTTTAGACATTATGCTAATGAATGCAAGAAAAAATAGTATGATCAACACAAGCAAGGTCAAAATAAATCAAGTAGCAACAATCAAACAAACACTATGTTCATTGCATGCACTAAAATTGCTGAAGCAATTTCTACCAACTCTCTCGTTGAATGTAATGTTGTCCAAGAAAGCACATGTGACATATAGAATTTGGATTCTTGTTGTATTAATCACATAACTGGTAATGTAGATTTGTTTTCTAGTTTAGATAAATCAATTCAAACTGAAGTCACACTTGGCAACAACAACAAGGTCATGGTTTTGGGCAAAGGAATAGTTGAATTCTAACCAAAAAGGGGGCGAAAAAGATCATGCCTGATGTATACTATGTTGCTGGTCTAAAACATAAATTAATGAGCATTTTTCAATTGGCACAAAATGGATATAGAGTGTATTTAAAAAAAAATGAGTTTGTGATTTTGGATAGGATCCCAAGCAATCTGCTTATTGCCAAAGTGCAAATGACTAGCAACCACATGTTTCCCTTAATAATAAGGCCGATTATGAAAGGAACAACAACCAATGTTGTTCATGATACAAATAATATAAATTATGGAGTAGCATTTACGACAAAAAATAGAGGCACAAAAATAGAAAAAGAAGCAGATACTTGAGTTGTACTAGATGAGTCTTGATTATGGCATTTCAGATTTGGGAATTTAAATTTTGGAGGGCTGAAGCTACTACACATGAAGAACATGGTGAAAGGCTTTCCATTAATTGAAAAACCAGAAAGAATTTGTAAAGGCTGCATCTTGAGCAAACAACATAGAGAGTCTTTTATAATTGGCAAATCACATAGAGCAAGAGAACCACTTGAGATTTTGCATTCAAATATTTGTGGGAAAATGCAACTGTCCATAGGAGGCTGCACTTGTTTTCTTATGTTTATTGATGACTTTACAAGAAAAACATGGGTCTATTTTTTAAAACACAAGTCTGATGCATTTTCTTATTTTTAGTAGTTCAAGGCACTTGTGGAGAAGCAGATTGGCCATTATATCAAGGCTTTAAGGATGAATAGAGGTGGAGAATATGTAGATTCTAATGAATTTATGATTTTTTTGTAAATCACATGGCATACACAAGCAATTTACAGCTCATTATACACCACATCAAAACGGTGTGGCAAAGAGTCCAAGAATCGATCCATTATGGAGATGGCTTATAGTATGTTGGAAGCAAACATCTACCTAATTAATATTGGGCTGATGCAATGAAAATTGTTGTTTATATTATGAATAGGTGCCCAACAAAAAGTGTGAAAAATAAGGTACCTAAAGAGGCTTGGATAGATATGAAGCATAGTGTTTCTCACTTGAAGGTATTTTGTTGTGTTGCATATGCTCATATTTTAAATGAGTTGAGGAATAAGTTAGATAATAAAGGAAAAAAAAGCATATTTTTTGGTTATTCAAAGGATACAAAGCCATACAAGTTGTTTAACCCTATCACTAGGAAGGTTATAATCAATCGTGATGTTGAGTTTGTGGAAAATCAAGCATGGGATGAAAGTGTAGAGAAGAGTGTAAATATTACAGCTGTTGTCCCTCATGATGATCTGGTAGATGAAGTGGCTCCAACATCAAATACATCTCCAAGAGCAGCTCCTTGCACTCTTGAGACAACACCACATGTTGTAGCTCAAGCTACACCTTCATTCACACCAAGGAGATCTTCAATGTTGTTGTCCACTTCAATAGTAAAACAAACTCCACAATCAATTACAACAACATCTACATTAGCTGGTATCCTTGGAGCAACTCCAACTAGTTCTACATCTTTGGATCCAACATTAGCAAGCAAGTTGCCATGAAAAACAAGGAGTTTGAGTGAGTTGTATAATGTTGATACAACAAATTATTTTTCAACTTTTGCTTTATTTTCTCATATAGATGATCCATTAATATTTGAAGAGGTTGTGAGTAATGATATATGGGCACAAGCCATGGGTGAAGAGATTGAATCCATTGAGAATAACCAAAAATGGGAGTTGGTAGATTTTCCTGAAGGTAAAGATGTAATTAGTGTCAAATGGATTTATAAAACTAAACAAGATGTTGATGGAAATGTGCAAAAACACAAAGAACCTGGCTAGTTGCAAGAGGCTTCACACAATAGCCCGATATAGACTTCAATGAAACATTTGCACCTGTTGCATGGTTAGACACAGTCAGGACTATTTTGGCTATTATTTCCCACAACGAGTGGCCCGTGTACCAAATGGATGTGAAGTCGACATTTTTAAATCGCTACCTAGAGGAGGAAGTGTATATGGAATAACCACAAGACTATGAGATACTAGGTCATGAAGACAAAGTATATAGATTAAACAAGGCGCTTTATGGATTAAAACAAGCTCCTAGAGCTTGGTGTAGCCGCATTGATTCTTATCTCATTCAAAATGGTTTCCAAAGAAGTAGCTGTGAGCCAAAATTATAAATCAAATTCAACAAGCATGGTAACATTTTAATTGTTTGTCTATATGTGGATGATCTAATCTTTACTGGTTATCTTAGCATAGATATTTTTAAATCAGCAATGCAAAATTAATTTGATATGATTGAATTGGAGCTTATGAGATATTTTTTGGTATTGAAGTCCGTCAATATAATGCTAGTATATTTATTTCTCAATCTAAATATAAAAATAAGTATTGAAGAGATTTAATATGGAAAATTGTAAGGAAGCCCCAACATTGGTTGTGATACAAGATTGAAGCTAAGCAAAGAGGATGATGGACCATGTGTGAATCTTACATTGTTCAAGAGGCTACTTGGAAGCCTTATGTATTTGACAGCCACAAGGCTAGACAATATCTATGGTGTAAGTCTAACTTTAAAGTTTATTGAGTCTCCAAAAGACTCTCATTGGTAGGCAAGTAGGAGAATATTGAGATATGTAAGTGGTATGAGGAAATTTGGCATATTGTATTCCACTTCAAATGATTTCAATCTTGTTGGATACACCGGTAGTGATTGTGGTGGAAGTATTGATGATAGGAAACACACCTTCGGTTATGTTTTTCACTTTGGGACATGTATTGTATCATGGGCTTCATAGAAATAGCCTATTGTGACTCTCTCTTCAGCTGAAGCCGAGCATGTGGCAACCACTAGTGCTACATGTCAAGTTGTTTGGATGTGAAGGATGTTGAAAGATTTAATGCATGATAAAAAGATACCACTGTCATATTTTTTGATAATGATTCATCCATAGCTTTCTCTAAAAATCGCATCTTCCATAAGAGAACTAAACATATTGATACTAGGTATCATTTTATAAGAGATCTAGTGAATAACAAAGACATATGTTTAGAGTTTTGTAGATTTGTAGATCAGTTTGCTGATATTTTTACTAAACCATTGGGAAAAAATGCATTTGAATATTTGAGAAGTTGTTTGGGTGTCTATGCTTAAGATGGATGTTCTAGAAATTTTAGAACTGGAAATGAAGATGGATGCTCCAAAATTTTCAAAACTAGAAATGAAGATGGATGCTCCGAAAATCTTTGAGATAATGGCAGCAGTTGTGACTAAATGGGAGTGTTGGAAATTTTCCCAACTACTACATTTGCTCACCTTCCTCTTCTTGGATGCAATTTATTTTCTCTCACGTGTGGATTGTTTTGGTGGCCAACTCAGATTCATCCCACTCATCCGCATTTTGTATTTGTTTTTTATTTTGAAATTAAATGCAAATCTTCATGTAATTAATGTTTTGGCTTTTACCTCTTTGCGGGGTTTTTTTAGATTACTCATGAAGTCATTTTGTGGGTATTGTGCTGCGAAAAAGAGAAGTACAAATAGCTTAATACAAAACAAAAAAATATATTTTTTTAGTACAGTTGTAGATGCTGGTTATTATAATAAGTATATATAATTGATAAATTTGAAGCCAAGTTGTGTGTAGATTGTGTTTCATTAACAACCGTAGCTATAGTTTCTTTTCTTGCTCTATTTTTTATGGGTTGTTCTTTTATGCCCTATTTTATTTGTGCAATTTTCTCTTATCCTCCTTTAAAACCCTCTAGCTCTTCCCTTTAGAAAGAAAGAGATGGTTTAGAATAAGAACTCAAAAAACTTCAAAAAATTAGTTGCCAAATTTTAATAGAAAACATAGGACTTTTGATAAAAAAGTATGATCTTGAAATTGAATTGATTAATATTAAAGAAAAAAATAAGGAGTTAGAAGAAAGATTAAGGTTGTTTGATGAGATCAAGAAAATGAATGAAGATTTAGAAGAAAAGTTAAAGAGGCTAGAAGAAGAAAATTGTTATAGAAGGAGGAAATATCAAAACTGAAAGATGAAAATGAATGTTTGAAATCAAAGTTATTGGTATGTGATGTTGCATGTGGTATAGAAGACTTGTTTTGTTTACTTGATGAATCAGTTGGTTTATGTGATGTTGTTGATGCTATTTTTGATGAAGAATGTAAAGATGAAGATGAAGTTGATAATGTGATTGAATCTACAAATCATGTTGATGAGAATAATGTTAGTTTAAAAATAATGAAAAGAATGAGTTATAAGGGTCAAGGATTAGGTAAGCATGAGCAAGGAATGAAAGAGCCTATTGAACCAATTATGAGTTCAAAATATGAAGGCCTTGGATATATGCCAGGTAAAGTAAATGTTTCAGGTTCAAGCAAATTTGTTAAAGGAATAGATTGTGTGCAATGTTCACATTGTAGCAGGAAAGGGAATAAAAAAGACATGTGTTGGGATCTACATTTTTGTACTAAATGTGGTTTAAATAATCAGTGTGAAAATATATGTTGGCAAAGAGAGTGGAATAATGAATCTATGCAAATGAACCGTGGATGGAGTTACGGGTCAAGTTGGAAAAAAATTTTAGGTATGTTGAAAATTTTGTTCAAATAGAGATGTTCACATGTCAAAGATGAAAGATATCAAGAGAGGTTTCTTGGTCTAGTAAGATGTCAAAGAAGATGGAAAACTATAGATAGAGATTTTGCAAGAAAATGACTTCCATATTGAAGTTTGAAGATTTGAAGATCAAAGTTTGAAGGACTGTCGTAGCAGTGGGAATAGTTGGTAAAGAGTTGGAAAGAGATCCCTAGATCTTAGAGATGGTTTGAAGGTATCATGCAAAAAAAGGATTTGAATAAGTCAGCAGACTTGAAAAATAAAATTTGAAAAAAATAAAGTATATATGTGATTGAAATTAAAGGGGAGTGTTGGAATATGTAACTTCTCCCACAAACCACAAACATTAAATAAGGTACAAATAATTACATGTAATGTTTTAGAATGTTGTTTGAGATAAGAAAAAGAATTGAAAAATATTAAATATTTGTAAGTCGGCCTATAATCTATTCATGTCGGCCTAAGATCTAAAAAGATTTTTGTAATATCAAAGACCTCTATAAAAGAGGCAGATGCAATTGCTTATGTATCATCAAGGTCTATTAGGTCAAGTGTTGAGGTGAGAAAGATGAGAATGCAGTAGCATTCAAGAATTTGCAAGCATGTAATCAATTGGTGGATTAATGTTAATTGTGTAGTAGCACGTTCGACAAATTACTGTGTTTCTATGTGATTTTTTTTCTGAAATAATGAATTTGATGTATTTCTGAATTTATGTATTTGATGTGTTATGATTTTATTTTATCTCCATCCACCACCAATTAGTTGCATGAGATTTTGGACATGACAACAATTAAACTTAAAGAGGGGGTACGATCAGTGAGTGGGGTAGATGCTAGGATGGCCCATGCAATAATTATCAACAAACTTTCTTCAGGATTGGAGTTACATTACCATTTATTGGAATCTTAAAGCTAATCCCAAACATCAAGTGCATCCTATTTTTAAGTGCTTTGAGAATTTTTGTTTTATTGGTTGTGTGGCAAGGAGTGACATTTCCTTCTAAAATGCAAGAGAATCACATTTTTTTCAAATTGATGGATGAATATCAAAGGAATTGAATTAATTACTTAATAATAGACTGGAGGATATGTTGTTAGTGGTTTTAAATAGATTTCTTTCATTTGAACAACCATCTAATTTAGGTCTTCAATATGGTGATTTTTGGACTAATGAGGCTTGGATTAAAGATGGATTTGATTTTTGAACATCTTATTCCTTCTCTACTACATGTAATTTTGTGTTTGCTTTTATGAAGTATGTGCCAGTTCTTAATTTTCCATAAAGGAGATAAGATATGAAATGGTCAGTGCTAGAAATGTCTTCAAAAAGTATCAAAGATAAAGTAGATGGAGATGGAAAAATACCTCACCAAGATCAATAACTTTGTCTTTCTTCAAAGTTATGAGTTTCTAGTTGCCTTTTGTAAAAGTGATCTATATCACTTATTGTAACTAAAGTTAGAAAATTGACCTTATTTCTTGAAAACTAAGGTAAAACCTAACCATATGAAGTTTATTGTTTCTAAAACCATTATGTTTCAAAAGGGTAGTTACAAGGTAGTTATAGTACTTTCAGGTTAAAAGTACACAAAAATCTCAAAACCCCCCATCATACGAGGGAGCTACCCATCTCAAGTGTATAGGAAGATCGCTATTTCATAATGATCTCTCCAACTGTTGGAATAAATTTTTTTGCCCATTGGGAAAATCATTTTGAAATTTGTACTGAAAAATTTGTTTACCAATTAACATATAATTATTTTATTAAAAGAAAATTATAATTAATTTTTTTATATTAGAAAATCTATTTGTAGAAGAAAAATTGTAACCTACATAAAACTTGATACTATAGAAATTCGACAAAGTGTGGTCCACATTAGAATTTGCTTGTCTAAAGCTATGAAAATGAATGATTTTTTTTATTCCTTTGGTTTTAGTTGAATATTTTCAATATAAAGTATTTTATTAATAAAAAATATTTCATTTGAAACTATCTATGCCACATAGGCACACATAGTGTCACAAAGGTTTTAGCTGATACATTTTTTTCTAATAGTATATTTAGCTATAATTAGTTCACTCAAAACACCTTTAAAATTTTACCCTTCATGTTGTATATATCCAATTCTCTTTAGAGCCTTATAATATAAACTAATCCAAATTCTTACATAGAGAAGATACATTATTTACCTCAACATCAAGTGTGTCATAACACTACATCTTCTTAGTTGAGAACCAAATTTCTAAGTGAATGAGTTTGAAAAAAGGTCGATTGAAATGCATTTAAATTATTTTGAAGATAAACAAATAAAATTATGGATGATCTTCCCTCTTTAGCACATAACCCTACCAACATTTATGTTACAAATAATTAATTGATACAATTCATTTTGATTATAATGGAGGAGGCATCTCAATTATTTCCTTGGATTAGTTACTAATGTAATTGGACAAAATCATTAATTATAGCACTCAAAATCCACTACCATGGTCTCTTACTCGAGATTATCTCTTATATGATGACAAAAAAATAGAAATTTCATTATGCAAGATGAATCAGGTTATGATTATGTTGATCCCACTAGAAGCAAGAAGAGTGAATGTTGGAAAGGAATATAGTTAGGCTCAAGAAAAATAAAAAAGTGTAATGTTAGATAGTGAAGTGAGTTTCGAAGGTTATTTACTAAGGTCCCCTTGTTTAGCAAAGAATTCAAAGTGGTAAAAATAAACTAAAATAAAAACTAAGTGCAACAAGAAGAAAGTCCACAATGCATATTCTAAATTGTTAATGTCTAAACATTTTATGAGCAACTTTAATTCTCCATTATGCACTCATCATTTATCTCACCCCCTAATTTTCTCTAGTCATGGATCTTTAGTTGAATGATATATGTTTATCTTGTGGTGGACCCATGAACATGGAGTTGCGTTATAAAGAATTTTTAATTTATTTTTCTTAAGTATATTATGAACAATTTAGGGTGTAAATTCATATGTGTAAACAAATTAATAATCTATATATATCTAAATTTATACTCTTTTGAGCTTTGTACAGCTCAAAGAGTAGAAGAGTGTCATATTCTTACTGAATTTTTCTTAATTGTCATCAATTTTATCATAGGCTTGTCTATTTATCTATATTTCTTTCATCCCTAGGTCTAGGTATTCTAGTTCATCCTTTAGAATTGTTGGGTAACAATTTTGGGAACCAACAATGTGGTCTAAACTCATACTATTTTAGAGTAAAGGACCAATTATTCTTAATGAAGTTATTGGGGTAACTATTGAATTGGCCAATACGATATATAGGTAAGTAACAATAATCTTGACAAAGTAGGCCTAAACCTCCAGTGTCATTGCTACTCCCACTTTAATTTTATAGAATTATTTGTAGATGTGAAATAGCAATACATGCATTATAACAAAAATCACTAGATACTCTAAGTAAGCCAAGAGTTAAGCTTTATTTTTTCATCTATATTAGTCTTCTTGTATTCCAAAAAATCCCAAAATAATCGTGATCAACGAAAATTTAAGGGAAAGATAATGACCTTTTCATAGAATATTTATAAACATGATTAATCATGATGATGGGAATAAAAATGGGCGAGAACAAGTCAATCTTACATAGGATGTCATGTAGAGTAAATAAAATGTAGTCATGTAATGATATTATATGACTTTATTTTTTCTTACCATCATTACTCAAATTATTAGTACTATAATAACACGTAGCATAAAGACTCAACACATTGTAGTCAATGAGTCAACTATTATGGTAGAGCCAATCCCAACATAAAAAGTTGACACATTGACCATGGCATACTAGTTCTTTAAGCTTTTTTGTGCAATGAATATAAACTTCCATGTTTCATTAAGCGAAAAGAAAAATGAAACAATTAAATCCTCCTATTTTTATTCCGTTTCATATTTTTAATTTCATAGTAATTAAAAAACAGTCACCAAATAGAAAATTAAATCCTCTTTAAAAACAATAGACTGCAACTCCAAACATTTACAAGTATAATATAACATAAATTTACTATTACAACCAAAAAACAACAATTTGTATAAAAAACTGCCTTTAATAAGACTAATAATATAATAGAAAGCGCAGCCCCATTATATACACAAACATAACGTAAATCTAAGTAATAAAACCCACTTTAACCACTTAATCTCTACCGCTAAACATAAAATGGTCGGCAAATTCAGTAATTGTAATTACCCTCTGTTTTCAGTTTTATTCTCGTCTCCAGAATTCCTCTACTCAATGATTATCGACCAGTACTTGCAGGGATCTCTCATATTGCTCCACATCACCCTCTGATTTGCCTTCCAATATCCTCACAACTTGGTCCATGTTCGGCCTCTCATTCTCATCCTTTTGAATGCACAGAATACTTACCACAGCTGCTCTTCTCACCTCTTCAACATCTGCCTTGTCTGCAATCCTTTCATCCACAATACCAATTGTGTTTCCCTTGTGAATTTCAGTTGCTGCCCACGTCGGGAAGTAGTGTTGAGATTCCTGCACGCTCAAGTCATTATTTCGTCGGCCTGAGATTATTTCGAGCAGAGTCATGCCGAAGCTGTATACATCCACCTTCACTGTTATTGGCACGCCGCTGAGCCACTCGGGAGCCAAATACCCTCTCGTTCCTCTTGTTGTCGTAAGCACTCTGCTGAAATCTCTGCCGACAAGCTTTGCCAACCCAAAATCAGCCACTTTTGGAGAGAAATCCGCGTCTAGAAGAATATTTTCTGGCTTGATATCGCAATGGATGATGCGATCTCTGCATTCTTCGTGGAGATAATGTAACGCTTTTGCAGTGCCTAAAGCGATTCTAAATCTGATATTCCAATCCAACACCTTGTCTGCTTCATTAGACTTACGGGACAAGAAAGAGTTGAGAGAACCGTTCTGTATGTACTCATAAACAAGCATTCTATGAGATCCCTCCACGCAGAATCCCCGGAGTCTCACCAAATTCACGTGATGTATGTTTCCAATGGTGCTTATTTCAGCACGGAATTGCTTTTCTGCTTTTGCTGAACCTTCCAACTTCTTCACAGCTACAAGTGTATTGTCTGGGAGAGTTCCTTTGAAGACAGAGCCAAATGCCCCCTTTCCCAACTTGTGCGCGAAATTGTTGGTCGCAGTTTTCATCTCTTTGTAGGCGAATATTCTGAGCGTTGTTGGCGTGTCGTTATTTTTGCCTTTTTCGAGCAGTGCTCGACGCCTGCACTGAATTAACCATGCAAACAGAGTACCCAAAATAGCAACGCCCAAAGGTAGCGAAATGGAAAGCGCAACTACTTTGCTTCTTCTTCCGTTGGATGAAGAGTGCGCCACACCAGAAGCAGCCAATCGAATGAAGAAGAGCTGGCCTTCAGAAGAAGTAGCCTTAGTCTGCATGTTCAACAGATCTCCAAACCACAATTGACAAACAGGAGTATTAGAATTAGAGAGAGCAAAGGCCGTGCAGGAGCAATTATTGAGACAAGCAGTTTTACATCCTAGTAGAGTCGATTCTTGGGTATATTGAACAGCTTCTTCATCAGACAAAGACTGATCACTAACTTGGAGGAAACCATCCGTGGTGCCACTGCCACTGCCATTGATGGAGGAGCAGTTTAATGGAGTGCGCCGAACACAACCGCTTAACCACCACTCCTGAGAACTCCAGGCAGTAGCGTTTCTTGGGTGGAAGCCTTCCACACAGCTGCATGACTGAATGTTTTCTTGGGCGAAACACACTCCATAAGCCCCGCATATACCATACACGCCGCATCTTGATTGGGGTTGAAACCAAACCAGGCTCCAGCTATTATTATTAATCCAAAAATAGACTGATAGCTCGCCGTTGGAGTTGAGAACTTCCCTCACCATCATCGGACCAGCTTTGGGTGTAAGCCCATATGTGTAGTACATTCTTGTCGGAGAAAATACTACTAATTCCTCCATGAAAATAGAATCAGATTTAGCTCCTGGCAAAGTGGCGAAGTAGCTACCAGTCCATTCTCCCGTACTGTAATATGAAACACCATTTTTATACTGCAGTAAAAAGTTATTCTTTCCTGGGGTTGGATTCATTTGGAGAAAGAAGGGCCCAGGCGCTGGATCCACCGAACTCTTCCAAGAGTTTACTTTCGAGCCCTTCCAAAACTTCATAGAAGGCAAAAATGTATCTGTGGGTTCTCCAAAACTCTCCCACACAATCTCAGAAGTATTTTGAGCCCCAAAAAGAACAAAATTACCAGTGTCCAGTATCGAAGCCCTGAATGCCTTTGTTTGCTGAGTATTATTACTCGACCAGATGGCTTTTCCTTGCAAATCAGAGACAATGAGATAACCAGTTGAAGAGAGCGTAAGAAAGCCGGGCATGTCTGTGATGGGAGTCTCCCTGTTAGCCACCCAAACGATGGTCTTGTTTGGGATCTGAGCATACCAGATGCCAACATACCATTTGTTGGTTCCATTTGGACTAAAAAATCCCAATTCAAACGTACTATTCTCTGAAATAATTGTCTGCTTTTCCCTGAGAGAAGCCCCCAAAGAGAGGGTGACTCCAGCAGCAACTAATAAATTGCAACTGCGCTGGAGAAAAAATATAGCAAGAGCTAATATGAAACGTTTCAAACAGTTGAATGCTAAACGATCCATTTTCTTTCGGCTCTTATTCTCTCTCTTAGCATTGGAAGAAATATATCTGTGAGATATTATATAGACCAGATAATTTCAGATGCGGTGCACAAAGCCAAACTGCTTTTCTTGACTTGCCCATTTTACACTCATAGTCTCCAAACGTCACACTAACTTAAACAATACCACTTAGTGGAAAATAAAGTACATTTCGACCTTTCTAATTTGACCACTGCTCTTTAAATAAAGACAGCCCAGCGGACGAATGAAGAACGCAGTGCAACCGTTGGATAAAATTGTTAAGAGAGATTTTTATTGTGGAGATTTTTTTGGAAAATTGGAAAATTGTAAGATCGTTGCTTTCTCCGTTTTATCTTTTTCTTCAAATCTTCTATCTCGTGGATGGATTTTTCCACAGATTTGCATAGCATTCCACTTTGAATGGGCTAAAAATGATCCGTAGTGAGTACGTTTCTTTGACCCATGATTAAGGAGAAATTCCAGCCATGAGTGGCGAGAATAGAGTTAAGGACTTGAAACTTCGCATTTCAGACATGACACCAGCTAATAGATGATGACTTTGAAGCTTGTCCTAAGCTCCTTTATTTTTTTCCTCATGTACTTATATATATAATGTATAAAAAAGGACGGAGCTTCGCATTTCAAGATGACACTAGAAAATAGAAGACGACTTTGAAGCCTGTTTTGTAGAGTTGGAGATCAATACATACTAATTTGGTTGTCACGCATCTTAACTTTTTCACTTCCCAAGTTACTTTGCCATTTTATTAACCGAGGATTTTTCTTTATGCCTCTCGAATAGTATGACCATCAAGAAAAGAGGGAACTGCTTTCTGTTTTGACTGCTGTCATAAGCTCTTTTATTTTTCTCCTCTGTTTGAATATATATATATATATATTCTTTTATTCAATATAAAAATAGAAAGAAGGAAGAACAAGGTAATAATTGTTAGTCTCTGCCTATTTATAGGCAGAGATTAATGTTTTCACTACATTGTTTTTTCTATTAATGCTTTCTCAAGGTGGGGTCAGCGGGGAAAAATCGTTTAAACTATGGCGTCAAAAAAAATCGCTATTAAAATGTGATTTCAGCTAATTTCCCCGAATTTTCTGATTGGTAGATTTTATTTTATGGGTTGTTTTCTGTTTTTTTGTTTCCCAATTTTTGTTGCGGGCAATAAACAACGGGTGGAGGAAAATTTTCCATATGTTGCTAATGTTCTCAGTTGTTGTGTCATTGCAATGTTGATGGGTCGGTGGCATTTTTGAAAGGTTTTCACGTGCCTTGCCGTTGCTATCACATTTTGCATGCATGGCTTTTTGAGTGAATTTATGTTGTAATACCACCTAGTCCATAAAGAGCTAAATGTTATGCCTCAAACTGTTACCAACATGTAGATATAATTGCTCTCCTCATAACATGAAAATTACTTCCATTGCAATGAAAATCAAATGCAATGTTTTCTTTTGTTGTTATTGTCTTTTGTTTGATTCATATATTTTATTTATAGTTCAACATGAAATCTTCTCCTATTCTTCTCATCCTCCTTCTTTGAAGGATAAAATTCACCTTCCAAACAATATTGATCATGCTATAATCACTGATCACTTCCTTGAGTATCAAATTTATAACGGCTAATCTTCCTCATATGATTTATATTGATCATCCTTCTCATGATTATGTATCCACTTTTTCCTCTCTTTTATATGAGACACCCCTCCCAACTATAGACACCTCCTAATAAATTGTTCATATTTACTCACTACCCTTCCATACCACATCCATTTTTGGAGGCATCAACATCCATTAAATGTGAGCTACCTCCTCCTCTCTCCACTCCTACTAATAGAACAACCCTCCTAAATATTGATCCAAATTATATCTCACATTACACATTGGATATTATTAACTCCTCACCTATGTCCTACTTGCTCTTCCACTTCACTTGATCTATATTATATGTTGAAAAGTTGGGAAAATGTGGAGATCCCAAAATATGGTGTCCTAGGTCCTTCATACAAAGACCTAAGAACTAATGGTGTCCCTCTTCCCAAAACTTCAATTTGCTTTGTGTGCAATAGATCTGTAAGCCTCTTGTGTGCTATGAGAAAGTCACTTCTCTATTTCTATTATTTTAACATGGTCAAATCCAAGGTGCTCTCTAAAACACCAGTTCAAAGATCCGCTTCTCTCCTACATTTAGATATAGGCTTGGCTTTAAATTATCAATTTTTATTTTTTAAGTCATTTTAGCATGATTGGGTCTATCTTTGCGACGAGCCCTATACACAGTCAAATGCCTATCCTACCATTGAACTTGCTTGGATGTTGTTGTGAAGGTTTTTACTATAACAAGTAGTCGTAATTATTTTCTTCCATAGCAAAATAAGCCTCAAAGAGAAATTACAGGATCTCGTAAGTTTTAACTATTTTTGTTTTACAATTGGTCATTGGAATGATGCTCTAGTATAAGTAGTTTAACTCTTCAAATATTTAGTTTTATTTTTCACTTTTGATTAAGAGTGAACTATCTTGTCACCTTGCAATGCATTTGTCTTGATATTAGGTCATTATATTGAAGATTACAAAAGTTATACATTGGCTTCTCTAGCTGTTTCATTAATCACCTAGTAGTTGCCACCTATGAGTAGCCTATTCTAAAACACCAAGATCCTTTTACCTCTATGACATACAATGCTTATCATTTGTCCTGTCAGGTGACCATTGAGCTAGTTACCAAAGCAAATGTTTTTTCATCAAAATGTGATTAGGTTCTAGTGTGCTAAAGGGGAATTGTAAGATTTTTATTGTTCTATATTCAAATTTGAAGCTAAGCATTTTGAATACTTAGTTGAAGCAATCTAACATTTTATATAAAAAAAAATTGTTACCCATATGTTTGCATACATGATAAAGGCTAGAATCTTGAGTTGAAAATTTCACGGATTATCAAAAGCTACCTCAATTTTAGCAAAGATTTGTACTATCACTACTCAAAATACTTGGTCTAGGATTACATAGATTTATTTTGTAAGTGGTAAACATATGTGTTGTTTGATAGTTTCTCTATTCTTGAGGGTCCCAAAAATTGATAAATTGAAGGCCTATTAATTTGGTTCAAAGGCATCAACTTATTGGATTGATGTTGACTTGTATGAGAGAGGGATATTCTTTGGTTGCTAGTAGTCTCAATGGCTTTATGTATTTAGTTGAAAAGGAATACATCGTTGTGAAGAGTTACATGCTCTAAAATAAAATGACCAAAGAGGCAAAGGAGAAAATATAGGAGCTCATCTTTAATCCTCATCAAAAGGATAATTTTGCATGCTTTTTAGTGTGAATATTTTTCTACAAAAGAGAAGTAAAATATTGAAGCAGTCATCTCCTGCTAACTCACTTCATACAATAGAAAAATAATTACTCATGACATGTTTTGAACTTTGAATGTTGTAAGTTTTAGAAAAATAATTGATTTAAGATCAATAATTACAAATTAAACTCTTAGTTCTTACTACAAGAACCATTTGGAATTTACTCTATGCATTTTTATGTTTGTTCATAATCATTGAGCTTTGATGATAGGGAATGACAATAAATGATATGAGAAGGTTGTTTACAGTCCTAGATATTCAGGACCACTCTGAGACAAGACATCCAAGCCACAAGTCTTTGCACATCAATTCATTGCTCAAAAAATTTGTAGCCATTGCTAGTCCTATTAGTGAGTCTATAATTTTGATAATCAAGGTTCATGTCTATCGTTAGCACACAATAAAAATTTGAGTGTGTATGCATGTGCATAGGTATTGGCTAACTCAATAATGTAAAGGTTACAATTTTTTTTACATAGGATGGTTTTTTAAGTGCTAGTATTGGTGTCTCTTAGGTTATTCTTCGTAATGGCCTTTAAGTTGATGATACTTTCTTTTCTCTTGCTGAGATGAATCTTTATATAAATTGCAATGGATTGTTTGAAACTTTGAACAGGTTGGTATTCTAACACAAAACATACTCCCCTGTAAGGTGTTCAATCTACCATGTGTTTTTCCATTTCAGGAATATATTCTAGATTGTCTCTAGAACATGACCAATAAATTAATAAATGCTACACCACTGATTTTTAGTAGGCTTCTTCAACCCTACTTTTTCCATTTGGTAGTGAACTTCTAGTTGTAGCGCATCACTTTTTTTGTTAATTAATTAGCTAAGGGAGAGTGTTTGAGTGGACTAGCACCATAACCACTCTTTAGAGGTGAAACAAAGGTCAAGATTTAGTTTTATGAGAGAAAAGTTCACATCAAAAAATTTAACAATTGACTTTTGTATTTCAAAGTGTATTATGGAATATCTAGCTTCAATGATATAAGAAAGATCTCATTTGAAAATTTTTGTGTAGTCTTTAATATGTAGATAACATTCTTTCTAGGATTCTCAAGATATTAGACTATTAATAAGAGAGTTCAAGTCAAAGATGTCAATTTTAGAAGAGATTTATAGAATTGCAAAATAGAGTAGTCTAAAATGTACTATAGTATTTGAAAATGTAAATTATTTTGAATCTGAAGGTGAAATATGACAATGTTTTTTATTAGATAAGTAGGGAAGGGCCCTGATCCCATGGTTACAAAAGCAAACAAAAAGAAACAAAGAGAAGGTGGGAAACAACACCACCAACAGACCAAAAAATAGCAACAGTATTAGTTCATAGGCTAGCATCAACCTTAGTAACCATAGACCAACCAATACTAATCAAAAATAGTAAGATACTAGAAGCATACTTAAATCGACGTAAACTGTTAATTAAGTCCATAGTGTCCCAGGTGGTATTCCACCACAACATAACCATTAAAACATAACAGTCCAAAATCTTATAGCTATATGACAAAAAACTCATCAAAAAGAAATAGAGCAGCACCAAGAGGAATTATTTGCCTTTCTTCAATAGGTCCCCATACTCTCCCATGAGAGCAATATAATCTCTCCAATAAGTTCCCTTTGTCTCGTCCAAAGTCTTTAGGGCATCTGGTTTCCCCTATTTCCTTAGCTTCTTGGTGATTTTGATTTCTCTAGAAGTCGCACCCATCATCACCCACCTCATTAGTTTTTCGTAACCCTCATGAGATAGCCAGAGCCTTCTCCATGTCTTCAAACTAAACCTACAGGAAATTTAGCTTGCTCTTTAAAACTTCAATGCTTGAGTCCTTTCCCGTACCCAAATCCTCAACTTCCTACACATTTTCTTCCTCTTTCTTATCATCCTTAGGTTGTTCTACTTGTTCTTCCTCTTCCTCATCCTTTTCCTCCTCCAAGCCTTCTTCGCTCATCTCATAAGCTGTATTCTCAAAATTCAAATCCTCTAAGTCATCTTCCTCTTGGGCTTCAAAATCTTTGTACTCCACATCCTCCTCTTCACTCGCCGACATTTTTTGTTTCCATTTTTTATCCTTCAAGGCTACTTTTGCAAGCCTAGTTGACCATATTCCTCCACTCCCACCACTTCCTTGTCCCTACTAGAACTCTTTCTCCTCCTCATTTTGGGTCCCTTCCTATATAATATTAATGACATCCCTAAGGTTTAAGTCATATTTGGGTTTCTTTGCTTTGGGAAGATCAAGTAGCAAAGGAAAATGTTTCCTTTTTTCAGGTGTGGCTCTTATAAGCTCAATTTCAAAGGTTCTTAACACTTCACATTTTTGTGACATAGGGGTAGAAGGGTTGGAAACATTGGCAACTGGAGACTAGCTTTTAGTAGTGATAAATACTCTCCTAGCGGCAGCAGTAGGAGGCAGATGGGGAATAGGTTCCTGAGTCAGGATTTCAATAGCTCTAGGGTTTTCATCCATAGATTGTTCCTCATTAACCGCTTCAAAATGGCTAGGGTTTTCATTTCTTCCTGCAAAAAGATTGTCATGGGGGTAGCATACTTGTAAAGGGTTAGCATAAGGCCTTGGTGGAGAGGAGAGTTGGCTCCTTTCTCTATATGGAGTTGCAGGGAGGAAAACAATATAAAGGAAAATTGACTCTCTCACCATGTTGAATATGGTTTAGCAGGGGAAAATGGTACAATGCACCGACATATACCTTCCCTCCAGAGAAAAATATCTCATAATAAATAGACTAACTAAAGCAAATGGAAGAGGAATTTCCAATCTTAAATACCCATTCTAGAACCTTTTGAGCTTCTCACCTTCATGCATAAATTTGTCAATATACATTTGGTAGTCCGTCCCACCTTTTTTAGCAACTTTGGTACCTTGATTTTGTAGCCCCGTATCTTCAATGATGAATCTAAGACCGTTACTTCAAACTTCACATCTCAAATGGTAACATTTCCATTATATCGGGAGTTAGTAAATTTAGCCATGAGGTTCTCATTGTATCCCTTAAGGGATTGGAAGAATGGAACCATACCATCGTCCTCAAACATTCTCCATAAATCCACATTTTGTTGCAAGGCTTGACAATTTGGCAACTACGTTCTCTTCCTAGGACCTTCCATTTTTCTCTTCTGCAAGTTGTTGAGCTGCTTTGCAATTTTATTTATAATATCCCACATCTTCTCCTTGCCTTTTAGAATGCAAAAATCACTCTTACGCCAAATAACACAGAGAGAAAATGAAAAATTATGAATCGAGAAGTTTCTTTTAGTAACATCCCACAAGACTTTCCCTAGAAAAAAATACCCATCATTATTTGTACAAGTATTAATCTTTACATTAATATTCCTTCCTTTCACCACATTAGAAATGCGGGAATAACTAACACAAGGTAAATCCACATGCATAGATATGATGACCCTTAATAAGATGAAAATCTTCATACATGATATTTGGTACCATTCACGACTGAAAAAATATTTAATATTTATGTCAGCCAAGATCCTCCAATACATCACCGTACAACCCATATCATCATTACACAAAAAGCCCAAAAGCACCACTTGGTACTCTTTTATCCAGCCAAACAGGGATTTTTCATTTTTGCATATTATACTCATGTTGTTTCCTCTAGGATTAAGTCTCTTAAAGACTTTGACATATTCCCATAGGTCCATTGGGTCCAACCCCTACATCTCAACGCCACATTGGCAGTGCAATCGATTCCTTTATTTCCTTCTCTATAAACATGTTGCACTCTATAGTTTGAAAAGGATTTTTTAATGACTTGACATTCATCAATTATATTTTTTAATTCCAATGGTTGTGTAGCCTCTTCATTTAGGATATCCACAATAAGCTTAGATTCCCCTTCTATTATGAAATTTCGATAACCCAACTCCTTTAGAATATTGAAGACCCCCAAAGCAGCCATAGCTTTCGCTTTATTATTGGATCAGACTCCCATATTTACCTCGTAGCTCACCATACACTCACTTGTATGGTTCCTTAACAGACCCCCAACACCTACTTGTCCTAGGTTGCCTTTAGAGCACCCATCAAAGTTGCACTTAACCCAACCCTTTTGTGGAGGATTCCACACTGTAGCCAATCTAGTTAGCATCTTTGACCAATCGAGCTTGGTTAAATCCTTACTGATTCCCCAGTTTTGCTTTATCTTCATTTCTTTGAAATTAGGCCAGTTTTTAGAGAAACCATACCTACCAACCTCTATGTTTTCCTTGATTTGTTTTTTAATGATCAAACTAACCTCCCAACTGCTTCTTTCCTCATCCCTGAAAATACAATTATTCCTTTCCTTCCATAAACCCAAGGTAACAAACTGAGGAACGTGGTTCCATAGATCAACAATTACATTATGAGAGAAAGGGCAATTTGACCAACTGTGTATAAACACATTGAAAGAGCTAGGAAACACGTAATCCGAAGACAACAATGTTAGAGTAATAAGTTATTACACTTAATTAATTATATCATATTGGTTAATTAATTAAGTCATTTATTCCTTTAGCTACTTAAGCTAAACTTAAGCACATTAATAATTGATTAATTATTAATTGTGCACACTAGGGTTTCCCTTTTAGGTCAACATTAGGGTTATGCATACTTTTCTTTTATAAAGAAAATCATCTCATTGTAATCTCTGAATTTTGAATATATCAATTTGCACATTTTCATGCAAAGCTCTTGCTTTTTATAGTTTTTCTCTTATGTGGAAGGCCCTTAGGTTTGCATTTATGATCTTGGTTTCTAACATGGTATTAGAGCCATGACATGCAAACCCTTCTCAGATTCTAGAGAAAATCATTGCAGAGTTCATTCAGGGTTCCTCAAGGATTTCATGCCTTGAGCCTATATATGTGGCATTTTGGATCAGATCGAGCTTCACCATTGGACATGCATTTTTTGGAAGTCGGGTCGGTGCTCCTAGTTTACATGGTCACTGCCGCTGAGTGGCCACTTGGCGGCCACCGGTCTACCACCACCAAGTGGCGCCCAACCACAACATCGTCGGCTAGCTTCCAACCCTGCGGGCTTAGTCTACACTGGCTCTGGTCATATGGAGGATCGGGCGCTATGCGCCCAACCCCCGGCTGGACTCCCAACACCCATCGCCGATCACATGGGTGACCAGGTCCCAGAATGTTTTTGCAAGAGGCCAAATTTTTACGGCGATGGTCAAATGGCCGTCAAATTTATGCTCAGAAAATGATGACGTCAGCATGACATTAGCGGTTGTATGACCCTCTTTGCCCCCTCCTAGTCTTGATTTGCCTTCAATGAGCATGTTATTTCATTTTGGCATAACTTGGGCATACGGTATCAAAATCGGAAAAACAAGATATCACCGAAAAGCTGGTTCCGAGCACTTTCCTATGGTGTAGTTTATTTTTCAGTATTTTTTTGTTTAGCTGAATTTATTTCTGTTTGAAGTCAGATGTTCATTTATCGCTTCCGAGCTCATAACGTTTTTCCACGATCTCCAATTTTCGCTATCTTAGCGGAGTTGGAAAGGTATTGAGAAGCTCTATGCTTCTGTCCATGCACTTTTTTTTATATCTATCCTAGGTTTATCGTTATTCTAGATTTGGCCTGATGGGTGTTTTGGAGATTACTTGGATATTGTGGCAGTTGGGAGGGTGCAACTTGCATCTTTGCACTTCATTTCAGTATCAAATCATTCATATCATATACTATTGCTTCATAGATTCCAGAGTTGTTCCAGTTTGGAGTGTTTTGAGTGTTTTGTGGCATCGGGTTTGCTATTGCATTATTATGATTCCGATATGGTTTCTTGTAAACAATAGTATCTTTCCTTGCTTGTCGGATTACGGTTCTAGTGTTACTCTACAGTGTTCTTCCAGTGCTTCTTTGTAGCAGTCATCTCATTGTAGGGGGATTTTGTCCCACTGGGTTTTTCTTCTCTAGCTCATTATTGCATTTGTACATGGGTACCTGATTAGGCCTTTGTTGTCGGGACCCATCTTTTCTTTCATGCATCTTTTTTCTAGTGTTTTAGCTACTTCCTAAGTTCATCTTAAGGGGGGGTGTTAGAGTAATAAGTTATTACACTTAATTAATTATATCATATTGGTTAATTAATTAAGTCACTTATTCATTTAGTTACTTAAGCTAAACTTAGGCACATTAATAATTGATTAATTATTAATTGTGCACACTAGGGTTTCCCTTTTAGGTAAACATTAGGGTTATGCATACTTTTCTTTTATAAAGAAAATCATCTCAATGTAATCTCTGAATTTTGAATATATCAATTTGCACATCTTCATGTAAAGCTCTTGCTTTTTGTTATTTTTCTCTTCTCTGAAAGGCCTTTTGGTTTGCATGTCTGATCTTGGTTTCTAGAGAACAATGTAAGAAAGCAAGACCACACTTCCCTCACAAATTTGCAATGAAAGAAGATGTGAATTATAGACTCCTCTTCTTGTTTACAAAGTGATATCGATTAACTAATTGGAAACCTCTCCTAACTAGGTTATCCACAGTCAAAATTTTACCATGAGCCATCGTCCTCCAAGAGAAATTATTTTTTGGAATCAAGTTCTTTTGCCACACCTTATCCCAGAAATGGTCAGAAGCAGCAATTTCTACACCTTAACTAGTTCTTCATAGGCCATTTTGACCGAGAAATAGCCAGAAGAGCTCCCTTTCCAGATCCACTCATCTTCCCTTTCTCTATCAAACCATGCAGTCTAGTTAAGATAGGATCCCAATTCACTTGTCTCTTACCTCTCAAGTTGTCCCTTCTTAGTAACAATTTGAACTCCTTCCATTTAGGTTCCCCTGACTCCTAGTTAGTGTAGTCAAAAAACTTTTTACCACAGAGCATATTAAGGCTTTGTTTAAGAGGTTTCAAGTCTTCTAAGGAGGATAGAGTAGAAGACTCTATCCAAGGGTCCTTCCAAAAGTCCATATTATTCCCATTCCCAATTCTCTTTCTAACCCCCAACTTCAACATATTTCTCAATTTGACAAGATGATTCCATAAAGCAGAGCCACTAGGCAGATCCGAAATTGAAAGAAAACGCCTAGGACCTTCCTGTTCCTCATGTATTTAGCTTGGAAAAAATTTACCCAGTCTTTAGTGCCTTGAATAATATTCCAACCATTAGGGATTTGTTCAGCATAGATATTATTCTTAATCCCAAGCCCCCTCTCCTTTTAGGAGTACACACTTTTTCCCAACCAAGCAAGGACATACTATTTTTTTCTTTAGTTCCTGACCATAAGAATTTTCTATGAATCTATTCTATCTTTTCCCCTATATAGGTAGGTATTTTCAAGAGGGACAAGTAGTATATAAGAATATTCTGAAGGGAAGCATTAAGGAGTTGAATCGTTCCCGCCAAACTCAGAAGCTTCCCCTTCCATCCAGCAAGTTTGTTTTGAGTCCTTCCAATCAACTAATTCTAGTAAGTATTTTCCAGCTTCTTAGAGATCAAAGGTAGGCCCAAATAAGCATTAGGTAATTTAGCTTCCTGACAACCCATAATTTTTATCACTCTCTCCTTGATTTGTTGGTCAGTATTAAAAAAGTGTTTTTTTCTTTTCTCATAGGTTATACACTAACTAGAAATAGCGGCATAGTCATTGAGCACTTGTTTCCAGAGACCTTCTTCCCCCACTAAGGCTTCCCCAAAAATTAGAGTATCATCAACAAAATATTGGTGGAAGTCAGGCATAAGAGATGAATAAACTTTAACACCTTTGAGAGCTTTTGAGTCCACTAGTTTTTTAATATTCCTACCAAGGACTTCAACAACTATGATAAAAAGATAGGGAGAGAGGGGGTCACCTTGCCTCATTCCATGACCACAAGAGAAGAAGCCTTCGGGGAAACCATTAACCAGAACATAACACATGGGGGAGGTAACACAAGCAGAGATCAACTTTAGGAATCTTCCATCTATTCCAAAATTTCTAAAGACAACAAAGAGGAAAGGCCAAGAGACTCTATCATAAGTCTTAGAAATATCAATTTTGAGGGCCATATACTTTGGAAAAATCTTTTTTGGGTTGGGGCAATCATTTTTCCAAGCACCGTTTTGGGTCTAAGCACCAATATTTTGGAGAAAATTTTATAGACCGTATTGCAGAGACTATGTTAGAACCCAAAATTTCCATCAAGAAACTAAATGATTTTCCCATTTTGAATTTAATATTTTCCTATCTTTCCATAAAATAATTCACTTTTCCCCTTGCATAATTATAAAACACCTTATACCACCAACTATATTAGACCTTTATAAATCTTTCACCCTTTACCGCTTTACCGCGACCTTTTTCAAAGTGGCTCATGGTATAGCGGTGATGGTTAGTAAGTAGTCATGATGAATCTTATCACTATACCACACATAGTCTTCAAACCAACTGTAGTGGTGTGGTGACAGTCGGTGTTTATGTAGTGAATGAAGATAGGCGGTGGACGGAGCTTACTGCGCTACCGCTGGCGGTCATCTCATAGACTGTGGTAGCGCGGTGAGCAATTAGCAAGCGGCGAAGACAATGACCACGGTAATGTGGTAGGCGGTTAGAATAGCAGTGAATGTTAATCACTGTGGTACCGTAGCCAGTTAAGATAGTGACCATGGTGGCACGGTGACAGGTAAATGGTGGCAAAGATAACAGTTAGTGAATATCGTAGTACCGCTGGCAGTCAAGCCAGGCACCGCGGTGACTGCGGTAAAGGTTAATGGTCAGTGACAAACGGAGGCGGAGGGGTCACCACGGTACTGCCACCAGCTTACGGGAAGACCACGATGATCGTGATGAGTAGCGATAGTGGCTAAGTAGATAAGCTTTCAGCGAGGCAACAGTTAGTGAAGTGGCTACCACTATACCGCGGAGGGTCAAAATACAGAGAAGAGCGTGGAATAGTTGGTCACAGTGCAACCATAGGGAGTCAATGGAGAGACTGCGGTGATGCGGTATGCAGTGAGCCTGGCAGTAAATGCTAGTACCATGGAACCGCCAATAGTGAAGACAAAGACTGCAGTAGCATGGGTAATGGTGGAGTTGATAGTGAATTTTAGAAACCACCATACCGCCAAAGAGAAAAGTCAAGCCCGCGGTAGAGTGGTAACAATAAAAGGAAGCCTCGAGAAATAAAATGTAAGGAGCGGAAGCCAATAAAGTGAAATGCCCAGAGCGATAAAGTATGAAAGGAAAAATTAAGAGGTAGAGACTATGTAAAAAATATTTAATTTTCCGAAAGGAAATTCAATTAAATATTTTAGTTTGTTGTCATGAAATTTCAAACGGATGTAACAGAAAATGAAGGGTCACGACCCTTGGACTGTAATGTATAAATAATATGAAAAATCAGTTGCAGGAGGGGAGATCGTAGTTAGAATAGGAGTTAGATTTTTTCCAGAGAATGGACTGGGAACGTAAAATAATGACAGACCTTTTTTGAAGCAGAGAAATGGATGATTTATTTTAAATTAGTGAAAACCTTTTTGTGTTTAGTTGTTGTGATGAAATAATTTACAATCTTTATCTGGTTGTCTCCAACTTGAGGTCTTTTATCATTCAAATCCGTATATCAAGTATATTTCTGATTTGTCAAAATATATTCCATTTGGTGTGATTTTTATTTGATGGTGTCTGCAAGTCAGAATTAAAATCCTTCAAGTAAGTCAGTGATTTTAAGATTTCTTTTGGATGGTTAAAGTAGAACCAGATAGAAAAACATTTCAGCACAGTTTATGCCAGTCATATAGTTTCATTTTTCAAAGTGCCTAGCAACTTGAATTAAGCCAGATAAGGAAACACACATAATTTTTTATATTTGACTCTATTGCCCATGTAGACAGAAAGCACTAATCTGCCACAGCCCAAAGATACAAATTCATATCAAACAATTTATTCAAAAACCTTTCATTTTGCAGTAGGAGTAGGTGTAGTAATTTTATCTGTCCACTACCCATTGCCATTGTGGATAGATTGATCAACTAGGAAACACATCTTAAATTTGCAACATACACATAGGTGCACCCACCTAGTTTTGTAGAGCTTGAAGAGAAGAAGGTACAATTGCATCAATTGGCCTTGTACATTGGCTAAAAGCATTGTGAGAGCTTGGCAACCTCTCGTGGTTCAAACCTACATTTTTGAGACCCAACAGACTAATAGGTCTATAATATTTCATAGCTGAGGCATCAACATTTTTGGGAATAAGGGCTATAAAATTAGCATTTAGCTAGTTTAGCAGTCTACCCGATCTAAAGAAATCCCTACCAGCATTGAACAAATCATTTTTAACAATGTCCCAAAAGGTCTGGAAAAAAATGGGGGGGAACTCATTAGGGCTAGGAGCTTTATAAGCTCCAAAGGAAAACACATCATTTTTAACTTCATCCATAGAAACAACATAAGTCATCATTTTTAAGTCTATATCAGAAATAGCTTTAGGGATCACATCGATAAAGTCAGCATATACCTAATTATCAATGTGAAGGACTCTGTGTTGAATAGAGAAGAAGTTAACAACTTCCCTCACTATTTATTTTTCATTGGTCACCCTAGAGCCATCCTCCTTCACCAATGATTTGATTTTTTTTTTCCTTTTGTGTTTCAAAGTGGATTGGTGAAACAATTTTGTGTTCCTATCCCCTTCCTTTAGCCATTGAACCCTTGACTTTTGTTTCCAATAGATCTCCTCATTTTTTTATCCTATACCATTGATATTTGAGATCTCTTTGCTTAGCACAAATCTCCGCATCCACCCTACTAGCCTCCATTATATCCTAAAACTCTTTTATGATTTTTCCTAGAGAATTCTTTATCTCAAAGATATTTCCAAAAGTTACCTTATTCCACCCTTTAAATTTTCTCTTTATTCCACTTAATTTCTTAGCCAAGCAATATATCGGTACCAATAGTAGGTTCCTCCCACCAGGATTTAATCAAAGCAGCAAAATCCAGGTGGAGACACCACATAGCTTCAAATCTATATGGGATAGGGCCTTTATTATGAATTGCATTTCTTTTCAACACCAAGGAATTATGATCCAAACCAGACCTAGGAAGGGCAGAGAGAGAAAGAAATTGAGAGATATCCCAATTGGAAGAGATCAAGAATCTATCAAGTTTTACTTGGATTAGGTGATTTCCATTTCTTCTGTTTGACCAAGTAAACTTAGTTCCTTGGAGGGGATATCAATAAGACCTACCGAATTTAAGAACTCCGCCACCTCCATCATACTATCAGAATAATCATCTTGCCCTCCAGAATTTTCTGTGGGTAGGAGAGGAGAGTTAAAATCTCCTCCCAACATCCAATAGTCATCATACATTAGAGAAATAGCGTCACTTAACTATTCCCAAAGAAGAACTCTATCCTTGCTTAGATTCGGAGCATAGATGTTTATAAGGTTCCATTTCTCCTATGAGACAATATCCTCCAGAGTAATCATCATACTATTCTTACAACTAGAACACAACGTACCCTTTAATTTCGATGGATTCCAAAGGGTAGAAATACCTCTTGAAGCACCATCCACCTCATTGACAAAAAAATTTGTGCTAGTCTATTTATTTAAGATGGATTTATCAAAGGTCTCCTTCTTCATCTTCATTTCCTGGAGGAGGAGAAAATCCACTTTATTGTCAAGAATACAGGATTTCACCAAAAACTATTTATACGGGCTATTGAGGCCCCTTGTATTTTAGGAGAGGTACTTCATTGGAAAATCAGTTAGCAACTTCACCTCCAACCCAAAAAAGTAGTTGAAATTACTTCTTCTTGGATTTTGACCCAGTGATCGAATCCAAGGTTCTTTGTTTTCCAACTGCCACATCCATTGTAGTGTCTTTAGTTCTGGAATCCTTTTGGGAAGGCCTTTCCACCTTATTTCCTCCTCCCACATCCAATTTCTTTTTATTTTTAGGTTTAGAAGGAGCTTCGGACCATCCCTCCTCCTCCTCCTTGTCACTAGAACCATTGGGGAAACCAAGAAGATCCATTGAGCTTCTCAGGATTCTAGTACCAATTTGAGAAAAAGGATTGTATATCCTCCAGAGACAAGTTTTTTTCAGCTAGAACATACTCTCCTTCTTCAAGGTCATCCTTTGCACCATGATTCTGAGCCTTTACACCAGCATTTAGCACATTATCCTTCTTCAAGGAGTCATCGGAAGAGATATTCTCCTTATTTGCATCACCCCTTTCCTCCATAACCAAATCTACATTTGAAGGGAAGCCTGAGGTTGGGAAGGTGGAAGAAGGGGCAACCAAAGCTAAGTTTAGGCATTCCAAATCATTCACTTCTACAACAGGAACAAAACTAGACTTATTGGATAGGTTGCCAGTTATCCTTGAGGAGAGGAATATACACATTCTGCATGGAAATAGAAGGAGGTTGCACTATAGATGTCATATCATTACCTGGGTGAACCTTCTCTAGAATTTTTTCCTTAGCCTTTAGGTCCTCGCCTTGCTTTAACTCACATGAATCACTAAGATGACCAAACTTCTTGCACAACTGGAAAAAGAGGCGGGCATTTTCATATTCTAAGGGTTGAGTCCAATTTCCAAACTTGGAATTAAGAAGGATAGATGAAGGAAGGACCGTATTCACAACCACATTAACACAAATATGAGAGTACACCAATCTAGATCTCTCCTGAGTAATCTTATCAATAGCCAAGAGACTCCCAAAGGAGTTGGAAATTCCTTGCAAGATTCGTTTCTTCCAAAATTCTAGAGGGAGGCTCATATGGCAAACCTAGGTTGGAGTCGAGGCTCCCAAATCATCTAATGAGTCAAAACTCAGCTTCCACTTGTAAAGAGATAGAAATTTTTTGAATCCCAAATCAAAATACTAGGGGCCACTAGTTAGAACCTTTAGCATGTCTTCACACACCAAAAAGGAGAAAAGAAAAATACCTCTAGGAATCACATTTACGGTGATGTTGCCTTTGAGGTTCCAAGTGGAAGCAACCCACTAACGAACCAGTTCAATATTTGGCCTATACACCAAAAAAATTCCTGCAAGAGCCATTTTGAGGTTGTCCATTTCCTTCAGCATCAGAGCCTCCTAGACATCAACTTCCCAACCACTAACCAAGTAGGAAGTAGCATCCAAATTCCTTTTAATCGAAACTGGCAAGTCAGACCCCACCAGTTTGTCCACATAGGAAGCTAGGGCTTCCTCAGAGAGGAAAGAGTTGAGCCCCAAAGTTAGTGAAATGGGTGACTTCCCAGAGATTCCCTCTGTCTTTTCCCCATGGGAAAGGAGTGAAGTACGAGGAGGAGACGTCTGCCTAGGAACCACCAGACTGGTTGCTGCCATTGTAGGCATAGCACTAGAAAAGAGGACAACATCCTTGGAATGGGGAGCCTTTCCGAGCCCCCCTCTCAGTCAACCCATCAGGTAGTCAAATCACAACAGTGGCCAAAAATTCAAGAAAACAGCATGAGCGGGAAACACAGAGTAGAGCAGAATTGAACCCTGAAATTTCCTTATATTATGATATGACAATTTTTTCATAAAGGAGGGAAGAAATTTGGAGGGAATGTATAGAATACCAAGAGTCCTACTAATACCTTTCATTTTCAAAGACATGTTTTTTCATTTTGTGTCATTTTGGAGGGAAGGAATATTTGAATCCCATTTAAAATTTCCTATTTAAACATGTTTGTTTCTCATTTGTATTCATTGAAAAACACATTAGATTTAGGAACACCTTGATTTATAAATAAAATTAATCATTTTTCTACATGTTTTTTGAATTTTGTGGCATTTGATGGTGTTTTCCAACCTCTAAAACTAATTTATTTATGTTCAAACTCTTACAATCAAAAAATGTTGATAAAGGTTGAGGGCATGTTTATATTGGTGTTTGACTAATGTTTGGGCATTTTATGAGGTCAACTAAACACATTTACACATTTTCCCCTAAAGATTGTATCTTCTCATGTTGGGATTGTCTCAACAACTTTAGTGTTAGAATAAATAGGATATTTACCTGCTTAAGTTTACTTAAGCATAATGCAATATAGTTTATTAGTGTATTTAATTAACTGGTAGTTGTTGTCGATTACATTTTTACTAGCTTTTCCCCTTGCCTTTACAAGCAAGGCCAATGTACATTATTCTTCATCTGAATTATTATTTTGATTGGTGAAAGAGCTTTGCTTCTCTCATATTTGTGAAGGTTTATATTGTATATTGTGCTCTTGGGAGGTGAATTTACACCAACATGGTATCGGAGTCGACTCCTTCCGCTGAGAGTTTGAGATCATTTATTCGATGGAGATTATTTGGCATTTGAAATTTGTTAAATTTCAAAGTTTCCATTTTTTCCAATATATTTTTCTTCTTCAATATTTTCCAGAGATCTGGTTCATTTGGAGAAGCACATTTTTTTGCAAGTGAGGGAGGTGTGAGGGTAAAAGCACAAACCTATGTCACACTTTATAAAGGAGGCAGCCAACAAAAACAATAAAATTGAACTTCGACCACATAAAAGTGGTCTTTATGTTTTGAATTTGAAAATGATGTAAACTAATGAAATGTAGAAATATTGATGAATTTTATTCCTATAATTTTTAGATTTAAAAAAATGATTATTTTTTATCAATTTTAAGAGTAGATTTTAGAGTGCTGAAAATTTCAGGAAAAAGTGACCTTCACTTGATATCAAGAAATAAATAGAAAAAGAAAAATTCCCCTAATTTTTTTTCCAAACTATTAACTTCAATATCTTACGCGTGGATTTTTTTTTTAAATTATGATGTATATTTTTCTCATAATAACATTTTAAAGTCAAAATAGTCAAAATTTGATAGTTTTCATTTGATGTCAACTATTCTCTACTTTTTTAATCATTTAAAAAAAAAAAAATTATACCGTTTTGAAGAGGATTCTCCCCTCTAGTGCACCATATATTTTTCAAAAAAATTAGCATGTTTTACTATTTTTCTTTTAATTTCTAATCAACCTCTTTTTTAGCTTTAACAACCTACTTGCATTATTTTAAAAAAAACAATATGTTAAAACAAATAAAAATATATAAAAAATTACATATTTGGATTGACCACTTCGAGCTCTACAAAAAGGTATTTTTAGTTTTTCTTTTTGAAATTATTTTTGTTGAAGAAACACTTAGTTGAAGTTGAAAGTTTCAGAAAATTCTTAAAAAAGCTGAGTTAGCTGCCAACTAGGATGCCACATAGATAGTTTTGGTATAAAGGGTTTTGATAGAAAGTGTTTCGACTCAAGCCCTTTCTACCGAAACCATGCATATAAAATAAACCAATTTCAAAGCGACAAAGGGAAAATTTTAATTTTTTTGGATTTGGTCAAAACATTGTGTGCCACGTATAGGCCACATGGTTTTGGTTGAAACCTATTCGACTAAAACTTTTTTGGCTGAAAATTTTTCACTTGGAACTATTTATTTAGCCGAAAGTGTGACACAACTTTGTGCTTTTACCCATGATTTTTCCAATGGGAAGCGTGTTTTTTCTTCAGTGAATCCCTGATTGGAGATAGCAAAACATTGTTGAGGCATGATTTGTCTCATTCATAGGCATGATTTCTATTGAAGAGGTGTGACCTAAACAAAGAGGCACATTTTTGAAGCTCGAAATCACTATTGAGAAGGCACAATCCCTTCCTATTGTACCAACGAATTTACGTAGTGATGTGAAGGGCTAGTTTCTTTTGAAACAAAACCGCTTCTTATGCTTGTGGAATTGTTTTGAATAAAGTATGAGGCGCTAAAATTTGCAAAGAGGTACTCAATTCACTATATGGAGGTGCAACGGATTTTTCAAACTTTAAGATTTATAAAGTTTCCCCTAAATATTTAGGGTTTGAAAGTGCAGCTAAAGAGGCAATGGGCCCCACCAATTTTTGCACTAAATCAATTTTTTTAACCCTATAATTCTTGTTTGGAGGTTTTTAAAACTATATTTGAAAATTTTGAAGAATTATCAGTTATAATGGTTTCTTTGAAGAAATTAAACTTTAGGCAATGGATTGATTTTATTCTCACTCATCTTAGTGAGCATAAGCTATTGCCATATTTGTATAATGAAGTTCCTATTCCAGGCACACATTGTGGGCATATTATTTGGAAAGGATATAGGGCTAAAGGCTTTAGAGTTATTTTTGAGCATATAAATGATGACCTTTTGGAATCACTTATTCATTTTGAGTGCTCTTATGCTCTTTGGACTTACATATGAGAATCATATGGAGATAATGATACTCTGTCATCTCTTGATGATCCTCTTTTCAATACCAATGTGTCTCTTTATTCTTCAAAGAAGATAAACCATGCTTGTCATCCTTTGGAGGTTTTTGAGAATTAAAATGAGGTTGCAGTTGCTTCAAAGGTTCTTGATTCTTTGTTAGAGATAGTTGATCCACCTTCATTGAGTACTTCCATTGAATTCTTGAGCAATAGGATTATAATTATCTTCCTAATTGGGATTCCTATTTGTTGGACATCGGTTCATTGTTCATCGAATCTCATATTTCAGACTTGGAAGATACATTTGAAGGATTAATTTTCCTATTTGATGATAGTTGTCATGGTACAACTGTTGTCACTCCTTCTCTATCTTTGGAGAATGTTCAAATCAGTTTCCATTGTAACCTTGTTTATCACTTTCTATTGTGATTGGGCATGTTTCTAATTGGTTTGTGGCATCATCTTCCAACGTCTTGGTGACACATTTCAAAGACAGTATCATCCTAGTTTTGGATTTCAATTGCTAATTCCTATCCAGAATGGGAAGAATTCCTACATTTGTACTTGGTTTATCTTCTTTCCAAAGGGATAAATGTTATTTGTAGGTATTGGACTATTTTTTTCCTTCAAGCACTTACCATTTGTGCTGGAAATTATTCATTATGGGAGGGGATATGTCTACTCTCATATCCTTCCTATTGGAGGATCATTGATAGTATATATATGATGTATGTAGTCCTTCGGGGGTGTTATTGAGTCCTCCATACATGCATCTTGTTTTTATTTTCTTTCTTTTGGAGAGGAGTTTTTTTTTCATAGGGTTTTCTCATTTTCTCCATTTGTGAGAGATTGCATTGAATTTTGCATTGTAAATGGATACCTAACATGGTTGTGCATCCGAGACCCATATTGCGTCTTCATATTGCATAATAATATCCCTAAGTTTCACTTAATGGGGGGTGTTGGAGTAAATAGAATATTTACCTGCTTAAGTTTACTTAGGCATTAATGCATTATAATTTATTAGAGAATTAAATTAATTGGTAGTTTTTGTCGATTATATTTTTACCAGCTTTCCCCTTACCTTTATAAGAAAGGCCAATGTGTTGGAGTTGAGAAGATACAACTTCATAGGAGCCCAGTGACCTCTGCAAGCAACTAACCTATTACAAGGAGAAGCAAAGAGAAGCAACAAAGAAAATGCTCAAGAATGTGGAGCAATGTATTCACCCAAAATGTAAAATGAATTAATGATACAAAGGATAGTTTTTAACCATATATAGATGAAAACCCTAAAAAGGAAAACCCTAGGCTTGCACAATAATAATTAATAAAGTAATTAATTATTATGTACCTAATGTTAGCTTAAGTGAAAAAGAGGTAAAAGGGAACTTTACGTAATTAAACAAATATTGTGGAGTTTAGAAGATACAACTTCATAGGAGCCCAGTGACCTCTGCAAGAAAATAACCTGTTACAAGGAGAAGCAAAGAGAAGCAACAAAGAAAATGCTCAAGAATGTGGAGCAATGTATTCACCCAAAATGTAAAATAAATTAATGATACAAAGGATAGTTTTCAACCATATATAGATGAAAACCCTAGGCTTGCACAATAATAATTAATAAAGTAATTAATTATTATGCACCTAATGTTAGCTTAAGTGAAAAAGAGGTAAACGGGAACTTTACGTAATTAAACAAATATTGTTTAATTAATAAAGTAAATGTCTAATTACTCTAACACCCCCCCTTAAGATAGACTTAGGGAGAAGATAAAACCTAGAAGAAGCTACTGAAAGCAAAAGCAATGGGTCCCGGCAACAAGGCCAGATCAGGTACCGAAGTACAATGAAATCTCTACAAAACAGAGAAAAGGAGAAAACCCAGTGGGAAAAAATCCTCTCCAAAAAGAGATAGAAGAACATGCTGAAAGAAACATGAAGGAAGGAAGGCCTCATAAAAACCCCCCAAGGACAACTTCCTTCACCCCAAGCATAGAGCGCAACTGAAGATAGCACGGAGATGCAAAAGGTTTCGTGAAGATGTCTACAACATGCTCGACAGTGGGAATATACTCCAAGATGAGAGAACCATCCTGAATCAACTGTCTGATGAAATGCATATGAAGCTCAATGTGCTTCATCCACTGATGCTCCACCGGGTTGCGCAAAATGTGTATAGAACTCTGATTGTCACACCAAAGAATAGTGGGACTATCAAGAGGAAAACCAAACTCAGTCATCAACTGACGAAGCCATAAAATCTCCTGACTAGCGAGCAAAATAGTTCGGTACTCAGCCTCTGTAGATGATAATGCATGAGCAGTCTGCTTCTTGCATGACCATGTGATAGGACCAAATCCAAGACAGAAAACAAAGCCAGAAGTAGACTTCCGATTATTGACATCACCAGCCCAATCTGAGTCAGTGTAGCCAACAATGTGAAGATCCTCTGATGTATAGTGAATGCCATATGAAGTGATGCCCTGAATGTACCTCAAAATATGCTTGGTAGCTTGCCAATGACTCTCATGAGGATCATGGGAGAATCGAGAGACAAGACCAACCACAAAGGAAAGATCAGGACGAGTGTGAGTCAGGTACAACAAACTGCCAACCAACTGCCTATAAAGTGTAGAATCTACTGAAGGAGTGGGGCAAGTAATAGTCAAAACAACCCCTAACTGAAAAGGTGTGGGGGTAGGCTTGCAATCAAGCATGCCAAAGCGCTGAAGCATATCAAGAGAATACTTCTGCTGGTAAATGGAGATCCCCTCTAAAGACTGAAACACCTGAAGACCAAAAAAATAGTGCAGAAGGTCGAGAGCTGTCATCTCAAACTGCTCCATCAAAGCTAGCTAAGAATGATGAATCATAGAGGATGAGCTACCTATGATGAGAAGATCATCAACATATAGCAAAAGAATCAGGATCTCACCCTCAAGGTGCTAAATATAGACCGTGTGATCAGAATGACAACGAGTGAAACTAGTGGAGAGCAAAAAAGAGTCCATCTTCTCATACCAAGCTCGAGGGGCCTGTTTGAGACCATATAATGAACGCTGAAGTCTGTAAACCAAAGAAGCATCGTGTACAAATCCCTGAGGCTACTCCATATAGATCTCCTCCTATAGGTCACCATGCAAGAAGGCACACTTCACATCCATCTGAAAAATGATCCATCCCCTAGAAGCTGCAAGTGACAGTACAAAATAAATAGAATTCATCTTGGTGACAGGGGCAAATGTTTTAGAGTAATCAATATCCTCAACCTATGAGAAACCCTTCGCAACAAGACATGCTTTGTACTTATCAATAGAACCATCAGCAGCATACTTGGTGCAATACAACCATCGGCACCGAACCATCTTTCTTCCCTTAGGAAGAGGACATAGATTCCATGTACTATTCCTCATTAAAGAAGAATACTCCTCCTCCATAGCACTATCCCACTCAGGGTGACCTTTCACCTATGAAAACCTTTGAGGTTCCTCTTAAAGAGCATGGATCAAAAGACTAGAACCCGTAGTATGAGAACGGGTACGACGAGTGTCTGAAGGATCACCGGCCATAGATCCTGCTGCCTCAATAGTAAAATGAGCCCATTTGGGCCTTTGAGGTGGAGCAAGTAGAGGTGGAGATGGGGGATCATCAATATTCTCATCAAAATCATCCTCAAAATAATCCTAAAGAGCTGTAGTGGGTGGAGTAGGTAGTGAAGTGGACACTGGAGACAGGGTATCAATTGGAGGAAGACGCTCATCAAACTAAACATCCCGTCGAAACAGGACCTCTCTGGAATCGGGATCAAACAACCTATACGCCTTAACATCCTCATAGTAGCTAACAAAGATGAGGGGTCGACTCTTCCACTCCATAGCTCTCATCTGAGCATCAGGAATAAAAGCCAATGCCTCACTACCAAATACTCGAAATGATGAAATATCAGGCTTGTCATGAGACCAAGCCTCCTCAGGAGTCATATGTCGAATCACCTTGTGAGGCATTCGATTCTAAATATAGTTGGCACAACTGACTGCCTCAGCCCAAAAAGATGAATCCATGGACCTGGATTGAATCATACAATTAGCCATCTCCCGTAAAGTCCTATTCTTTCGCTCAGCGATACCATTCTGTTGAGGGGTGTAGGGAACATAAAACTGATGCTGCAAACCATGCTCAGTGTAAAAATCTCTAAAAGCCTGATTCACATACTCCCCCCCATTATCTGTACGTATCCGTCGGATAGAAAGACCAGACCGTTTCTCTACAAATGTCTTGAAGACTCGAAAGGAATCAAAGACATCAGACTTGTACTTAAGAAAGTACAACCATGTGCATCTGGAGAAGTCATCAATGAATGTGAGTACATACTTGGCCCCTGAAAAAGAAGGAGTGGTAAATGACATGAGGTCACTATGAATCAACTCCAAGGGTGCCAAAGCACGAGTGGTACTTCCCTTCGAAAAGGGATCACTATGATGCTTTCCAAGCACACAACCATGACAAACACCGTCAGTACAGGAAATCTGTGGAAGACCAAGAACTAGTGCCTGTGTACTCATTTGCTGAATATATCTATAATTGACATGGCCCAAACGCTCATGCCAAAGCTTACTCACTGAATCTGCATGTGCTATAAGAGATGAATCTGTACCCTTAGAAGGCTCAAATCCATCAAATCTGTAAAGATGAGATACAGTATCAACACTCCCAGTAGCCACAACCAAATCAGAGTCATGGAGGTCCCAAATAATTGCATCATGTGGTGAGAACTCAACTATCTTACTAGAGCCAGTGTGACAAATCTGATAAATGGACAAGAGGTTCGTCAAGATGTCAGGAACAACCAAAACATCTTGTAGAGTGCCCCCATCCAAAGAGATAGAACCTGAACCCAAGAAGAAAAGTTGTGAAGAGTCACCCACTATAATCTATGAAGTATCACAAGATGCAAGATAAGTGACCAACTGCTAAGTGTGAGTCATATGGTGAGAAGCACCAGAGTCTAAAATCCAAGTGAACCCATTGGTTGATGCTCTAGCAGTGAGAGCATGACCTTTCCCTATGGTGGAAGAAGAAGAAGACTGAGGTGAGGAGATGTGTTGTTGTTGCATGGCATCCTCTAAAGCCTCTAATCATTTCCAACACCTGGAAACTAGATGGCCTTGCTTGCCACAGAAACTGCAAGTGTCTCCTGATTTCTCCTTAGTCTTGGAGGAAGACTCACTAGACTTCGAAGATTTCCCATGTTTCGAATTAAATGGTGGCTTAGAATCAGACTTAGGAGGAGGTTTGGAGGAATCCTCACTACCTGCAAAACCTTTCTTGGGCCTCGATTTTTGCTTCTGTTTCCCCTTCGGTGACTGAGCAACCAATACTTTGCTCTTTGATCCTGAGAGCATATCCATCTGAGAAAGGTGAGACTGTTCTCGAGACAAACGCTCACAAAACAAATCAAAGGTAGGCATGGTAAAACTGGCACCCAGACCATCCATGGTGGAATAGAAGGAGGAAACAAATATCTAAAATGGACCACGAAGCTTCGAAAGAATCAAGTAAATGCACTCTGTATCTGTCTTGTTCTGGCCACAACCCTATAAAATAGTGCGGATAGTTTTGAACTTGTTCAAAAAATCCTCAATAGTGGGAAATGAATCAGGTAACAATGAAGTTAGCTCTGCTTCAATCTGTAATGCACAGAACTCATTAATGGCCCCAGAAAGTGTCTCAAACTTCAGCCACATGGCTCGAGGAGTGAGCAAAGCATCAAGGTGAAATAAAAGACTGTCTGAAACATGCATGCATAACAAACCCATAGCCTCATCCATCTTGTTCTTGTGCTGCATAATCTCAAAAGGACATTGCAACTGAGGTTGAACCTCATCTAAACAAGACCATAACCCTCATGACCTGAGTAGCCTCATCATGCGAGACTTCCGAGTGTGATAGTTATGTGATGTGAGTAGCTCAACTGAAGAGTCTGCCATGAAACCCTGTACTTGTACCTACTTGTGTTTTTTATTATTATGTGATCTTTCAGAATAGATAGAAGATGCAGAAGGGTTTGTATTTTTGAGAGTTTTGGTGTTCTATTTTTCTGATATAAATGACAGAAAGCAAGAGAAAAAACACCCCCCACAAAAGATAAACCCAAACCCTAGTACAAACTAAGAAGAAGGAAGCAATGCATAAGAAAAAAATATTTCAAAACAAATTCTCATGTACCTAGTGAAAATTTTGATAAAATAAATCACATATCTGAATAGAGCATGTTGAGATCTTTAAAACACCTATTCGAGTTTGAAAAAAGGAGTCTGTTTGCACCTTCTATGACCCCAGAAGTGAAGAAAGAAGACCTCACTTTGACTGAAAAAAATATCGAGATTGGTAAAATTTTAAAAAAATTCTTGCACCATCAGATCGGTGCCAAAACCAACTTTCCAATGCCTATTTCGGTTTGAAAAATGGAGCTAAAATGCCTGAGTTATGTCTGATCTTGTGAAAGAGCATAAAATGCCTGATTAAACCCCCTTTAGCACCCCGGAGCTAAAAAAAATAGCCCCTGGTTGCCTGGATGGATCAGGGGGCTAGGGCGGTTAACCCATGGTCACCCATGTGACCACCCGCAGCTAGTAGAGGGCCTACAGGAGGTTGGCATCTATGGCCTTGTGTCAGTGGACTCGGCGGGGTCGGTGGAGCCGGTGAGCTCGGCAAGCTCGATGGGGAGTTGGCAGAGCCCAGTGGGGAGCGCAGGGTGTGGCGAAGACTGGCGAAGCGTAGGGAACGGCAACCGGGAGATGGCTGAGCTCGGTGGCGGTGCTGCAAGTGCCGACAGCGGAGTGGGGCGACACTGCAGATGTCGACGGCTGAGCGGTGACCAATGGGTGGCGCGGTGGCGATGCGTGTGGGCAACGCACAAAAATTTAAAAAAACCTTTGAATTTTGATTTTTTTTAATTTTTTTTTGCGAATTTTGCTAGGGGGGGTCGTACGGCCAAAAACCTAAAAAAAAATTGCATCCTTGGTTGACTGTAACCAAAATCGACAATTTGACAATTGATTTAGGGGTTTTTGGGTGCTAAGAATCCAATGACACTGTCTGTTTGGGCCCAAAGTGAACCCAAAATTTGGAGTATGCTGAATCCACAAGAAGAAACCTTAGAACCCTAGATCTGCTTCCAATGCAAAAAAACTCAAAACAAGAACAAGTAGCTGCAGATCTGAAGCTCTAATACCATGTTGGATTTGAGAAGATACAACTTCATAGGAGCCCAGTGACCTCTGCAAGCAAATAACCTATTACAACGAGAAGCAAAGAGAAGCAACAAATAAAATGCTCAAGAATGTGGAGCAATGTATTCACCCAAAATGTAAAATGAATTAATGATACAAAGGATAGTTTTCAACCATATATAGATGAAAACCCTACAAAGGAAAACCCTAGGCTTGCACAATAATAATTAATAAAGTAATTAATTATTATGCACCTAATGTTAGCTTAAGTGAAAAAGAGGTAAAAGAGAATTTTATGTAATTAAACAGATATTGTTTAATTAATAAAGTAAATTTCCAATTACTCTAACACAATGTACATTAATTTTCATCTAAATTATTATTCACTCATTGGTGAAAGAGATTCGCTTCTCTCATATTTGTGAAGGTTTATATTGTAGATTGTGATCTTCGGAGGTGAATTTACACCAACATTTAGAAGATATTGGTTTTCATCAAGTTCTTTCATTAACTAAATAGTGCCTAGGTAGGAAAGGACACATGTTTGGATTTTATTTTGTTTTTCTTCTTCCCTTTATGTTCTTCTTTCCCTTTTGCATTTTTTTACATCTAATGTTAGAATAGTTTAATGTAGTTTAAAGCATTAGATTATTTTATGTAGTTGGAATGATGAATTCCAATCATGTAGAGTAGTATGCATGCTATATTTTTACTTTCAAATATAATATTTTATAAATTTTAAATCATTCAATTGTTGTTCCTAAAAATTAGACCTAAAATATATTGGAAATAAATGTATTCAAGGAAAAAAATATAAAATATATGCATACAAACTGTAATTTGTGTAGGATGTTAGAAAATCTATAATCACTCTTAAACTATTCCAAACATTAGTATAGTTAGTAAAACAAACATAATCCAACATCCCTATGAAATAATACACCAAGCTTCATAATGCAATCAAGAGATCAAACAAACCAAATGAAGGCATGGAAGGAAACTTAGTGCATACCTATTCCATATTGGATTGGTGAACCCTTGGCATATAAAGGGGCCCTTTCCCAATCCTTGCTAAGCCTTGAGATGATGATAGACAAAGAGATGCAAGATGAACTCAAGTTTCCTATAGTGAGAATGCTCAAGTTGTAAATTCCAATGAAGGAGAAAACCCCTTGAATTTATAGGTGAGATTGAAGAGAGAAGAGGCAAAGTTGAAAAATGTGGGACTAATCCTCAACCAATAGATTCATGCCACTTGTTAAAATGTGAGAGGAGAAAGCTTGAGCACATTTTGGTCAATGTGCCAAAGAGGGGGAGATTTGAAATTTGAAAATATCATTAAATGCATATGGTTGACAGATTTGGGGGGGAATTTTTTTGGACCAAAAATTCAAACAAAGGGAGTTAATGAGGGAATATTCCTTGGGAATATGCTTTGTGAGGAAAATAGAGCTTTTAATAAATCAAAATAAATGATTTATTGTGCAAGTGGGAAAAACTAGAGGATGGGACATGGGTTTAGATTAAATTAATCGGGATTGGATTAACTTAATGAGGAATTAGGTGATTGCGACATTTTGACTTAGACTTGTGGGTTAAAATAAATCAAAATCAAAGGAGAAAATGATCATTAGTCATTTAATTAAATACATGTGATTTAATTAAATCAAGAAACTTTAGGACATAATCAAATAAAAATGATTTATTTAATTAAAGAGATAACCTTATTGAATTAATTAAATTGATTTATTTACTTAATAGATGAAATGATGTTAATTGAAGCGTGATTAGATGCATGAGTCATTTTTGCATGTCTACATTTTTCCCCTCTTTGAAGAAATGTACTCGTTGCATTGGCTCAAAGAATGATGCCGTTGACATCAAAATTAAAACAAAAATCTAATTTTCTTGGATGCCCAAGCGAAAAGAATTACATTAGCACATTGGCCCCTCGAGAGATCGAGCGAAAAGATTCGATTTGAGGTCGATCTCACTACAAAGAGGTTAAAAATGGATGTATGGATGGCTATGACTAACTGATCTATATGATAATGATGATGTAAATAAAAAAAATTTAAGATGCTTAGAATAACAAATCTATATTATCCTAAACAACTTAGATGATGATGCGAATGAGATATTTTAAGTTGCTTAGAATAAAAAATCTATATTATCCTAAACAACTTAAATGATTATACAATGCATGTGAGATGGATGAGATGGATGAAGTTGTCTTATGATGATATGACATGATTATGCAAGATGGATGCATTGTTAGTGTGAAAGAGGGTAGAAGAATGAGAGGGATCAACCCTTAAATCCAAGAAGATGTAGAAATCAAACAAGTCCACTAGTCGTCAAGACTTTATTGGATATGATGATGAATGTTGATGATGTATTTATTATCCAAGGATGGGAGAGATTAAGAGAATACCCTTTTGTATGTTTGATAACAAACATAGGTGTGATGCATCAAGGTATTAAGATCTAGGATGGTGTTGCGCCTAGTGTGATGGACTTTGACTCGTCAAATAAATAGAGTACTTTTGTTGACACTTGACAAAAAAAACCTTATTCAAAATGCAGTTCAAATATTCTAAACATATTGGACCAAAACATAGGAAGGAAAGCCTTCTTATGTGGTCAACAAGATGCCTAAAACATCCTCCCTACAAACAAAAAAAAGTACTCATGACAAAGTTATCTTACAAAAATATCTAACAAGCACAACATATAAAAAGACAATGATCGTTGCCCCATTCCTTTCTCTCTAAATCTTTTTGTTTAGACATCATTGAGAGGTCCTTGGAATGAGCACAAAATAAGATAAGTCTAAAAAAGACCAAGATAAAGTAAACAAACAAGCTAATGTTCTTTTTACCGCCAGCCAACGACTAAAATATGGTGATACCTGATGTTGATGTCCATTGCACGAAGGTCCCATTCCTAGAACATGTTGTGATCAAGGTTTTGATGAGATTGTTTGGATGATAAGTTATTGATACTCTGAGTTGACCAACTTGTTGACTCACTGATCTAGACTTGAGACTTTGATGATTAGGTTTGCACTTTTGGACCTGTTAGAATTGCTTTTGATTGACTTACCAAAGGATGAAAGAGACAATGCTTTATTAGGAATGATGATTACTACGGGTGAAACCGAGATGAGACAAATGCACCATTTTGGATTTTTTCAAATATTTTGAGGTTGTTTTTGGCATTTTGAGATGTTTTACAATTTTTTTTGGTATTTTCAAGATTTTGATCAAGACACTGACTTAAAGACCTATCCTAGGGGTCTCGGGAGCTAATCCATAGATTACTCTTGCCTACGTTATACATGCAGAGACCAAGTAGTTCAACTGACGACAAACTTGACTCAATGATGACAACGATGAGAAAACGGCTTGTCATTACGACGGACACCTAAAGGACTAACCTAAAATTCCTTGGGGGATGATCAAAGATCAACCTTTCCTACTTTCAAGCTCAGAGACAACGTAGTTCGCTTATGACTCTATTTTTTTATTTTTTGGCGTTTTGACATGATTTGGATTTCGAATGCTTTGGATGTTTTTGGATTTTTGATGGATTTTATGAATGTTTTTGGATTTTTTTATTTTTAAGGAAGATCAGAAGAATATACATGAATCTGATCTGATGCAAGTATAGGAACATGCCCCCAGCATGATGTGATAGACTACTTCGATGAAGGTGGGACAAACTAACCTTAGGAATATGCCAAGTAGTACTATGGTGGAACATCATACGAGAAAAAGATCAGGCTATGGTATAGATGTGAATGGATGGTGGAAGGATAAATGGAATGTAATGGAAAAGTGAGTGTGTGGAATAGGCTGTGAAGATCCTGGTGGATGGAGAGTGCTTTATTTATGCTTGGCACCTGTTTGCCAGGTTTTCACCAAGGTACTTGTCCAAAGCGCCAACGAATTGATTTTCACTAGAGGACAATTTATTTTCTTTACTGTTTTCAACCTTTTTTCTGACTTTTTTATATTTTTGTATTTTTGGATGTCACCAAGACACCTATTTGTCAGGTTTTCATCAAGGTGACCATTTTTTCAGGACATTTTTTTAAAAAAAAAATTGTATTTTTTAATTCTATACCTTGCAAGATTTTAGGCATAAATTTTTTTGAGATAGGAGTTTTTCAGGGGCTCTTGTAGAGGCTCACCTTCTGGTGTTGACACCTGACATGCCCTTGATTTATAGCTCGTTGTGATGACGAAAGGTCCCAACTAGTTGGGCTCAAATTTTTCTTTTCTTTCTGGATTTGGCACATTCTTCTTATTTTCTTTTAGCACAAGTTCGTTGACTTAGAAGGTGTCTCTCCTGATCTTCTTGTTGTAGCTACACTTTAGGCAGTTCTGATACACTTGTAGATGGTTTCATGCATCCATATTTCGTTCATCTAGTAACTTCAACTCATTCAGTCGTGAGACCCTATATTCTTCATCTATGATGAGGTTTTGAAATGATATTCTCAGTGATGGGAGCTCGATCTCAATTGGGAGGATGGCTTCTGATCCATAGACTAGGGAGAATGGGGTGGCACCTGTTGGTGTGCGGATGTTGGTACGATAGGCCCATAAGGAAGGATTTAGCTATAGATGCCAGTCACGACCAGAGTTATTGACTATTTTCTTAAGGATTTTCAAGATAGTTTTGTTGGCAGCTTCTGCTTGACCATTTCCTTGTGGATAGTACAGAGTGGAAAATTGATGTTGGCTATTGAATTTATGGAAAAGGTCATGCACATCTTGATTCTTGAAAGGTGTCCCATTATCAAAGATAATAGCTTGGGGGACACCGTATCAATAAATGTGATAGTTCAGGATGAACTTTGATATTTGCTTTCTAGTTATGTAGGTCATTGGGATGGCTTTGACCCACTTTGTAAAGTACTTTGTGGCAGTGATGATGAATTTTTGGTCATTGGATGAGGTGGGTGTGATTTTTTCGATGAGATCGATCCCCCATTGCAAAAACAACCAAGGTGTAACAATATGATGAAGCTCTTGAGCTGGTGCATGAATAAGGTCTGCATGTTTCTGGCACTGTAAACACTTTTTGACAAAGTCATCTGTCTCTCTTTCCATTGTTGGCTAGTAGTATCCAGTTCTCAGCAACTTCTTAGCCAAGGTCAAACCACTCGAGTGTGAACCACAAATTCCATTGTGTACCTGAGCCAAAGAATTTAGGGCTTCCTCGGGATTTAAGAAACACAATAAGGTTCCTTCAATACTCCTACGATAGAGGGTTTCTCCTAGGATGATGAAATGGATGGAATTTTTTATGAAGGCTCATTTGAGGTTTGGGGTTATGTCAGCTGGGAGGACTCCTATTCTTAGGTAAGTATAGATTTCATGATACTAGGGATCACCGGGACCAAATAGTTTGCACACATATTCTGACTATGGTACCTCGAATGTGGGTACAAGAAGCTACTCTACCAAGAACTCATGTTTTGGGACATTGTGAGGGATATCCAGTAAGGATCTAATTGTTGCCATAGCATCAGCTGCTCTGTTGTCAGCCCTCGGTATCTACTCAAAGGTGATATCAATGAATGATTCTTTGAGGCTCTCTACTAAATTCTTGTATGGTGTCAACTTATCATCCTTATTTTGGTACTCACCATTGACTTGGTTGATAATAAGCTATGAATCCCCATAAACCTTTAGTGCCATGATCTACCACTATGCTACAATCTTGAGACCTATGGTTAAAGCCTCATACTCTACAATGTTGTTAGTGCAGGGGAATGCCAATTTGTAGGATCTAGGAATACAATCCCCCTATGGAGTGATGAAGAAAACACCAGCTCTTGATCCATGTTCTATGTATGAGTCGTTGAAGTAGAGTTTCCAATGATCAGCTATGTTGAGATTAAAGATGGATTCATCTGGAAACTCTGATATGAATGGATTCTCTGAATAGATTAGAGCCTTTGCTATTTGGTTTGCAATCGCCTACCCCTTGATAGCCTTTCTCTCTACATATTCCATATCATGTTTTGTTAATATCATAACCCATTTTTATGTTTGTCTTGTGAGAGTGGCTTTAGAGAGAAGGTACTTTAGCGGATCTATCTTTGCAATCAACTTGACTTGATGAGCCAACATGTAGTGTCTAAACTTTTGGGATGCAAAGACAACTGCCAGACAAGCTTTTTCTATTGGTGTGTAGTTGAGATCATGCCCTATCATTTTCCTACTAATGTAGTATATCTCTCTCTCTCTCTTCCATTTTCATCATGTTGAGCTAACAGAGCACTAAGAGTAGTCATGGTTGCTGAAATATATAGGATTAATGGCTTTCCTAGAATTGGTGGCATTAACACTAGTGGCATAAGTAGATATTTTGTGATTTTACTAAATGCCTGATCACACTTGTCATCCCACTTGTATGCTACTCCCTTGTGCAATAGGTGAGAATATGGGATCTTCTTATTTTCCAGCTGCGCTATGAACCTGCGGATAGATTGGATCCTTCCATGTAGGCCTCTAAGTTGTTTTAATGTCCTGGGTGCTTCCATATCAAGGATTGCCTTGACCTTGGCAAGATCTACCTCGATTCCTCTAATTGATACTATATATCCTAGGAGTTTTCTAGATTGTACCCCAAAGACACACTTCTTTGGGTTGAGTCGAACCTTATATTTTTTCAATCTGTCAAAAATAGAGCTCAAGGCTATTATGTGGTCTTGTCTTTTTCTATATTTTTCCAATATGTCATCTACGTAGTCTTCCACTATTATATGGATCATATGGAAAATTAGTGCCATGGCTCTTTGGTATGTTGCACCTGCATTCTTTAGCCCAATGGCATCATGTTCCAGCAGTAGGTGCCTCATGGTAATGTAAACATTGTCTTATGTTGGTATTTCTTTGTGATCATAATTTGGTTGTACCCTAAGAAGCCATCCATCAGTGATAGCATCTCGTGTCTATCTATCATGTCCACTATCATATCAATGTTGGGTAGTGGAAAATAATCCTAACGACATGATTTGTTTAGGTCTCTGAATTCAGTGCATATATGAATGCCCCCATTTGGTTTTGAAACCGGCACAAGATTTGATACCCATTTTGGATAATCAATTAGGCATATAAAACCGGCATCCAGGAGTTTCTATAATTCCACCTTGACTAGCAAGGCTATCTAAGGGTGCATCTTTCTTAATTTTTGTCTCACTAGATTTTCCCCTAGTTAGACAGCTAAATGATGAACCACGACTTCCAGATCGAGACCCAACATTTCAGTGTAGGTCCATGCAAAGTTCACCTTTCTTTCTCTTAGAAATGCAGCCAATAGTTCTTGTTCTTCTGTTAGAAGTGATTCAACATACAAGGTGATGTGTGGCATTGCTTTTGTTCCTAGATTGACAGGATTGCATCATTTTGCTAAGATTGTCGATTTCTCTTGATGAAGTGCAATAGGGGGGAGATTGAATCCTTCATCCTTTGGTGCCTCAAAGAGGTTTTCACCATTGGATGTGTCCTTTATTTTTACTATTCTATGGTTAGAGAGTGCCACAATGTGGTTTTCACTCAATGACCCTGAGATTATTCTCATTCTTTTTCTTTTGCGACTGAAAGACAAAATCGTCTCCCTGTAATAAGCATGTATGTCTAGTGTGATGTCAAATCCAACTTTGTGATCTCTGCATGGTACTGCATCCCTTAGTCCCAATAATTCTGAGAGAGCCTCATCATTTTTGAATGTGTCTAGAACCGGTGGTCCTCGTTGGCCATAGTTGATGAGTTGGGGATAAAATAGATTTATTTTGTGAGTTTGGTGGTCTAACTTAGCGAATGAGGTACTAATCATTAGTAAGGAGGAATCTTCAAAAAGTGTGGGTAGGTCGGTTATGGTATCCTTATCATCACTACTACTACATACATTAGTGATGTCGAAGCTGAAATTCTCTAGGGGCAGACCTGTGGATACGGGTAGTTGAAGAGCGGCTACTGATAACTAAGGGGGAGACCTGACTACTCTACTAGGGGTACCTCTGCCATGTATAGTTATACTCGGAGGGGTACATCCAAAGCCAATATTTCTCATTCATCTCTCTACAATGATGGGCTCCAATCATCCATCGTTGTTCCTTCCAAGGCTTTTATTTCTATTGTAGCCCATACCAAGCATCATTTGCAACCCTCTACTACCTTCATCCATGGGTAGGGTGGGTGTGGTCCTTTCATCTTGGTATAATGTGCTTGAAATTTCCCCTTCATCCACATTTTTCTAACTGAGATCCCCCCAACAACGGAATCTAGAAGGGTCTACCCTAAAAGTGTGGATAGGTGTTTCAACTAGTTGGGGTTTCCCATGTGACCTAGGAGATTGCGGTAACTCTCCTACAACAAAAGCATTTTTCTTCATTCTATAATCTCCACACCCATTGTTTTGGATCATGAGCTTGATGTCGGATATGTTGGGGATGGAAGGTGTCTCTGTTGTAGAAGTGGAGGTGAGGTTAGATGGATATATGGATGAAGTGGAGGGACCTTCATCATATTTTGAGACTTGGGGAATTTTGTAAAACATGGCTTCCAAGTATTTGCAATAGGTGAATGGCTTTGGATAACCATGTATTGTGACCTCCTCATTTTGGTATAATAATTTGATGCATTGGTGGAATTTTGAGGCGATTGCCTTCATTCCATGGATCCATGGGCATCCTAGGAGGATGTTGTAGGGTAAATTAGGGTCGAGGACCTGACATGTGGTTTCCATAGTAGTTGGCCCCACTTGGATTGGGATCCCGATAGTGCCTTGAGACACTCTTTCCTGGTCATCATATGCTCTGATGGTGATGCCTTTTTTTTTCGATGGAGTCTTCTTAAATTCCCAAGTTCTTTATGATTTTAAGTGAAAAAATATTGAGGCCCGTGCCTCCATCCACTAGGACACTTTTGACCTTTTTCTTGTGAACGAGTACTTGAAGGTGAAGTGAACAGTTATGAGATGGTTGGGTGGGAAAGTCTTGATAGGAGAAGGTGAGGAGATTTGGTGTAACGATGTTACCAACCATAGCCTCAAATTTTTTTGTATCAAGGGTAGTGGAGATAGTGGACGCAACTAATGCTTCATCAAGGATTTTCCTGTGGGTGGCAAAAATTTTCAATAACTCCATGATGGAGATTTGAGCGGGGGTTCTTTTTAGTTGGTCAATGACATTATAATCATATGGAATGAATTTTGGGTTTGAAATGGGGGTCTTAGATGGCTATGATGCCCCTACAATAGTAACCTTTCTGCCACATGTGGTGACTCCACAATCAACGTTGGCTCCTTTGACGCTAATTACAGTGACCATTTCGTCTATACATGTGATTATGTATTCGTATACAAGGTTAGCACTGGCATACTTTTGTTTTCCTTTATTGTTCCCTTGGTTATTTCCTTGACTATTTCCTTGATTATAATTAGGCATCAGATTCGTGTATATTTTGAGGTCTTTATTTCCAGCGAGTTGCTCAACATTTATGATTTTGTCCTCAATGAGATCTTGGATAATGTTCTTCAACTTCATACAGTTGGTGGTTGTGTGTCCCTTGAGTTTATGATAATCACACATGATATTTTCATTGTACCAGGATGGCTTCACCTAGGGTTCACTATAATTATCATGGGTGGGGACCTTGATGATGTTCTCATTGACCAACCTTTTCATGATGGATTCAAATAACTCCCCAAGGGATATGAATTTCTGTTTGGGGGGAAACTTGTTTCGTGGAGGTGGTCCTCCTTGATTATTGAGATTATTTATCGTATTTTGGGGTGGTTGTTGGTTTACCACATTTTTTTGTGTGTTATTTCGGTTTTTATTATTTGGTTGGTGATGATGCGTTTGATTATTTTTCTTTGGAGCGCTAATGACAACCTTGGCATCCACTACGCCATTGTTGGTGACATTTCGGTTCTTCGCCCGTGTGCGGGGTTTTCCATTTTAACTGGTGGATGGCCGACTATCCTAATGTTTAGAATAAGTGTGTATTCCCCCTTGTGTAACAAGAGCTTGTTCAATATTGATCACTTTGAGGATCAATTGATCATATGTAGTGATGAATTGCATCTTCAGATAGAACACCAATTTTTTTTCTATATTGGCAATGATGGTACAAACTTGTTGCTCTATGGCATAGCCCACTTGCTTTGATTGGCCTTGGCATGCCATTGTTGGAGAAAGGTGGTGAATGATTCCCCCTTACCCTACTTGAGCACTGAGAGTTCTTCCAAACTAACATCCACAAAAATGTTGAGTGCGTAATTTTGGAGGAATGTGTCTTTAATTTCTTGAAATGTTTTGATTCCTATAGGAAGACGAGAAAACCATTCCATGGCATCACCAGACAAGCTTCGAGGGAATAGCTGCATTAGAAATATGTCATTATAGGTGAATTCCATGAAATGTACCTAAAACTCCCTCATGTGATCTTCAAGGTTTCCCATCCTACGATATTTATCAAATTTGGGGATTTCAAATCCCTTTGGGAATGGTACCATTACAATGCTTCTATCAAACATATAGGGGCACAAGTTGCTTGGTGTCCTGATTGTCTTCCCTGATTGAAGATCCGGCACTTGTTGTGAGAGAAATTTGATTTGTGTCATCACATCACCTTGTGGATCAGGAGGTTGGGTGAATATGTTCTAGAGTGCGGGATTGATGGGTGGGACGTTGGTGTGGTTTTGTTGCAATATTTCCTGAGCAAGTGATGTATGTGCTTGTTGTTGAGCCAACAATGATTTTTGTTGCTCCTGCTACTATTGCGCCAACAATTCTTGTTGGTGGTTGTGTTGTTGTGCCAACAATTCTTGTTGTTGGTCATATTGTTGTTGCACCAACAATGCTTGTTGTTGGTCATATTGTTGTTGTAATTGATAGTCTTGCAAGGATTTCTAATACACTTCTTGTAGTGCTTGCAATTATGCTTGGTATTGTGCTTGCGCTTGTGGTTGCTGAGCTTGCAATTGGGCTCGTGCCTAAGCATATGCTTGTTGGATTTCCTGTGCAATCTGAGTGGAATGTGCAGTCTTGTATGGTTTGGGCAACTTGGGTGGCTTGAGCTGCTTGCACAGCTTGGGCAGCTTGAGTAGCTTGTGCGGCTTGTTGTTGTCATAACAAGACTTGGGCTTCTGCAACCCATTGTGCCTATTGTGCTACTAATTGTGCTTGCACTTGCTGAGTAGCTAGTTGTGCAACTTGCTGATTTTGGAGTTGTTGTGTTAGAGGAGTGGCTTGCAATGAGGGCTGACACACAAAGTGGTGCCAGGACAACTCATTGTGAGTTATAAAAACGTCAATCATTGTGATGAGTGGAGTGGTCCTATTAATGATCAGAGTTTGAGCTATGGATGGTGTGATTGAGGTGCTTGTTCCCTAAGAAATAATTCTTTGAGAAATGGCGAATGTGTTGATCATTGCGGTTTCTTGGATGGTTTCCATCTGTTGTTGTGATACAGATGACATAGTTGGTAGATTTGATAAGGTGTTCTAACTTGATTGATTGATGGCAAGAAGAGGAGGAAATCCTAACCTGAGGGATGGTGTAGATGTGAGCAGTAGGGGTGGAAGTGGTGGAAAGATAGGTGGTGCAATCCCTAGAAGTGATGATGATGGATCCAAGATTCCCCCTACTCCAAACAAGTCACCTTTTCCTTGTGAGATAGGGAGAGAGTTTTATGTGTCTAGAGGATAATCCAGTGTTGCATGAAATGAGGATGAATTGGTATGATCATGAAACATGAGCAAGACGTAAGGGTGTAATGGATTTACCAGGATGGATTGATCCGATGAGGTGCTTGCATTCAACCCCTTGTTGTTCACAAGGTGATTTTTTTGGAGTTCATGAAGCATGACACTTCCCTTGTTAACAACCGATGGAGTTGAAGCGATAGATGATATAATTTGGGGGATGTCTTGAGTGAAATTTTGAAGTGGAAGTGTGGATGTGAGTGACGGCATGATACCAAGAGACCTCTCCACAATAGTGCTTACATACAAGTGGGAATGGATTTTAGCCCCTTCTCTTGCTAACTCTAGCATGTATTGGGATGGGTACAACCTCAGCATGGCATTGACAATTCGGTGCTTTTTAAGGTTTTGCACCATTTCTGTAATTTCTTCTTGTGTCATCCCATTATTAGTAATGTCCTCTACATGACCTTCCTCTTGAGAATTTTGAGGTACTTGAAGAGGATTGATTGGGAGGTCAATGGTTATTTTTTAGGTTGAATGTTGTTTTGGATTGACATAGATCACTTGAAATAGATGTTTCTTTGTTTTGCTCCATATTCTTCTTGTGTTGAGAGTGAGTTTGAGCCATAAAATAGAGATCAATTTTTAGAAATGTAAGAGATGAATCTCTAATCCCTTAGATTGGTCTAAACCTTAGGTTCGAAGAAGCGAAAAACTAGGATAATTCAAGGACCAAAGTGATGATGGGGATGAGATTAAAAAAAAATGGATGATGTGGATGAATGGAACTCTTGAGGAACCTTGAGGGAGATGCTAAACTTTTAGGACTTGACTGATTGATTGTGATGGATTGATAGTTTGACTAAGTGTGTTAATTCAAACAAAAGTGATAATGCACTTGCAAACTTTAGGAAGTTGTGTTATCCTAGAGTAAAATCATACATAAGAGGATGGTTTGACTAAGTGTGTTAAGTCAAACAAGGCAATTATGAATTTGATAATTTGGCTAAGTGTGTTAAGCCAAAAAAAGTGATAATGAACTTGTAAAACCTAGGAAGTTGTGTTATCCTAGAGTAAACTCATGCACAAGATGGTAGTTTGACTAAGTGTGTTAAGTCAAACAAAATGATTTGATTTTTCCTAGAAGTTTAGCATAAAAGATGTTTACAAAATTTCAAAGAGTTGTTGGTGAGGTGATTTTTGACTGATTTTGATGGTTGAGAGGTGGATGAGAGTGATTCATTTTGATCCTAGACTTGACCTAGATAACACTCCTTCTTACAAGACCTCATTTTTTAAGAACACGCTTGACTTCCTATGTGATAAAAGAAAACCTTTCAAAAAGATGAGGATTTTGTTTATAATAGAACTCATACAATTTAGGGTTGTTTCTTGAAGTTTTCTTGTAAAATTTGTAAAGCAACCTTTTTCTAACTTCAAGAAGTCTTTCAAGACGCTCCTCATGATATTTTGGACTAGAATTTTGAACTTGGGTTTCCGGATTTTGATCTTGCAGGAAATCATTTGAGAGAACACATGTGTGGGATCAATTGTCTTTATCTTTGCTTAATGAATTCTTGTTACCACAAACAGTTCTTTGATTAAAGTTGTAAACTAAATGTTTATGTATCAAATTCCTTTTCATTCCAAAAGTTCCATTATGTGAAAATCAAGATTTTAAGAGCATAGTTCCCTAAGTTGACTTTAGTGAAAATAAATGATGATTAAACCCAAGTACTTAGAAACTTCTAAGGATAGAATGCCTAGGGTAAGAAAGAGCACTTAGATTTGTCAAGGGATATTTGTTTCCTCCAAAGGGTTTGAAATTTTGAAGTTCTCTGTGAATGTTTATTTTCCAATGTTTTAGATCCAAGCAAAGTGTTTTGATTCCAATGACATGCACAACCCTAGGCTAAAAATACAATATTTGTTGGGTTCCCACTTGGATAAATCTAGCTATGCATATTGAGTGTGGATGATTAGATGTTTGGCCGCAAAGGCTCCTCCTTATTATTAGAAACCAAGATCACCTGCATGCAATCACCTGTCACATGCAAAAGACATGCAGAACCAAAGAAGATGTTCTATAAACCTCAAAGTAAAAATGCATTATTGAGAATCAATTATTAAAAAGAGATCAATCCTTATGAAGGAGATCAAGAAACCCTAAAAGGGAAACCCTAGTGTGCACACTACCTAAAGGAATAAGTGACTTAATTAATTAACTAGTATAATATAATTAATTAAGTGTAATAACTTATTACTCTAACACCCCCCCTTAAGATGAACTTAGGAAGAAGCTAAAACACTAGAAGAAGATGCATGAAAGAAAATATGGGTCCCGACAACTAGGCCTCATCAGGTACCCATTTACAAATGGAAGAATGAGGTAGAGGAGGAAAACCCAATGGGACAAAAACCCCCCTACAATGAGATGACATGTTGCAAAGAAGCACTGGAAGAACTCTATAGAGTAACACTGGAACCGAAATCTGGCAAGCAAGGAAAGATACTTTTGTCTACTACTGAAACCGGATGAGAGTCACTGATTGACTCAAGGAATCATGAAAAAAGCAGCAGTAGACCCGATGCCTCGAAACACTCAAAAACTCCAAATAGGAACAACCCTGGAATCTATGAAGTAGCAGTCGATTATTGAATGATGTGATACTGAAATGAAGTGCAAAGATGCAAGTTGCACTCTCCCAACTGCCAAAACATCCAAGTAATCTCCAAAACACCCATCGGGATGAATATGGAATAATGATAAACCTGGGATAGATAAATAAAAAAGTGCATGGACAGCAACATAGAGCTCCTCAATACCTTTCCAACGTCGCAAAGATAGCGAAAATCAGAGATCATGGCTAAAATTTATGAGCTCGAAAGAAAAAAAAAACATCTGAATTCGAACAGCAATAAATTCAGTAAAACAGAAAAATACTATAAAATAAATTGTACCACAGGAAAGTGCTCGGAACCATCTTTCCGGTGATATCTCATTTGCCCAATTTTGATATCGTATGCCCAAGTTATGCCAAAAAGAAAAAAACTGCTCCTTTAGGAAAACTAGGGTTAGGAGGGGGCAAGAGAGTGTCGTATGGATGCTGATGTCATTCTAACATCATCATTTCCTGAGCATAAATTTGACGGTCATTTGGCCGTCATCGCAAAAAATCCCTCTCCCTGCAAAAAAATGTGGGCCCCTGGTCACCCATGTGATTGGGGCGGGGGTCGGGCGGGGAGCTATAGGACTTCTTGGGTCAACCAAGCATCAGTACCCATGAATCTTCCATGGCATACTTTTCATCACTGCAATAGAATCGCATGTATATGTGGGGCGGCTTTAAAGGACATGACCTTTTGCACCAACAAATAGATAGGATTTTGGTCTTTACACAAATTGGTTCGTAATCAAGATACCCATTCAGAAAGCCACATGAGAGGCAAGATCAACCCATACAAAGAGTATCACCTGCTTGTCCATAGGAGCTCCTATAATGATGAAATTTTCTCACCATTTAAATTTGTATACCGATTGGGAATAGCTTGGCGTTTAGCTTGTTACCGGTTTGAGTCATTCCCTTGGGGTGAGTAATTTTTCCCACCAAGGGAGGCTCTCTAAATGTGTACAATAGTGAGTAAGTGCATTCGTAGTTTGATCATCTTTACTTGCATGGACAAAGAGAGAATTCTCGCAATGTCTTTTTCTCACACTAGACAAGTTTGTTAAATTTTAGATCCCAAATCAAAGTGTGGAGGCAATCTCTTAAACAATATAACACCAAAAAACTTTTGATTCTCAAGATCACCGTGAAGCGTGAGAGAAGCGCATACGCCTTTCAAATGATATTAATTTGTGAAAAAGATGGCAAAATGTGGAAAACATTTGTTCATTTTAGACCATAAAAGCAGTAATGAATTCTTTTTAAAGCACCAATATTTGAAGTGTGAGCTTGTTCAATTTTAGCCCAAATCAAAATCTAGTAAGTTTTTCCTAAATTTATTTTTAAACCTTTTGTTGCAAAAAATTTGAAATGTTTTTTATAGAGCCCAAAAAGATGTGAATTGGTTCAAAATAGAAAATGAAAGCATAAAATAGAAGCTCTAAGCATTTAAAAATGCTTTATCAACTTAAATTTTAATACCCAATTGTCTTTAACTCCAAGATTCTTCAAAGATCGCTTCTTATCTTCCAATGTTGCAAGTCCTTTGCATGAACGAAAATGCCTCCTATATAAAAATAATAATAATAATGTGAGGATAAAAAAAATTATTTTTTATTTTTTATTTTTCTAATTAAATTTATTTTAATCATTGATTTCAAATAATAAAAATGTTTTAAATGAAAAGATGAGGCATTGATAATATTTTGTCATATAGCAAAGATTAACACAACCCTCGTTAGAAATACAACCTCACACAATGTTAATGCAATCAAGTAAGGACTTTTCTTTTTTAACTAAATCCTACAGAAAGTCATAAATGAACAATGTCAATTAACGAAGGTGCCTGCAAAACCATAAAAATTTGAGTAAATGTCTGGGTATTTAAAGCAATATCTATGAATTCACTCAATTTATCCCATCTTATCTTCCTGACTTTACAACAATCAATTTTCAAATACCGTTTTTTACCAACAAATAAAGACTTCATAGCATGCATTTATCATGACTTTGCAATAGACAAAGAAATACTACATCATTTATTCTAAGCATCAAAAACTCGATTTGGGTGCCCTTATCTTTTACATCCATGAGTTGTTGATTCTATAATTTCACAAGCCCTTTCTCAGATAAGAAATGTCTTCAAGCATTGGTCCATTAGACACAGTCAACGTTTATAGTGAAATGCCTCATAATGCTTGTAGTGTCACCTCATGTTGTACCCAACTACTCTTCCTTGTGTCGTGGCTAGTGAAAAAGGAAAACCTGTACATCCAATACCAAATAATAGAAAAAAAAAATTGTCATCTTTATATTGCATATGTGAAGGCATTTAAACATTTCAGTGTGCCCTGCTCCATGGCTTTAGCAGCAACCCCATTTGTTTTGGTGGTTTCTCCCTTTGTATGACAACAGACACATTCTCTAGAAGCGGATTGTTTAAGGTCCTATAATCAAATCGATATCCATTATGTAATTCATGATGTGGATAATAGAAACGTAGTGAGTTACCACAAGAAGTACTAGATGGTTGAGTGGTCTATGACGCTAGCCTCAAGTTTTGGTCCTCTAAATAAAAAATAAAGAAGTCAAAACAAAGTACAATGCTATCAACCATGGCAAGTAAGTTACCACAAAATTTTACACAAGTTGAGCCATGTCGATATGCACACATACCTAGGAGTAACTGTGCAACAATTACAAAAAATGAATATTATTAAATGACATTTTCGTGTGCTAGAAGTTATTCTACCCTTGAGCTTCAAGGAAAGATAGTTGCAGATCTCTGGTAGGGAGAAAGTAGTTGCATAATAAGTGTAAGATAAATGCCCTCACCTCCGCGTACAGTCTTGTGCCAACCAAATACCTTGGGGGAAGGTTGCTCAATATAATTTTGGAAAGGCTACCTCGGTATCATGCTATCATTCACGTACTATAGATGAATGACCATCAGCGATCTCAAAGGGCAGTCTTAGATAAAAAAAACCAAAAAAAAATAGAAGAAGAAAGTAGAATAAGAAAGTAGAATAAGATAAAATGTCCCATTTATTAGAGCGCCAACTACCATAAGCCTCCCATCTAACTACAATTAATTAAAAAAAATAAAAGGTGGTAGACGTATCCAGAGGATCTCATGGCACCTGCATCTGGAGTAAGGAACAACATGATTAAGCTATACAAATCTATCGCCGACTATTGCAATAACTTCCCTTCATCATATTTGAAATATCCAAAGGCTTAGTCTTCCTCAAAAAAATGTGCGCCAATGTTTGACAATAGAAACAACAATATACAACAATCTTATGAAAGTAATCGAGCTTTATTTACTAGAATGAATCATATGTTTCCAAAATTCAGGAGTTAATAAGACACTAATTCGAGTTTCATTTACTGCCATAAAGTGAGTTAATATAACAAAGTGACTCAATTCAATAAAGAGAGTTGCAACTCATGAGGGATATCTTTCATGTGACACACCTTATCAATTTGGAGATTTCAAGACAACTCGAATGTGACTCAACATACTTTAATATGTTGATTGGTGCGTACGAGTCCAGACTTTCAAATTTTCATTGACTTTGAGATCAACAACTTCCTGAATTTTCATTGCAGATTTCCAGTGCCATTTTTATTGACTTTTGTTGAATTTTAGCTAAACAAATTTGTTGATGGAAGGAGTAATGCAATGGAAAGGCTAGTCACCTCAAAGGGGTATTTTTTTTAAGAACAGAGAAAAAAAAGAACAACAAAAAAGCAATGCAAAGTTGTAGGTCATTTGCCTAGCGCACCAAGTTATGGTTCTTTTCAAATAGAAAAACTTACACAATGCACTTAATGCTTGATGAACATACGTACTAGCCTGGTTTTTTGCATCTATAGGGTAATGGTTTACCAGTCACGGGTCACCAGTTATGAAAAAAAAAAAAGAGGATGGTTTCGGCATTGGTTCACATGGTTTCTTCTGATAACACTATTACTACCATAGCAAAGTACTTTATTCTAACAATAAATATGTTAGTCTTAACTAAAGATACAGGTGAAACACAAATATAATGTAGTGATTTAATGGATATAACAGTGATATCAAATGCACATAACTGTTGAAGCCCCCAACATTTAATTTTTTACATGTTGAGCCTCTACAAAAGCAGAGATAAAGACAAAGATTTTACAGTCCTATCAAATGCATGAATCGAGACCAAATAAAAAAAAATAGAAATTATATATATTTCTTCCCTACTTCTAGCCCCAAATGTAGGATGTTAGCAAATCTGCAATCATTCTTACACTATTCCAAACATTAGTATAGTTAGTGAAACAAACATAATTCAACATCCCTATGAAATAATACACCAAGCTTCATAATGCAATCAAGAGATCAAACAAACCAAATGAAGGCATGAAAGGAAAATTAGTGCATACATATTCCATATTGGATTGGTGCACCCTTGACATGTAAAGGAGCCATTTCCCAATCCTTGCTAAACCTTGAGATGATGATAGAAAAAGAGATGCAAGATGAACTCAAGTTGTCTATAGTGAGAATGCTCAAGTTGTAGATGCCAATGAAGGAGAAAACCCCTTGAATTTATAGGTGAGATTGAAGAGAGAAGAGGAAAATATGAGGAATGTGGGACTAATTCTCAACCAATATATTCGTGTCACTTGTCAAAATGTGAGAGGAAAAAGCTTGAGCACATTTTGGTCAATGTGCCAAAGACGGGGAGATTTGAAATTTGAAAATAGCATTAAATGCATATGGTTGAGAGATTTGGGGTGGAATTTGTTTGGACAAGAAAGTCAAACAAAGGGATTTAATGAGGGCATATTCCTTAGGAATATGCTTTGTGAGGAAAATAGAGCTTTTAATAAATCAAAATAAATGATTTATTATGCAAGTGGGAAAAGCTAGAGGATGAGACATGGGTTTAGATTAAATTAATCAAGATTGGATTAACTTAATGAGAAATTAGGTGATTGTGACATTTTGACTTAGACTTGTGGGTTAAAATAAATCAAAATGAGAGGAGATAATGATCATTAGTCATTTAATTAAATACATGTGATTTAACTAAATCAAGAAACTTTAGGATATAATCAAATAAAAATGATTTATTTAATTAAAAAGATAACCTTAGTGAATTAATTAAATTGATTTATTTAATTAATAGACTAAATTATGTTAATTGAAGTGTGATTAGATGCATGAGTTGATTTTGCATGTCTACAATTTGAAATATTTAAACAAAATTAATCGAATACGAATACATTTTTTGGCTTTTCAACACAAATTTTAATAATTTTTAAGTTATTCTATCATTATTTAAAAAATTAGAATTGAATAAGTTAAAATATGTTTAAACAATGTATATTATATTGGTGTGAACTAGGTGTATTACCTAGCTAGTTTACCTTTTAGGTCTTATTCACACTAGTTTACTCACGTCACCTTTAGGGTTAAATTTACTTTTTTGTGTCTCATATTATGTAATTAAGACAATTGTCATAATATTATGTTGTCCTATCTATTCACCTTGTCTATATAAGAAATTATCCTCAAGTACACGTTGGAGAATTTGGGTCACCCCACAATAGTGTGTCCCATGTTTTGGTCAAAGTGACACACTGAAATCAACATTTTTCATCAAATTTTGACTTTTTGATGTCTATAGCTACAAAATTGTTAAGAATATGAAGATGATGTGAACTAATAATTTTTGAGATCTGGTTTGTAGATTATAAATGTATTTTTCATTTTTCCAAATAAAAATATAATGTGTGAGTTTTATTATGTAACTTCTAATCTTATTTTGTATAGTTAGTAATATTTTTTAAAATTGTTGTTATTTCACTAAAGCATAAATTTATTTATACAGAAGATAAAATTATAAATTTTTAAACATGGATTCATAGCACCAATATTTAGTGTATAGATATTTTCTCTTAATTTTGTGTTGCATATTTTGTTAATATGTGTTTGAAAAGAGATTAACTATAATTCACACATAGGTTACTTCGATAACACATAATTGTTTTGTATGCATCTAAATTAACTTTTCTTTTAATTGAAATAAGAACATCAATACCTAATGCACATATATATATTTTTAAATCTATTTTACTTTATTTCCATGTGTAGATGGAACGAAGACCTTGATAATTGTGGGGGCTAAATATGGAGCCAAAAGGTGTAGCATTGAAACTTTTCACTCATTTGGGCCTTTTCCCTTGGATTTTGGCCTAGTTTTTCTTAGATCTAATGTTGTAATGTGGCCAACACATTCATTTTATGCCTTGAATGCTTGCAAATCAATAACAACCTAATGGTGTTTTACAAAGGTGTTGTGAAGTGTTGTAACACATCTTCCCACTTTTCTAACACCCTTCCAACACAATTCACCTAAACCACCCCTTTTTACCTCTTTCCAAGCCTTGTGTCAAAGTGTTGTAATATATTTTCACACTTTCCTAGGCTTGTCATCACTAATTCAACCCTTTCTTATGTTAAATTGGCCCCTTAATGTACTTTTAGGCTTGACTTAAGTGTGTTTCGGGAGACAAGCCCTTTAATCAACATTAAACACCACTTAATTCCCAACCACCACTTGAATTTGTCCAAGTGAACTAGGTCGCCACCTTGGGAAACCTAGTCCCTTTTGGCATAAAATTCAAAATTAAAACAAAATTCTAACAGGAATTTGCCTCCAAAACCCTAAGGTTGGCCTATCAAGTGCTATTTTTGTGGAATTAGGGCATAGAATGTATAAATAAGGGTTTTTCTCCTCATTTTATCTCTTCCTCTTCTTGATCATCTTTTGCACTCATACACTCTTGCATTCACAAGCACTCAATCTTCTCAAGCAAGTATTCAAGCACTTAGCATTTTCAGACATCATCCATTGGCGTTGGTTCTTGCATGTTTTCAAACATCTTCAACAAGGGTTTGGTGAGTGTTTACATTTACTTGTCATTCAATCATCTTTCCCTTTCACTCTATTTAATTTGGGTTTGATTACAATCATGATGTTTGACTAAGGAAAACCCCAATTCTCTAACCCTAACCTTTTCCTTCTCTTTGCATGTGTGCTTTGTAGGTTTATATGCAAATTAGTCAAGGAGAAAAGTGTTGAAAAGGTGTCATCATTCCATCCACAACATTAAAATTCAACAAACGTTAGAAGGAGCTAAAAGACAACTTGTAGGTCATTTTCTGAAGATTCAGACACATGTCTCTATCAAAAATAGAAGTACAAGTGGGCACCTATAGATTCCAACCTCAAAACTCTCGAAAGCTCCAAGAGGACTAAGTCACCATCATGTTGAATTAGTCCCTATACCAGGCCTAAAAAGTGGTTTGTGTTTCTAGATACCCTTTTACCAAAAACCTGTTCCGATAAATTTTCCTAGGAAGAGGACTAGGTTGCCCATTCTAGTGTAAGTGTCCCAGTGATAATTTTCAAAAGATTCCAGAGCTCCTCTTCTACAACCTTCAATTTCCAAGTGCACCATCTTTGTCTCTTCCAATTTCTTTACAGATTGCATACATTTTAGGTCATTATTAGGGCATTACATGTAGTTTACTTTTAAATTAGTTTGTATTTCTTATTTAGTGTTGGAAAGAGACACTACAAATTTCATCTAGTATTTTCCTTGATGGAAACCCTATGCATTGATAAGGTACAGATATTCTCATTCAAGCCTACTAGCAAATAGACTGAAAATCGACAAGGCATAATACTATATTCAGTAATGCAACATTCATCAATCTATGCATAGATTTTAGGTTACCATTTTGTGTTGCACATCTCAGGCAATGATTATTGATGTATTATTTATGTTGTGATTGAAGTTTAGTGGCTCGTACCAATTCACATGAGATTTAGAAGATTCGGTTGGTGTATTCTTAATTTTTCTTGTATTAAGGCCAACTTCATAAATGTATTAAGTCGGGGATGTATGAGAACTAATTAATTGAATATCTATATGTTTGTATATCTTTGTTTGAGTCTTAGCCAATTTTTGGCCAGCCATTAAGGGTACGCATTGCATATTTCTCATTATGTGAGCCGACAGTTGTAATTTTGTTGAAGTCAACAAAGTGTAAATAAATCCTATGTTACAAATATATATACAAGATCGTTCGTATCATTTTGGATGATGTACATGTTTTGTAAGTGTTCAATTTGCAAGTTAGAGTAGAGTAGAGGTATGATTGATCATAGTTTCACTTGTACATAGAAGATTTGTGTGGTGTGTGTGAGCAGAGCATAATAGAATTATAGAATCAGTCTGTAAGGCATCAGATCTATTATTGTACTTAATTTGGAAATGTAATTAGGCATTTTAGATGCTATCACCTCAGTTCAAATCTTTAGATGGTTTTAATCTGAACTCTTGGGCAGAAAGCCCTCTTTTCTTTGAGCAATGAGCTCTAGGTAATGTGCCTGAATGCAAGTGCATTCTCCTTTTGTAATCCTCATTTTGAGTATACTCAAAATCATAATTGTGGATTGGCCATCCACCATGGTTTTCCGCCTAATAGGGTTTCCACATTAAAATCTTGGTGTTATGGTGTTGTGTTTATTTTCTTGTTTATGCTTTGTGATTGAATTCTCCTAATGCTTGGAAGTTAAAGGTTAGTAAAGTTAATTTTTACACAACACTGATTCACCCCCTCTCAATGTGGCTTCTTTCCAACAATTGGTATCGGAGGTAGTTCCTCAAAAGAAGAAGTCTAACAGCTTGGGAGATCTTGGAAGAAATTTCAAATGGATTCAAGCAATCTTGAACAATAGCTTATGGTGGCCCTAGATGACCTTGATTAGTCAAAATTTCAAGTCCAGAAACTACAAGCGAATCTCAAGGATGCAAAGAAATTCATTGAGTCTCTAAAAGACAAAATCAATAAGTCAAGAGAGAAGAGAAAGGAACTTTGTGATCAAATTCAACATAATGATAACAAGAGCACTAAAGATGAACAATCTAGTAAAGCCCTAAAAGATAAGATAGAGGAATGTGAAAAGCTTACTCAAGAGAATATAGTTCTGAAAGTTGAAATGGAATCCATCGTGATGAGAATGACCAAAGAGATTGAAGATAGAAAGAAGAATGAAGAAATCCTAGCACAGTCTCTGAAAGAAAAATCTGAAGTATGTAGTCGATTGGATGATGAATTGGAAGTATCTAGATATAGTGAAGAAGCACTTGAAAGACAGCTGGATGATCTCTCAGAAATAAACTTACTAATGCAAATGAGTAAAAGGAAAAGTTCAAAGCTAGCTCAACCATGCTCAATGAACTAATTGATAATCAGAGGACTCAGGGTGATAAAAGAGGTCTTGGATTTGAGAAAGGAGAAAGCTCAAAATCCAGACAAAAGGATTCTGGACAGAGGAGACTGCAAAGAAAATAGATGAAAAATCTTGGCAGGTATCCGGTAAGACAACCCAATGCCCAAATATTTAATGGATATTATTTTAATTGCAACAATTTTGGACACATGGCTTCTCAATGCAGAAGAATAATGAATCAAAGTGGTCCATATTTCTCAGGTCAATGTTTCAATTGTCATAATATTGGTCATAAGTCAAATGAGTGCACAACTATTATGAATCAATTTCACAGAAACATCAGATGCTATACTTGCAATATACCTAGACATGTTGCTAATCAATGTAGATCAAGAGGAAATAAATGGAACAACCAATCTGGTAAGAGGAATGTTGTATACTACAATTGCAACAAAAATGGACACATTGCCACATTTTGTCGAAACAGAAAAGGTTTGGTAAAACAAAAGAAAAATATGCAAAAGGATGTGAAAGGAAAAGGTAAAATCACTATAGATGAGGTCAAGCAGCAAATGCAAAAAAAAAAGGGTGAAGAAGAGTCCCTCCATTGAAGAAATTGCACCTACACGAGAACCTACCTTTGGTAATTCCTCCTGGAATTAGTCTTAGGCCTTTGGCCTAGAGGAGTAGTCAAGAAAATCATCAAACCCCCTAACTGGTAAGTGACATCAGATGTAAGTATATACTGGAGATGGTAAAATGTTCAACACATGTTGGTGAACGCATCAAAGGAAGTGGTATACCATATTACAATTTCATAGAAGAGATATCATGTCTTTGTACATAGTAATGGAACAACCGGATGAATTAGGGAAAATGCATTTACTACAACAAAAAGGCTAGGTATACGAGTGATAAAAGGTAACTTTTATTCCTCATTCATCACTTTTCGATCTTGAGTGAAATAAGTTGGAGAGCTCCAAGTGACCTAAGGCGAATTGAGGCAAAAATTAGGTGTGAAGGAGATTCAACGATTGATTTCGCATCTGGTGAGAAAAAGGTATTTATCAAGAAATTCTTGTTTTTTGTGATTTGGGCAAGATGAATACTCCTTTAGTGGTCGAAGTTAAGGACATACCTCATCCTGAATCTAAATTGCATCCCCACAAGTCTTTAGAGACTGATCCACTAGGGGCATTTTCTTCAGTTTCGCATGGAGTCTTGCATACAGAGGATATTAGGGTTTACATTCATGCAAATATTGAGGATCTAGGAAGCAATCAACTTGTGAATTTGTACAATCATGACATCATTGATCTAAATTTTAGTGTAAAACTAGAACACCAAATTCTGGAAACGAAGAAATTCATTTTGATGGTTAAAGTTCTTGTGTTCATGGAGTTAGAATGGTTCCATTATGTCTTGAGTTGGGTACATGAAGAATTTATGTGGCTTACTATTCCCTTCAAAATTACTAAGGAAGCTATTAGTGCAGTAACTAGTGTGAATTCCTCTGGTGGTCTTCCTATTTTGAAGTCCATGAAAAATCAAAATGTCACTGATGCCATAGGCTCAAAATATGATAGGAGAGCAATGTTTTTTGACAATATTGTTGATATAAATGTTAGATTTGTATCTATGGTAATTGGATATAAGATTTAACACTCTAGCCTGGAAAACGCTACATTCGGTACGATAATTTACACCGCCTACCAGATGGTGAAATAAAATATGGAATATGATCTCTGTGAATTATTAAGGATTCAATTGATGGAAAACCTTGTGAAAATAGAAAAGGATGAGAAAAATTCATTCAACTATGGCAATCTGATTTTATACCTATTTTGCTATTTCATGGAGGAAGTCTTGGGTGTTAGAAAATTTCAATGGAAAAAGAACATTTTGGTAGCTGAACAGATCAAGAATCTATTGTATAATATTACACATATGAAGACCAAAAATGCAGATATTTGGGGTTATTTCAAAATATTTCAAGCTAGCATGCAAGCTAGGGAAATAATTCCCACCACCATTGTGGAGAAATAAAAGACTCAATCTGATTCATGGTGAATATTGATCAGTGCCTGATGGAAGCAGTAGATCCAAGAATTGTTTGGATCATGCCTATGGGCTATGAGGTCAAGGAAAATATTTTGGAAATGTATGCCCAACATCTATTAAGCAAACCTCTAGATTCGACTAAAGAGAGATTTGGCACTTATGCAGAAAAGCACACTCAAATTCACAATGTGCTCAAGAAATCGGCTTCAACCAAAAGAATAAGAAAATAAGTTGAATTTATTGCAGAATGTTTGGGTGTATCCACAAAGCAACTAAATGAAGTCAGGGAGAAAAGGGCAAGAGAGGTAGTAGCAAGGAATACTACTAAAGAGGCAAAAAAAGCACAATCAGTTGGTCCAGCAACACCACCTACCCGAACTAGAACAACCAGAAGCTTGACATCTCACTCAACTCCTACAGTGAAATCTGCTCATTTGAAAAGTGAAAGCAAGAGGTTCAAAAAGCAAGCCCAAGGGAAGAAAATAAAAAGAAAAAGAGTGTACATGACTGTTTCTAATTATGAGGAAATGAAATCCGATGAAGATGTCAAGGAAATCAGGCAAAAAGGTACTAAAGAAACTTTTGTGCCAAAACCCTCCAAAGTAGATGCTGAGGAAAAGAAGAAGACCAAGGTTGATATACTTGGTATGGTTGTTGATCAAATTGAAAAAAGCAATAATTTCGGATGGAAATATTAAACCGCTTTCTCAATGGTATGGATCTTTCTCTGAATCTGATAAAATAATTCTAGAAGAAGCTACGATAAAGTACATGAATAATTTCAACAAAGTTTTGGTTGAAATCATGTCTAGCCTCCCAAAAGGTTTGTATGATATTTCGGAATCAAGGAGATTAAGTGCCCTAACTGAAGAAGAACGATTGAGAGAGAGAATTCTTGCAGAGTTGTGTTCGGAAATGTCTGTGGAAGACATGAAAACATTCCTAAACAAAGCAAAAAGGAAGTTCAAAAGCAAGTCAAGGGTCAATAAACTGATGATTGGCCTAACAGATGAAGTTACAGAAGAAACACAAAAAAATTTGAAAGACATGCTACTGAATGAAAAAATCAAATTTGTGTCTGAGGAAACTCATACAGATGATGTCTCATCTCATCCAGTCAAAGATCTAGAAGAAGGAAATTTTGGTGCCAGTGAAAACTTCAAGATTCAACTTCTAGAAAGCAACACAAAAATCCCTATGGAAATTGATGCAACTATAAATGTACAAGTTGAATCGGCAGAGAACATTGAAGAGAAGTCAAAAGGTTCAACTGAGGAAGCATTAGTTGAGGAAAAGAAAAGTGATGCAAAGATGAAGTCAAGAGACACTGTCAAGACAATTAAGAAATTCCTAGTGGAGCATAAGGAAGAGATTGAGTTGGAACTAATCAGAGGTCCCATTGACCTATCAATTTTGAACCCAATCCAGATAATCAAGGTGGCCTCATTTTATCAAGTAGAAGATCAAGAGGAGTTGCTAAAATCTCATATGGAAGATAGTGAATTTTTGGCACTTGCATCTAGAGTACTGGAGAAGATTATACCTTCCTTTGTGAAAGATCAGACTAAATCTTCATCTAGTGAACTGAAGAGGCTTATCAACTCGGTGAGTACTCATTTTGAGTCTATTGAAAATTTTGCATTGGAAAAAGTGCAAAAGGAATTTGATGCAAAAAGGTTCAATGGACTAAAAGTATTGATTGCCCAAGACAAATTCACCTTGGCCACTTGTGTCATGCACATATAGGATGCCTTATCTGAAGGAGGCAAGATTTACAAATCTTGTTTGTCTTTTTCAAAGTTTACAGAAGCAAATGAAAAGAAGGTGAAAGACCTAGAGAATCATTTAGCAACTATCTCCGAGGAATTTGATCCCCTATTTGGTGGTGTTGGGAAGATTGAAGGTGAAGTTATGTCTCTGCTAAACAAGATAAAATGGTTGAAGCATGAAAATTATAAAATTGTCTCTAGAACCTGTGAACTTAGAAGCATCATTAGCCCCAAAATTGATGTAATGGGAAATTCTCTAAAAGAAGGAGAGGAAACTATGGTAGTCAAAGATCCAACCAGCTTGGAATCTATAGAAACACTATCCTATCTTATTTGTGGACACATAACCATAATGGAAATCCTTAAACAAGTTTGGGATTCAAACCTGGCACAGTTAAAGAAGGATTTTGTAGACATCTTTCATCTTTTGTAAGGTAAAAGAAGAACCTTTGTATAGACAAATTTTGATTACTTATTTTTGGTATGCGACCCCTGTCTTTTCCATTGATGTCAAAGGGAGAGAAATGGTGTGAAAAATGCATAATCAGCTTGGGGGAGAGTAGCATTTTGAAATTTTGGATTGTAGTGAATTTTATCTTGGTAGTGATTTGACACTTGGTTTTTTTTCATTAAGTGTTGTCATCAATGCCAAAGGGGGAGATTGTTGGCAAGAGACACTACAACTCATGCCATTTGGTGTTGTCATTGAATAGGGTATTCGGTAACGCAACATACATTTTTTTAGTGCATAGATTTCAGGTTACCATTTTGTGTTGCGCATCTCAGGCAATGATTATTGATGTATTATTTTTGTTGTGATTGAAGTGCAGTGGCTTGCACCAATTCACATGAGAGTTAGAAGATTCAGTTGGTGTATTCTTATTTTTTCTTGTATTAAGGCCAACTTCATAAATGTATTAAGCCACAGATGTATGAGAACTAACTAATTGAATATCTATATGTTTGTATATCTTTTTTTGGGTCTTAGCCAAGTTGTGTCTGACCATTAAGGTTACACATTGCATATTTGTCATTATGTGAGCTGACAGTTGTAATTTGATTGAAGCCAAAAAAGTGTAAATAAATCCTATGTTGCGGATATATATATAAGATCATCTATAACATTTTGGATGATGTACATGTTGTGTAAGTGTTCAATTTGTGAGTTAGAGTAGAGAAGAGGTGTGATTGAGCGTAGTTTCACTTGCACATAGAAGATTTATCTGGTGTGTGTGAGTAGAGTAGAACAAAATTATAGAATCAATCTGTACGGCAACAGATCTATTATTGTACTTAATTTGGAATTGTAATCAGGCATTTTAGATGCTATCATCTCAGTTCAAATCTTCATATGGTTTTAATCTAAACTCTTTGGCAGCAAGCCCTCTTTTCTTTGAGTAGTGAGCTCTAGGCAGTGTTCCTGAATGCAAGTGCATTCCCCTTTTGTAATCTTCATTTTGAGTATACTCATAATCATAATTGTGGATTGGCCATCCACCATAGTTTTTCCCCTAATAGGGTTTCCACATAAAAATCTTAGTGTTATGGTGTTGTTTTTATTTTCTTGTTTATGCTTTGTGATTGAATGCTCCTAATTCTTGGAAGTTAAAGGTTAATAAAGTTAATTTTTAAACAAAATTGATTCACCCCCCTCTCAGTGTTGCTTGTTTCCAACAATTAGTTTATTTAATTACATTGCAGCATTTAGGCACACACATCACACCCATTTCCAAAATCCCTAACCCTTTGAATGAACTCACCAAGAATACATAAGTGTGAAAGAGGCCATTTTCTCAACCAACTTCTAGGTGAAAAACCCTAGGAGCCCATTGGGGAATCCTCTTTCCCTATTTCATTTTTGATAGTTCATTTTGGTGAACCCATCCTTATAACACTCCTCAACTTCTATTTTTGCATCTTAGGAAAATCTTGCATTCACATTGCATTAGGGCTTTGCATTATTTTGTATTTCTAGGGTTTTTATAATTAGATTAGTGAAAAGCTCATTTAGCTTGCATTTTTGCATATATTTTCATTGAAAATTTCTAAAATTCCACATTTACATCTTAGGATTGCATTGTACAACCTGAAACACATCCAAACCAATCAAAAAAATGATTTTTTTTGAAAAAACCCTCTATTTGGATGAATTCGCCATTTTGGATGACTTAGTCCCTATTCACATTTTTAACTACCTATTACAACATCAGAAACCTTATTTCTATGCTTTCTCAACCTCCTAGTATCATATACTATAAGTCTAGAAAGTTTCAGAAACATAGGTTTTATGCTTCTAACTCAAAATCATCAATTTAGGGTAGTCATTCTTGATATACCTTCATTATTAGATCTGAAAATGATTACATTTATGAAAGTGTGCTTAACATTGATGAAAGTACTTTTCACTTTTTCTTATACGATGTTTACATTCATAAAAAAAAATTTAAGTTTGATAGAAGTACTTTTCATTCTTTCATATACATTTTTTACATTCTGAAAACTTAGCATACATTGGATAAAAATGTTGTGTATCTGTGCATATACATTGTTCATATTGTTGAAACATTGCATGCAATGGTTACATGTAATTTTCATTTTTGTTCAAACAATGCTAGTATCGTACAAATCTAGATATGCTAAGAAACCTTCCCTACCTTCTCCCTATGAGAGTGTTTTCGCGATAAAGAATACAACCTTGGAAATTCCTAACAATCAAATTAGTTCTTCTCCTAATATCTCTCCTACAGGTGAAGAAGATATTTTGGTGTTCGAAGAATCAATCAATGAGATTTATGAGAATCCTAGTTCTTTCTCTCCTCTTACCTCTCTTAATGAACAAGACAATACAACCATAAGGGATCATGAAAATAACATTTTTCCTTCTCCTAGTATCTCTCCTAGTTGTGAAGAAGATACTTTGTCATTAGAAAATACAATCGATGAAATTCATGAGTATCTTAGTTGTCCCCCTTCTCCTATGGAACCCCTTATTAAACAAGACAATCCAACCATTGATAATTCTCCTACTTGTGATGGAATCCCTTTAGAAGAACCCACATTTTAATGTTATGATCATTTAACTTGCGTTCTCCTAAAAACTCTCCTCCTAGGAAGAATATCCTAGTGCAAAAACATGTGAACATTGACACATATCCTTCAAACACTAAACCTTCCCTAGGTGTAGATAATAAAATGCCATTAGTATCCCCTTCACTAAAGATTCATGAAAATAAAGACAAGATTCTTGAGGTTATGACCACACAAGTGGGATCCCCTTTAATTAGTGAGCCTCCTTAGTCCCCTCCCACTAGTGAATCATAGAAAAAAAGAGATCTATTAAAATCCATGATGCAATCTAATCATAACATTTTTTTGTAGCTGCTAAGTTGTAACTTAGTGACTCAAACATATAGGGGATCACACATCACTCCTACGCCATTACCCTTTTCTCAACTTAGAATCCCTAGTGTTGATGATCTTAAAAAGACTCCTGCTTATCTATCTATATGGCAACTCATTCAAATATCACCTATGTACAAGTGTCTATTTCAAGAAATGTTGCAAATATAGATGGATGAGATCCAATCTTACATAAAATTTACTAATGTAACATCCTCTTCTCATTGCATGCAAGTAACCCAATTCAAAATCACATTCCCTAAACATGAATTACCCTCACTTGAGATTCAAAAAGAGAATGATCCCTTGATGATAAAGTTGATCATTAATGACACTTTAGTCATACACACTCTCATCGACAATGGAGCATAAATTAATGTGTAGCACAAACCTCCTAAACAAAGTTGGCATTGAAAACAAACTCATCCAGCTTAATGATGTTCATATTTGTGGTTGTGACAATGTTAATAGGAAACCACTAGGGATGATCACATTACCTATTAAGGTTTGACCTGTAGTGTTTCCTACCTCTATACACATCATGCAACGACCCCTTCCATACAATATTCTCCTAGGGAGACCCTAGATTCATGCTATGAAAGGAATCCCATCCACCCTTCACCGTACAATAAAATTTGAGTACAATAACAAGATATACACGATTGATGCAAATGAATGAAGCTATGAATCAACTAATCACCACATTTCCAACTCCCCTAATCCTTTCATTCCTAGATCAAAACTTATCCAAGTTGATGCTAAACCTTCACCTACAACAAAACTCTTTCATGATTATTGGGGGTCATTAGATTCTACACCTCCTCTCAATAAAATTTCCAAAATCTCACCCTCTTGGTCCAAAGAGTCATATACAAACAATTCATTGGCTGATGTAAGTTCTAGTAATGATTGGGGTCTTACGCCTCCCTTTAGAGGAGAGTGTGAAATATCACAACCTAAAACAACACAACCCTATGTTTTATATGCTCAACTTGGTTCTAGATTAACAACATCACCTCATGATGGTGATAGGGGCTATATAACTCCCATCCCTCATGCAAGAACAAAATAACACTAAATAGGATTTGTGTTCTTGTAGAGACACCAATCCTTCTCAGAAGCACACAACCCCTTCATTTAACTTGGATGATTGTTATGGTATCAAATACAATCTCCCTACTACACATGGATGCAAAATAACATGACACAAAGACATAGCATACCTTCATCCTATTTGGCTCACCTTTTTCCTACACTAAGTGGGGGCAAAGGGTTTGTTATCCTTTTCCTCGTATGTCACTTTTTATTGCATCTTTTGACTAGATGTTAACCTCTTATGAAATTACAAGAGCAAGCTTGGCATGTGGACGACATGCCTTTAGTTGGCTTGCATGTGACATACTATCCTTTCCATGACACAACCTTGCTTGGAAACATATGATTTGGCATAGGGATTTCCAAGTTGGCCCTCATGTCCTTCTTTCGTCTTTGTGTATTTCCTTTTGCTACTTTAAAGTAATTTCTTACAGTACGATGTTTCACAATTCCTTTAAAGTGGGGGCATACACTAACACTATTTATTTTTGCATTTTTTTTTTCTTGGTTCTTAGTGCAGCCTTATTACTTCATACGATGTGTTTGTCACTTTGTGGATGACATTGGGTGTGATCTCCTTCATGAAATTAATATATCTAAGCATATTCCATTCCTCTTAGTGGCTTGATGTGACACACTGCATCCCCTAAGTTGTGAATTTACTATTCTTTGATTGGTCCTCTCTTGGAGACATTAGACACAATTTTCCCTAAGTTAAAGACCTCGCATGGATTGAACAAGACTCCTTTGAACATCCTTTTGAATTTTACATGTTGATTTTTTCATTTTTCATATATGGCCACCTTGCATAACACAACTTGCATGCCTGTGGTGCCATCCTACAGTTGTTCATAAGTTCTACACATACAAAGCTTGCTTGTCTCATGAACTACAAACCCTTGTCTTTTGTGGTACCTTATCAAAGTTATCAGGGGGTATAACTTTGGTATGGTTAAGTGGGAAGCCTAACCAATGGCACAAATTTCCCCTTAGCCACCTGTGTGTGTATGGGTACATACCATCCATATTTTTCTCACCCTTTTTGGCATTCTCACCTAACAGAAAATAAAAAGTTTTCTCACCCTAGAGTGAGTACACTCCCTTTCAGAAAAACAACCTAGATATGATCTACAACTAGCTGGACAAATGGTCGAAGCTTTATCCGACTTTTCCTCTCTCTTCAATCTTTCACGTCACTTACTTATGTGATCTTTTGTGCTTATTTTTGGTTTGCCATGGGATCTTCATCCTAGGGGCTTGATCATCCCTCTTGATTATAGTCATCTCACCTTACTATCATAAATACATTGGATCCCTCTCGATATGAATGACTTGGCTACTTTAGTGTGAGTTTGAAGCAAGTTCATCCTCTCACTAAAGTCAGGGCTAAATGTGTCACCAAAAAGTGTAGCCTTGACACTTTTCACTCATTTGGGTCTTTTCCCTTGGATTTTGGCCTGGTTTTTCTTTGATCTAATGTTGTAATGTGGCCAAAGCAATCATGTTAGGCCTTGAATTCTTGAAAATCAATAACAACCTAATGGTGTTTTACAAAGGTGTTGTGAAGTGTTGTAACACATCTTCCCACTTTTCTAACACCCTTCCAACACAATTCACCTAAAAAACCCCTTTTTACCTCTTTCCAAGCCTTGTGTCAAAGTATTGTATGTTGTTGTAATACATTTTCACACTTTCCTAGGCTTGTCATCACTAATTCAACCCTTTCTTATGTTAAATTTTCCCCTTAATGTACTTATAGGCCTGAATTAAGTGTGTTTCGAGAGACAAGCCCATTCATCAACATTAAACACCACTCAATTACCAACCACCACTTGAATAAATGTCTAAGTGGACTAGGTCACCACCTTGGGTGACCTAGTCCCTTTTGGCATAAAACTCAAAATTAAAACAAAATTCCAACGGGAATTTTCCTCCAAAACCCTAAGGTCGGCTTATCATGTGTTATTTTCATGGAATTAGGGCATAGCATGTATAAATAAGTTTTTTTCTCCTCATTTTACCTCTTCCTCTTCTTGATCGTCTCTTACACTCATACATTCTTGCATTCACAAGCACTCAATCTTCTCAAGCAAGTATTCAAGCACTTAGGATTTTTCATACATCATCCATTGGAGCTGGTTCTTTCATGTTTTCAGACATCTTCAACAAGGGTTTGGTGAGTATTTACATTTACTTGTCATTCAATCATCTTTCCCTTTCACTCTATTTCATTTGGGTTTGATTACCATCATGGGGTTTGACTAAGAAAAACCCCTATTCTCTAACCCTAACCCTCTCCTTCTCTTTGCATGTGTGATTTGAAGGTTTGTATGCAAATAAGTCAAGGAGAAAAGTGTTGAAAAGGTGTTGTCATTCCATCCACAACATTAAAAGACAACAAACCCTAGAATGAGATAAAAGACAACTTACAGGTCATTTTATGAAGATTCATACACTAGTCTCTATCAGAAATAGAAGTACAAGTGGGCACCTATAGATTCCAACCTCGAAACTCCCAAAAGCTCAAAGAGGACTAGGTCACCATCATTGGCGAATTAGTCTGTGTACTAGGCCTGAAAAGTGGTTTATGTGTTTCTGGAAACCCTTTTACCATAAATCTATTTTGACAAAGTTTTTTGGGAAGAGGACTAAGTCACCCATTCTGGTGTAAGTGTCCCTGTGAGCATTTTCAGTAGATTCCAAAATATTCCAAAGCTCCTCTTCTGTAACCTTCAGTTTCTAGGTGCACTATTTCTATCTCTTCTAGTTTCTTTACAAATTGCATACATTTTAGGTCATTATTAGTGCATTACATGTAGTTTACTTTTACATTAGTTGGTATTTCTTAGTTAGTTTATTTCATTACATTGTAGAATTTAGGCACACACGTCACACCCATTTCCAAAATCCCTAACTCTTTGAATGAACTCGCCAAGAATACAAAAGCATGAAAGAGGCATTTTACCAACCAGCTTCTAGGCGAAAAACCCTCGGAGCCTATTGGGGAATCCTCTTTCCCAAATCCATATTTTTCGTGGTTTAGAAATCACCTTCATTTCAAGATTTTTTTATATTTTACACCTTCGAACAATGGTGATTTTAAACTCACATTAAAACAAAGGTGTTTTGTACTTTTCACATCCATCCAAAATTTAAAAAGTTCGTTTGAAGCTTGAAACTCACTATTGTGGGTTTTCCCAATTGATTCTTGAACCCTATAGCGTTAGAAATTGTACGAGCCCTTTTATGTGAAAGTACAATTTTACACTTTGTTTGGAACTAGCTTTAGTGACCTTTCACATCAATGCATTTAGGCATTCCCTAGCCCTAAATTTTCCTATGAGCCCAAGAGAATGTGTTCATACTACCCTAGAAAATCCATTATCAATTAAGCATCATCATATAACCTCTAACAAGTGCCCTCACCATGGATAATTCTTGACTTTAGTATAACCTAACACCCAATGCAAATCTTTTTGAGTGTGAGAAAGTAAGTCTAGGGTGCACTACGCCCTAGACCAACTATTTTTTTGGAAAATTCTATTTCTCATTTTTTTCGATCTCTAATTTCAAAGATGCAATTTCAAATTTGGGCCTTGGTAGTAATTTAATCCTAAAAAATCAAATTTAGGCATGTCACTCTAAACTTTAATTTATCCTAAGTTCCACTATATAAACATTGTGGGAAACATGAGCATGATATTATATGGTTTTTTCATTGATATTAACCCATTGTAAATGTGATGGTACATTTGTATGTACATAGTCCAAAGAAGTCCAAAGAAGACCAAGTATTTTGGTGAAAACTGTCCAAGTCTCAAATTGGAATAGTAAGTAACAAAGCAACAGTTTTGTGGTCTGCATTGCTCCACTTTGTACAATATTTTCATGCAGTTCTAAGGTAATAATGGTATGTATTGAAGGTATCTATATCTAAATTTTCAAGGTTGAATTTCTTCCACGGTTGAAGATATCGATGAGAGAGTATTGAGCTTAGTAGAAGAAAAGTTATAAGTGTAGAGTGCATATTGGAATGCTTTGTTGAACATCTAGAATACCGAGAGGGGGGGTGAATTAGTATTCCATAAAACCATATTGACATCCATTTAAAAATTATCTCAATTCTAACTTAATCATCAAGGAAATTATAAAAAAATCACTGCAACCATACACATGAACACCAAGATTTTTATATGGAAAACCTAATGAGGGAAAAAACACAGTGAGGGATAACTCACAATATATTATATCCAGATAAAAAATATTATGAGGCTCACTGCTAGGACTCACTTTCCTTATAAGGCTCACAACCTTAGTAAAAAATATGGCTAACTTCCAAGATACAATGATAGTGGCTCACTGCCAAAATATTGAACTAATAGGATATGCCTTCAATGTGAAGGGTTTAGTTCCAGTGAAGCTCAGAATATGAGGTACTATCTCACATAGTAGCCACTCAACAAAACTGCACTAATCACAACTAATAAAGAATTTAGGCTCAGATCCTCACTTCACATTCCACATGCATTCTATATATCCACTTCCACTCATCATTCTCATCTCATTCCTCAAAGCACCTTTCATATATATATACAAACATATATTAATCATAAATTAGGTCAGCCTAATTAGATGAAAAAAAAAATCAAAACTTCCTTTGTCGGCACCATATATAATTTAAGAATTTATCCATGTAGTTCATTATACCAAGTTGGCTAACATCCATAAACCATAACTAGTATTCATAAAGTATTGCATTTGTTGAGTCGGCCAAGACTATAACACAATTATCCAAACCAACAAATAATCCTCAAAACAAACAATTTCTAGATCTGAGAACACATTAATTTCACATCATACTACCAACCTGGAGACTATCAACAAAACTACAGCATACAAATGTTCACCTTAATAGAATGCCAATCCTCCCACATAGTATGCCAAGCAAGGAACATTAGTAGAATATAGAGTTGAACTTTGTGAGAGATAATTTTTTTCTCACAAAAAAAGACGTCTCAAGATCTAGGATATACTTATTTGAATGAGTCAATAAAACATGGTTAAGAGAATAGAGTCATATCATATCTTGTGGTAAATTTTGAATTCAAATACCAATACATTGATCCACCAGAAGAGGGTATTATCAGTAGAGAACAACATGATCTGGTAAACCAAGTAAACTTCCCATATAGTTATCACCATGTTGACGTCAATGACAACATAGGAACAACCAACAAAAATCATCCATACTTCATGCTCATGTTTCAAGGCTCCCAACAATCTCCTTCTTTGGAATTGATGGCAACATGCATGAAAAAAACATTTTCCAACAAATGAATACTCTTAATACTCCCCCTATCAAAAAAAATCTTCACAATTTATTTTTTTCCTTTGTCTTTCTATTCTTCCATATCTTTATCTCTTTATCTCTTTGTCTCTTCATATCTTTATCTCTTCCCCTTTGACATGAATGACAAAGGAACGGATCTGGTATATATTTATACACATCCAAATGTAACCAAAAAGATATGAACACGGAATTGAGTTAACTTGAAGAAGAACCTATGAGACTCTCCAAGATAGCCTTCCGCAACACTTTTACTTCTTCCCATGAACCTTTTGTATTTACAAGATTCTTGTAAAATATCTCAAGCTTAGTTAAGCACTCTACACCATCTGCTAAAGTATTGGGACAAAGATTTATCATTGATAATTCACCAATACAGCCAAGAGCACTGGAAACAAAAGTATGTCTAAGTTTAATCATGCCTCTGAGTGGTACAAAATTTTTGATAACATATGTTCTTTGATCCTATAGAGAAAATAATTTGTCCCGAAGTTGCACAATATAGGTCCACCTCTAATTATCTTTATCGTTTTCTAACCTATATGTATTTTCTTGAGTTCTCATTTGGGAATCACTCATCCTTATTTCATTTCTTATATCTAGTGTATTTCTAGACCAATCTAGGAAAAAAAAGTAGTTCTTGTGCCTCTTCTTCACAAATTTTTACACTTTATAATTCCTTCATCACTAGACTATGTCCATTCACACATTTTCCTTTGGTATCTTCTAAACTTCCTCCATCAGACCTCATTGCAGTAGGCACTTCAAGTCCGGAGATGCAGACCTTCAAAGAATCAATCATGCCATGAAGATTCTCCACAATAGAAATAGATGAATCAAAATTAGCACTGGGAATAACCTTCTATAATTTTTCTAAAGCTCTCTAAATATGTATCCTTTCATGCTCATGTTCAATCTCACTTCCTTCTGCAACTTCTTTCTCAACAACACTCTTCCTTTTCTTCCATTTTACGGTCATGCTACCATATGTACCTTTTATATTGAGATTCTTAGTGTTTTCCAAAATAATTTTAGCATAATTATCAACTTTAACCTCTGACACTTCATAATCCAATTCAAATATCCATACCAACCTTGATTCAATTGTGTCAGTGTGACAAAAATCTGTAGAAACAAGAAGATTTATGATTTTTGAGTACCTTTCAACAATACTTATTGGAATCCTATACCTTTTATTCATCCTCATCTAAAATGTTCTAAATAATGTAGCAAGGGAAATCTCTTGTGCATCTAAACACCAAGATTTATCATGAAATTCCTAATTTGATGGGAACTAGGCACTGAATCTGATCATTCTATCCTTCCCATTACCGATAACTCTCTCAAAAAGTAAAAGAGAAAATAGACAATCAGATTGCCATACTAGAATGTATTCTTCTTACTCTTCTTGATTTCCTTTAAATTTTTCATAAGATGTATACAAAGTAATTCACACAAGTCATAATCCATACCTATTTTAACCATATCAACAATAGTATGTACAACATCAAAAGAAATTGTAAGGTCATTGCTAGGGATACAAACTTTATGACTGATGACCATAGCATCATACCTTATTACCATATCAAAAATTGACCTCAAATCAATCTCTTTCTCATCCATAGCCTTCAATTTGGGAACTGGTCTAGCGGAACACGAACCAATTACAACTTTAATAGCTTCTCTGGTAATAAAATGTGCTTCATCAATCCATAGGGATTCACCATGAATTCTACTCAACACTATTCGAATATACTTCTTCTCAAACTCAAACAAGGGAACTTTCCTTCAAACATCCAACTTCTTCTCAACCAATATTGTGCAGGAATCATGGTTGTCTTTCAATTCACCTTCCTAAAGCATGCTCAGCTAAACTGATGGCATATCCTCTACCTTATTGTAAGGGTAAACCTATAAAACTAGTTTAAAATTCCATTAAGGAAAGAAAATTGCAAAAAATCCTCCTATGATTTTATTTTTTTTGTTTTTTAGGGGTTTGCATGAACTGGGGTGTTCGAATTCACCCAAAATGGGTTCGAATCGACCCTGGTTTGAGCAAACCATATTAAATGATGGGTCCCACTTTTTATGCATTTTTTTGTGAAGACAATGGAAAATAGGGGGTTTGATCAAACTTGGGTTCGAATGAACTCAGGTTCAAGCGAACCTCCAAGGGGGGTTTTCTTGAACCTGGTTTCGAATGAACTCAGGTTCAAGCGAACCTCCAAGGGGGGTTTTATTGAACCTGGGTTTGAATGAACTCAGGTTCAAGCGAACCTCCAAGGGGGGTTCACTTGAACCTAGGTTCATTTGAACCCACCTTTTCCCCCTGCTCCCCCCTTCTCCCCCTCTGGCAACAATATTTTGTAGAATTTTTCCCTTCGGAGCTTGAGTTGAAGATGAAAATGGAAGATAATTTACAGACCCAACTAGATGATGGTAGTCCTCAGAACGAGCTATCCATAGAATATAATTTTAATATGATTTGGTTTTATTATGTATTTGGTTTTTTAGTTTGATTAAGCATAGCTTTTTCACCATAATCAAGCTCTCTCTATTGCACATGTGGAAAAATAGAGTATTATCATAATAATATTCTAAAAAATATGTGTAGGCTACGTATTGATGTCCTTGATCTAGTAAAAAAAGAAAAAATTGATACATACAAGAAAATTTATGTTGTATGTGATCCGCCTATGTCTGAATTGTAATTTTTTTGACTTCGAAACTTGATTAAGGAAAAAATATTCAATAAATTACTATGAAACCAAATTAAAGGGTTAGATATTGTAGTTACAAATATAAATTAAAAAAAAATGAATTTCATCTTTCATAGAAAAAAATTATGTTGTATACGGGGAGAATCACTCCTTAAAAATGGTGTTTACTGATAAAAACTAGTTTTTGAAGGAGATGGAAAAAGAAGTGCAATCTTATTCCAAAAACTGTGAAAAAAAATATATTTAGAATCTATAGAAAAAATATCATGAATCACTATTTTGCATGATCTTGAAGTTCTTCATGGTTTATCCGCTATAAGTTCCTGAAAATGAAGATTTAGTTAAAAAAAATCAGTTCAGTGTCCAGTTTGGCCAAAAATTGTAAACCAATATTGTGGGATCACCCATAAACAAATACATATATATCTTCTATGGAAAAAACTCTTGGTGGGATGCAGGAGAATTCACCAATACAGTCTTTCAACACATTCCTCAAATATCTCTTCAAATTGACTTGGACTTTATTCACACTACTCACAACCTTTGAATTATCCATAGCTATAAAAATGGAAGATTGTGCAAATAGGAATACCTTTGTAAATGCCAACAAGAAATGTATAGATATCCATCCTACTTCTGGAGCTCACTTTGAATCTGCTTGATTTCTTCTTCAAACTCTAAAACTCTAAACTATCTTTTAAGATTCCTTTGCATGCTTCTTCGAAAATACATAAGCCTTTAGAATTATCTGAATTTATTCCTTCCATTTTGAATGATTTTGTAATAAATGCTTCAACTTGCAGGTAGATTACATTGAAAATTGTGTACACCTCCATTCTTTCAAATTCTAAAAACTTCATCCTTCACACATTCGACTGAGAAAAATGCCATAATCTTGTTACCACATTAAATATACTTCTATCATGATATGACACAAGTACCAATGAGGGGGTTTATTAGATTTTTTGATAATTGCTCCCCCTTATCCATTGTTTTTACTTAGAAATTGACGGGAGTATCTACACTAGAGGTCGACACATATAAGATTGATAATTCTGATTCCTTTCTCCAAATCCTTTTCATTTCCTTTCTTGCTTCTTTCGGATCAATGATTTGATCATTCTTCTTCGTTGGATAATTATTTTTCTTTCTTTTGCAGTTATTACCAGGGTGTTCCAAATTGCTACACTTACAACAAACAACATTCTTCTTTCTATTTTCCATTTTATTCAACTGACCAACTTTATATCCATTCTTCTTGCTCTTAGAACATTTGCTAGAGAATGATAAAGAATCATTCATTTTACTTTTTCAGTCCTTTTCCTTATGACCAATTTTTTGCAGGAATAACAAACACCATTGAAATATAAATACCTTTTAGCATCATTTCACTTGACAAGAGCGTGTTTAGGATTCCTTCTTAGATATTTCTAGAGATAATTTCTTGTTCCTCAACCAATAGATCGCATGCGTCAATAATTTTACTATTTATCTTTCAATGTACTCATGTTCACTTTTATCAATTTATCCTTCTAATATTCCATTTCTTTTGAATATATGCCAGAGACTACTTAAAAATGAAAAAAACTCTTATGCTCAAATTTTAGGATCTTCCTCAAGCTATTAGGCTTCTTCCAAGGAACCAAGCTCTAATACCAATTGTTGAACATCCGAAATACTAAGTGTAAGGAAACTTGCAGGCATCTAATGACAATTTTTGCATAACCCAAAAGAGATAAAAATGCAAATAAGTACTTAGAATCCACATGCAAGAGAATAGACAACATACCCATCAATTATGACACAATATATACCCTAGGAAAACCCTCAAGAGGGAAAAAACCCAACCTCGAAAATCATCCATACTCCATGTATTATTCAACAATGAAAACCCATTACAATACATCTTCAAAGACTCCATGAACACTTATGAATCACAAGCTATCCATGCACTCCATGTGACCAAGCAAGTAACCACACATCCCATGCCATGATTCAAACCCTCACACATGTAGTAGCTCAACCTATCCAACCCTAGACAACTACTCATGTGGTTTATTTTATAGAAACAAGCTCCCACAAAACCACCAAGTGGTATTACATTAACCATGTGCCCAAAACCATGAACTTAAAAAATCATGTGACCCCTCATTTAATATTGGGTTCTTTATTATATTTTATTTTTTCCCCAATATTAAATAATTACATTTTATAATTAAGTCCCAATTTTACATACAACATAAAGTGGCCTGAACATTATAGATCCTAGTGATTCACGTCCATCTAGGTACCCCTAGGTGCACCACACACATTATAATAAATTAAACATTATAAGCATTATGCAAGGTGTACAACACCTAGTTCATAACAATCTCCTGCTTATTTTACACATTGCATATAAGGGGGTAACAAGTACGATCAAACATCAAGATAATAAACTCTATAGGAAACATGTACGATCTTGGAATCCAAGTGCTCCATGTGATCCATCAAGATACCTCTAAAAAGACCCAAGGTGATCACCATCTCATCCATGAATGCTCTCATCCTCCACCATGCCAATGCACTAAGATAAGAACACATACAAAGAGATGTCACACTAACTTTCACAAAGAAGCATAATCCTACCTCAAACCAATATCTCAAAACACAAACACTCAATCCAAAGGTAATGAATATGCACCAATAGTTTTCAAGAATGAATCTATTGGAAAAACAAGGATAGACAATTGAGAGGGGGGGGTGAATCAGTTGTTACCAAAATCAATCTTATACAACATTAATCAAACTTAAATCTTAGATCTGATAATTAATAGTGCAAGAATAAATCAACAACACATTAGAGACACATGGACACCGAAATTTTATATGTGGAAATCCTATTAGGGGAAAAACCATAGTGGATGTTAGACCACAAGATTATACCCTATTAGAAGTATAATGAAGAATGAAAAAGGAATGCACTTGCTTTCAGGTGCACTACCTAGAGCATATTGCTCAAAGGGAAGGATCACTGCCTTACATACAATAATTAGATTAAATCCATCTGATGAAGTTGAAATAAGAAATTAGCTTCTTCAAAAGCCTGATTATAGTTCCAATTAGGCACACAAAAACTTCTACACACTCTTCCACACTCTGCTCAATCTTCATACTCTCCTCTACTCTTGAATGATCTGAACTTTATTAACACATGTACATCACTTGTACACACTGAGAATTTCCTCTAAATGAGGAAAACAATCTCATATATATCCTCTACATGGATTTACATTCACTATTCAGTCGGCCACAACTAAAGAATAAATTATAATTGTCGGCCTCAATACATGAATAAATTTCAATGCGCACCAACACAATTCGGTCACAACACAGTCAAGACCCCAACAAACACCTTCAAACATGCCAAACAATAACATATTAATCCTCATGGATCCACAACACACTAACACCATCATGCCGGCCAAGAACATGAAAACTCGAGCACACATTGGAAAATCTCGAATCATGAACACTTCGATCAATGCAAACATACAACAAGGATAAATCATGATCTAGACTCATCCATGAATTTCATAGGTATATGCACGACACATGAAATTACTAGAATTTAATTTGCTTAATCCAAGAATACCATCTACAAAAACTGAATAACTGCAGGCACATAGATCTTCATAACTTCCACAAATCTTGATGTGAACCTTTGAAACTTTTGGAAAACATACTAGAATGGTTCAGCAATAAACCCTTTGAAGCACACCTTCAGATTAGCAACTTAAATCTCTTTCCACCATTTTGACTTTCTCAGCTCCATTGGCTGCCTAAACTATATTTTTTACAATTTTCTCAATATCCTCGACATATACAGCCTTCATAATCACCAATGCTAATAGTGTTGAAATCAATGACAATCATCTATTAGCAACATGACCACAACATCCAATAGAATCACCATAGCTGAAATGACACCCACAACAAATTCCAACACATCCAAATATCCATACCTCTAAGGTATACATAACATAGTAAACTCATTCCATCACATATCCACCCATAAACCACAATAAAAAACTCCATGTGCAAACCTATAAAAGAGTGACATACACATCCAGGATCTCCCACTACATTGGCAATGTCCAAATGAAAGCAAACTTGGAATGAGCACATTCAACACATCACTTTGTTAACATTCTAGAAACAAGGCACCATCACAAGTGATCAAGGTATGCAAAGTCTACTAACAACATCACATAGAATATTCAAACATGTAGTACCAAGGAACATCCATAATGATATGAAAAACTTGCAAACCAAACACCTATAGCATGTCCTCCTAAACACACACCTCTAAATGACAATTGTGTCAAGTATGATCTCCTCCACAACACCCCATAACAAAATCCATAACAACATACAATATCCCAATCACCAATATCAAACATAACATATGTATCATGTAACTAATCATGGGTGTAATCATCTCAAAATAAGAATATAAAACTCAATGTAACCATTCCCAAACCAAGGAAATCAACCCAATAAACTATCTCCTAAGACCAACATGTACAAGGTGATAAACATGCCAACAATCCTCAAATGAACCCTCTAGAAACCAAATACCCATCCATCTCAAGATCCATATCCATGAGAAGGAAAATCATAAACATAATGCACCTAAAAGAAAAAATGGGTAGTACCTCTCAAGTGAACCATTGAGTAGAACAAGAGTGGTAATGAGAATGCTCCTCTAGGATATCCAATTCATCATGACTCAACCAAGAACACTCTCCTCATAGGTCCATGTTGGACTCACATCAAACCAAGGTGTAGGCTCCTCAGACTTCCTGCTAAAATCTCATCAAGAGTGACCATCTCAAAATCATGTCTCTAACCACAGGAGAACACCAAGCCTCACCTAAGTCTCCATGTATCCATGAGCACCTCAACATTTCCAACACCTTATGTTAATGAACTCTTACTATAACACAAATAATCCAAGAGGTCCTCCATGAAACCAATCAACCCCTACTAAAGACAACCATCCATAACCAATAATGGATCCACATCATTACCAAATTCTCCCACTAAACCATGATATTGAGAAATCCCATGGCATCATGATGGACACAACCAACACCACATCACTTTCATAAGCTCACACCAAACCTATGAATCCAAGCTCTCAATGACAACATGATAACCATCCTCTAAAGCAAGAAGATACACCACCAAACCATCATATCCATCACTTTCAATCCATCACTGTCAAAATCTCCCACTGAAAATTCTAACCAATGAAGGTAACAAGCTATCATGAAATTTTGATAATAATATCCTAATGAATATCAAACAAGAGATACCCTCATACAATCAAATAACTCAAATGCAACATGAGCTCCTCAATAAGAAAGCAAAGTAAACCATGATCCTCATACCAAGAAGATACTTTGCCACAACCCGAATCAAGATCCAATCCAACACCACCAATAATGCACTTGTATAAACCATCATGACATGCCAAAGTCTCTTATGCACAAGAAACATCCATCACACCATGATTACCACCAAATGTACCAACAACTCAACCCAACCATGTCCACATATCTGCATAAAATAGTCAACTACATAGGTCTCACATCATGTTTGTACTTGGTAATACCATCTCACCTCCTCAACATGACAACAAAACCAAAAAACCAAGTGACTAAACCGAGTCACCAAACTAAAAATGCATTATCACTAAAATATCAATGGGAAAAGACAACCCATGTCCAAGTCATAAATGCAACATGTAAGTATAGACCGCCTACAACATTGCATAACTTGTAGATACAACAATGTGACATACAAATCTAAACATATATTAATAACCATGCCAAATAAGAGAATAATCTGAGATGTACAACTAAGCATACAATGAATCCAACATCAAATCTCCAAGATTCGATCATCCATAAACTCATAATATCACCATAGTCAAAGAAACCCATTAACAACTCAGATAAAGAAAATAACAAATAAACCATGCCAAAATATCTCCAAACTTGATCCACT